>JAPVLO010000718.1:0-506252 GCA_027257055.1 Cephalopachus bancanus | reverse complement strand
TTGTTTTGTCTTGTGGTCTGGCTGCTTCAGGCGCCATGCTAGGGCGGAGGCGCTCCACAGGACCTAGATTCCTTCTGTCTCTGGTTTCCCTTCCTTCATCCCATTCTATCTAGTTCCCCACCCAGTCGTCAGATAGCTGCTGCAGAACAGGAGGACTGTGCAGAACCAGCAGTGTACAGGGAAAGAAGGGGGCCTCTTGTCTCTCTCTCTTTCTTTATGAACTTTTTATTTTGAGGTAATTATAGATTCTCATGCAGTTGTAAGAAATAATAGAGATCTCCAGCATCATTCAGTTTCCCTGATTATAGCATCTTGCTTAATAGTAGCACAGTGTCATAACTGGGAAATTGACAGTGGGACTCCACTGACCTTATTGAGGTTTCTCCCATTTTATGTGCTTGGATCTATACAGTTTTGTTTTTTTTTGTTTTTTGTTTTTTGTTTTGAGTTGGAGTCTCACTCAGTCGCCCAGCCTGGAGTGCAGTGGTCGCTCCCGGCCACCGTAGCCTCGCCTGTTGGGCTCCGGCGATCCTTCCACCTCAGCCTTCCGAGTAGCCGGAATTACAGGCACGTGCTACCACGCCCGGCTGATTTTTTGATTTTTTTTGTAGAGATGAGGTCTTGCTGCCCAGGCGGGTCTCGAACCCGCGGGCTCAGGCAGTTCACTCACCTCAGCCTCCCAAAGGCGTGGGATTACAGGCTGAGCCACCGAACCCGACTATTTTTTTTTTTTTTGAGTTGGAGTCTCACTCTGTCACCCAGACTAGAGTGCAGTGGCCACTCCCAGCCACCACAGCCTCGACCTGCTGGGCTCCGGTGATCCTTCCGCCTCAGCCTTCCGAGTAGCTGGAATTACAGGCGCGCACTACCACGCCTGGCTGATTTTTTTATTTATTGTAGAGATGAGGTCTCGCTGCCCAGGCGGGTCTCAAACCCGCAGGCTCAGGCAATCCATTCACCTCAGCCTCCCAAAGGTGCGGGATTACAGACCGAGCCATCGAGCCCGGCTTGATCTATACGGTTTTATCATATGTGTTGTTTGGTGTGACCAAGAACAGACACCTATCCCAGGAACTCCCCACAGACCCCTCACATCTCACTGTCTAAACCAGGATATCTCATTATCTCCATCTTTTACTGGCCAGGGTATAGGAAGTACTACAGTGGACAGCGGTGTCCAATAGAAATGAATTCAACGTGAACCACAGCTGTACTTTTAAATTTTCTAGTAGTCATATTAAACATTAAAATGAAGCAGGTGCTGGGCACAGTGACTTATGCCTGTAATTCCAGCACTCTGGGAGGTGGAAGCGAGAGGATTGCCTGAACCATAGGAGTTCGAGACTAGTCTGGGCAATATGGAAAGATCTCATCTCTACAGTAAATCAAAAAATTAGCTGGGCGTGGTAGCTACTATGCTACTTGGGAGTCTGAGGCAGTCCCAGCTACTTGGGAGGGAGGCTGAGGCAAGAGGATCGCCTGACCCCAGCAGGTTGAGCTGCAGTAGCATGATCGTGCCACTGTACTTCAGTCTGGGTGCCAGTGAGACTCCGACTTAAGAAAGAAAAGGTGGAATTAATTTTGATAAATATTCTATTTAACTCAGCATATTAAAAATATTATTTAACATATAATCACTATGCATAATTATCTATGAAAAATATTTTACATTCTTTTTTGGTACAAAGTCATGAAAATTCAGGTGGTGTTTTACAATAACTTACAGCACATTTCAGCTTGGAAGAGTCATGTTTTACATACACCATAGCCATGAGGGACTGGTGCCTTCTGTATTGAACAGTGCAGAGTTTAGACTAGTTGGGATTTACTGTTCCTGCCTGAGAGGGTCACAATGAGTGAGTAATATATACATAAACAAAACTAGAGTTTTGCTGACAAAGAAGTAAAAGAGGGGTGGCTGTTACCCTGGCAGCCTGTCTGTGTCTGCTTTGGTCCACCCCTTGGCTCACCAGCTTCAATGTGCCTCTTTTTTTTTTTTTTTGAGTTGGAGTCTCACTCTGTTGCCCAGACTGGAGTGCAGGCGATCCTTCCGCCTCAGCCTTCCAAGTAGCCGGAATTACAGGCATGCACTACCATGCCCGGCTGATTTTTTGATTTATTGTAGCGATGAGGTCTCGCTGCCCAGGCGGGTCTCGAACCCGCGGGCTCAGGCAGTCCACTCACCTCAGCCTCCCAAAGGCGCGGGATTACAGGCTGAGCCACCGAGCCTGGCTCACTGTGCCTCTTTTATTTGTGCTCCTCATACTTGACTTTCATCTGATAATTTGTGATAGCTATGTCTCTCAGAGAGTTCCAGGTCAGGCAGAGAGGACTTTATTTTTCTATTTTCCTCTTACTTCCCTGTCCGCAACACTGTTTATTTTATTTTATTTATTTATTTTGAGTCAGGTTCTCACTCTGTCTCCCAGGCTGAAGTGCAGTGGCAAGATTATAGCTTACTAAGCCTTTATTTTCTGGATTCCAGGGATCCTCCTGCCTCAGCCTCCCAAGTCCTGTAGGACTACAGGATATAGTCTTGCTATGTTGCCCAAGGCTGGTGTTAAACTCCTAGCCTCAAACGATTTTCCTGCTTCAGCCTCCCAAAGTGCTGGGATTACAGGTGTGAGCCATTGCACCCGGCCACATTTATAGTTCTCAGAACAGTGTTTCTCAATGGGGTTGCATTGCCGGCTGCTTGAGTGTTATTTGTTTGGGATTGCCCCTGTCTCTTGTCCACAAAATGCCAGTTTTTTTCTTTTTTTTGAGTTGGAGTCCTACTCTGTCACCCAGGCTGAAGTACAGTGGCAGCCTTGACCTGCTGGGCTCAGGTGATCCTTCTGCCTCAGCCTTCCAAGTAGCTGGAACTACAGGGACACACCACGATGCCTGGCTACTTTTTTTGATTTATTGTAGAGATGAAGTCTTGCCAAGTTGACCAGGCTGGTCTCAAATCCATGGGCTCAGGCAGTTCTCTCACCTCGGTCTCCTAAAGTGCTGGGATTATAGGTGTGAGACACTGCGCCCGACACCCTCATGCATGTCTAAGTCTAAGTCTTTCCAGGAGGCAGAACACTGTCTCAGTTGAGAACTACTGTTTCTGAGTTAGCTTTAGTTTAGGTTTTTTTTTTTTTTTTTTTTGAGTTGGAGTCTTACTCCGTCACCCAGGCTGGAGTGCTGTGGTATGTTCACGGCCACCCCAGCGTCGACTTGCTGGACTCAGGTGATCCTTCTGCCCCAGCCTTCCAAGTAGCCAGAATTACAGGCACGCGCTACCATGCCCAGCTAATTTTTTGATTTATTGTAGAGATGTGGTCTCACCAAGTTGCCCAGGCTGTTCTCAAACGGATGGGCTCAAGCAATCCCCTCACCTCAGCCTCCCAAAGTGTTTTTTTAACAGTTTTATAGAGATTTGCAAACCATACAATTTGCCTATTTAAAGTGTACAATTCAGTAGCCTTTAGTATATAGAGTTCCCTTACCACGGTCAATTTTAGAACATTTTTTGTTATTCTCAGAAGAAACTTCTCTTAGCCTTCCTTCAACCCTAGGTTAATTTACTTTCTGTCTCCATAGATTTTGCTATTTTGCATATCATTTAAATGGAATAATACAATATATGACCTTTTGTGACTGGTTTCTTTCACTTAGCATATATTTTTGAGGTTCATTCATATTACAGCACCTGTCAGCATTCCTTTTTATTGCTAAATAATATTTCATTGTTTGGATATGCCACAATTTACTTAGCTGTTATTTTATTTTACCGGTTTATTGTAAAGGATGTTACAAAGGATATGGATAGACAGCCAGTTGGAAAAGATGCATAGGGCAAGGTATGGGGGAAGGGATGTGAAACTTCCATACACTCTGAAGGTGGGCTACCATCCTGGCACCATGTGTTCAGCAACCTAGAAGCTCTTCAGACCATTTCCTTTTGGTTTTTTTAGGGTGGCTTCTTTACTGTAGGCTTGATTAAGAAATCATTGACCATTTGTGATCAATACCACCTTCAGCCCCTCACCTCTTCTCCAGAGGCTGGGGTCATGTACAGTTTTTTTGTGGGTATGTTTTCATTTCTCTTGGGTATTTACCTAGGTATAGAATTGCCAGGTCATTTGGTAACTCTATGGTTAACCAGTTAAGGAATGACCAGACTGTTTTCCACAGTGGCTGCACTATTTGTAATCCCACCAGCAGTGTATGAGGTTCCAGTTTCCCCAATTTCATCCTTGCTCACGTTGTTTTTTTTTTGACTACAGCCATCCTAGTGTGTATGAAGTGATGTTTTATTCTGGCTTTGATTTGTATTTCCCTGATAGCTAGTGATGTTGAGCATTTTTTCATTTGCTTATTGGCCATGTATATATTTTCTTTGGAAAATGGCTGTTCAGATCATTTGCCCATTTATTATTTTAATTTTTATTTATAGAGGCAGGGTCTCGCTGTGTTGCTCAGGCAGGTCTCAAACTTCTGGGCTCAAGCAGTCCTCCTGCCTCTGCCTCCTAAAGTGCTGGGATTACAGGCATGACCCACTGTGCCTGACCCCTTTGCCCATTTTTACATTGGGTTATTTTTTATTATTCATTTGTAAACAGCTTTGATTTTTTCATATATATTATTTTTTAAATTTTCCTTCAGCACATTTCTTCACAAAGCTTTAGTTTTTAAAATCAGTCAGATCGCCGGGCTCGGTGGCTCAGCCTGTAATCCCGCGCCTTTGGGAGGCTGAGGTGAGTGGATTGCCTGAGCCCACGGGTTCGAGACCCGCCTGGGCAGCGAGACCTCATCTCTACAATAAATTAAAAAAAAATCAGCCGGGCGTGGTAGCACATGCCTGTAATTCTGGCTACTTGGAAGGCTGAGGCGGAAGGATTGCCGGAGCCCAGCAGGTCGAGGCTCCGGTGGCCAGGAACGGCCACTGCACTCCAGTCTGGGCGACAGAGTGAGACTCCAACTCAAAAAAAATAAAAAATTAAAATAAGTCAGATCAGTTTTTATTCTCTAACAAAAAGTTTTTTGGTGTTTTTTTTTTTTTTTTTTTTTGGAGTCTCACTTTGTCGCCCAGGCTGGAGTGCAGTGGCACACTCATGGCCACCGCAGCCTCAACCTGCTGGGCTCAGGTGATCCTTCTGTCTCAGCCTTCCAAGTAGCTGGAACTACAGGCAGGTGCCATCACACCCGGCTGATTTTTTATTTATTGTTGAGATAAGGTCTTGCCTAGTTGCCCAGGCTGGTCTCAAACTTGTGTGCTCAGACAGTTCTCTCACTTAGGCCTCCCAAAGTGCTGGGATTATAGGCAGGAGCCACTGTGCCCATACTAAGAAGTTGTTTTTCTTTTTATTCTTTCGAGACGTAGTCTCACTCTGTCGCCCAGGCTGAGGTGCAGTGGCCCTCGACTTGCTGAACTCAGGCGATCCTTCCACTTCAGACTTCCAAGTAGCTGGAACTGCAGGTGTGCGCCACCGTGCCTGGTTAATTTTTTTATTTGTTGTAGAGATGAGGTGTCACCAAGTTGCTCAGGCTGCTCTCAAACTTGTGGACTCAGGCAATTCTTTCACCTCTGCCTCTCAAGATGCTGGGATTACAGGCCTGAGCGATCGTGCCCGGCTAAGAAGTTATTTTATTTTTTTCAGGTGAATGATCTGAAAATGAATCCCTACTTTTTAGGTTGGCTGTGAGGTTTTTGTTATATATCCAGAGGTACAACAATGTTTTCTCTTCTGTAAAACAAACTCCAGGCTGAATCTGGGATCTGGGGTCATTGTATTCTGGGTAAATTACATTGGTAATCTGAGAGCTGACACCTTTGACTCAAAAGATTAACACCAGCACTGTGCTGATGTTTTCATATCTAAGACAGCATCTGAGAGAGTTCAGTTAGCAAACATTTCAGGGCTGGTTCTAAGAGTACCTTGAGTCCTTGCTTAAGACAGTTAATCAATGCAGTTATTAAAATGCTGTGAGATCACAACAGAACAGCAAGGGACCTTACCAGCACTTCTCTCTGCCTTGTGGCTTCCAGAGTGGATGCTACTTCCTCCTTGCAGCTCACCATGGCCCTTTTGCCCTTAAGCAGACAGAGGCAGGTGCTAGCCAGGGATGTCTTGGAAACATGCTTTATTTTATTTTTTTTAGAGAGAGGGACTCACTCTGTTGCCCAGGCTAGAGTGCAGTGACGTGGTCAGGGCTTATTACAGCCAAACTCCTGGATTCAAGCAATCCTCCTGCTTCAGCCTCCCTAGTAGTTGGGATTACAGGTGCATATCACCACGTCTGGTTAATTTTAATTAATTAATTATTTATTTTTGCTTCAGGGTCTTACTCTGTCACCTAGGCCTGGAGTGTAGGGCATGCTCACAGCCACCGTGCCCTCGACCTACTGGGTTCAGGTATTCTTTCCACTTTAGCCTTCCAAGTAGCTAGAACTACAGGCGTGCACCACCATGCCTGGCTAATTTTTTTTGAAAGTAGGATTTATTGATAGGACAGAAAAGCTCCCACAGTGGCAGGAGACCCGAGGGAGTTGCCTAATTTTTTTTTTTTTTAACTGTAGTGATACAGTCTCGCCAAATTACCCAGGCTTGTCTCAAACTCTTGGGCTTAGGCAGTCCTCTTGCCTTTGCCTCCCAATGTTCTGGGATTATAGTCATGAGCCACCACATACTGCTTAATTTGAATTTTTTTGTAGAGACAGAGTCCCACAATGTTGCCCAGGCCGGTCTCAAACTCCTGACCTCAAGCTGCCCTGCCACCTTAGCCCCCTAGAGCACTGGGACTATAGGCATGAACCACCACACTAGGCCCTGTGCTTTGTTTTATAATAAAGAAAAGCCGGGCTCGGTGGCTTTGGGAGGCTGAGGTGAGTGGATTGCCTGAGCCCGTGGGTTCGAGACCTGCCTGGGCAACTTGGCGAGACCTCATCTCTACAATAAATCAAAAATTAATCAGGCGTGGTAGTGCGCGCCTGTAGTTCCGGCTACTCAGAAGACTGAGGCGGAAGGATCGCCGGAGCCCAGCAGGTCGAGGCTGCAGTAGCCGGGAGCGGCCACTGCACTCCAGTCTAGGCGACAGAGTGAGACTCTAACTCAAAAAAAAAAAAAAAAAGATGTAAGGGGTCTTTTTTTTTTTTTGATTTGGAGTCTCTCTCTGTCGCCTAGACTGGAGTGCAGTGGCCGCTCTTGACCACTGCAGCCTCCACCTGCTGGGCTCTGGCGATCCTTCCGCCTCAGCCTTCTGAGTAGCCGGAACTACAGGCGCGCGCTACCATGCCTGGCTAATTTTTGATTTATTGTAGAGATGAGGTCTCGCTGCCCAGGCGGGTCTCGAACTCGCGGGCTCAGGCAATCCACTCACCTCAGCCTTCCAAAGGCTCAGGATTACAGGCTGAGCCACCGAGCCTGGCTTGTGATAGAATTAACATCATCTTTACAAATTAATACCATGCCCTGTTGTGAGGTGATGGGAAGGAATTTGTGGTATATCCCAACCTTTGGGATAAGGGTAAAGTCAGCAACAAACTGAAGTAAACATGTGTGTAGATCCCTAGCATGTTCCAGAGCAAGTGTGCACCTGTGCATGGTTACCCAGAAAACAGATGGCAGGAGGGACTGGTGCTTGAGTGCCGCCCAGCTCTCTGTCAGGGAGGTAGCAGGGCAGTGCCTTTTCTTTGCTCACATCCCACGTTTTCTACATGACTTGTGCTCCATTCATTCAACCAAGTTTTATTGCCTCTATTTTTAGTCATTACTTGAGGGTTTTTCTGGAGCTATGAAAAAGTCTTGAAATTAGGGAGGACTGGCACAACATTATGAATACACTTAATGCCACTAAATTGTTACTTAAGATTTGCTGAGTGTGAGGTGGTGCACACCTATAATCTCAACACTTTGGGAGGCCAAGGTGGGAGGATTGTTTGAGCCAGGAGTTCGAGACTGGCCTGGGCAACATAGTGAGATCTCATATATACAAAAAAATTTTAAAAATTAGCTGGCCATGTTGATGCTTGCCTGTAGTTCCAGTTACTCAGGAAGCTAAGGTGAAAGGATCATTTGAGCCAAGAAGTTCAAAAGTATAGTGAGTCATAGTTGTGCCACTGCATTCCAGCCTGGGCGACAGAGTGAGACTCTGATTCAAAAAATAAATAAATATTTTTTTTTTTAAATGGCATTTTATGTGAGTTTCACCTCAATTAAACACTTTTTTTCTGGCTGGCCATGGTGGCCCATGCTTATAATCCAAGCAGTTTGGGAGAATGAGGTGGGAGAATTGCTTGAGCCCAGAATTCGAAACCAGCCTAGGCAACATAGCAAAACCTCATCTCTACAGAAAATTAGTTGGGCATTGTGCCATGCACCTGTAGTCCTAGTGCTTTCCCCCACCCCCTTGCTGAAGGTTAGTAGGGCCTTTGGAGATCTCTGACTGTTGTGGGTCTTCTGGGTTTTAGGCTTTTCCTCCCTTTTCCTTTCTGTCAGTCTCTGGTTATTGATATGGTGTTCTTGATAAAAGCAGATAAAATACTGTCTATAAAAACAGCACAATATGAAAGTATGCACTGAATACACATGGGCATAAGGATGGGAACAACAGACCCTGGAAACTCTAAAGCAGGGAGAGAGGGAGGGTAGTAAGGGTTGAAACCATGTTCACTACCTGGGTGATGGTCTCGGGAAAAAGAAAACCCCAGCCAGCTGGGCTTGGTGGCTCAGCCTGTAATCCCGTGCCTTTGGGAGACTGAGGTGAGTGGATTGCCTGAGCCCGCGCGTTCGAGACCCGCCTGGGCAGGCGAGACCTCATCTCTACAATAAATCAAAAGATGAGCTGGGCGTGGTAGCGCGTGCCTGTAATTCCGGCTACTCAGAAGGCTGAGGTGGAAGGATTGCTGGAGCCCAGCAGGTCGAGGCTGTGGTGGCCGGGAGCGGCCACTGCGCTCCAGTCTGGGCGACAGAGTGAGACTCCAACTCAAAAAAAAAAAAAAAAAGAAAGAAAGAAAGAAAGAAAAGAAAAGCCCGGCCCTCACCAGCACACAATATGAGAAACCTACACGTGTACCCCTTAAATAGAAAAAAAGATAAAAATATGAAACATGACACAAAAGTATATATCAAACACCATATATAAATATATGTATAAAGCGTATATAAAACACACAGATGTCATTAACATAATATAAAAGTATAAGAGCGCCTTCAATGTTTGAGGTTAACTTTCTGTCAAGGAAGGAAGAGGCTTTCCCTCAAATGCATCCCTGCCTCTAGGAGCAGTTGAGGCTTTGGTTTCCTTCTGTCACCTTTTTGCAGCAACATTTGTTTTTTGTTTTTGTTTTTGGTTTTTTTTTTTTTGAGTTGGAGTCTCACTCGGTCGCCCAGACTGGAGTGCAGTGGCTGCTCCCGGCCACCGCAGCCTCGACCTGCTGGGCTCCGGCGATCCTTCCACCTCAGCCTTCCAAGTAGCCGGAATTACAGGCATGCGCTACCATGCCCGGCTGATTTTTTTATTTATTGTAGAGATGAGGTCTTGCTACCCAGGCGGATTTCGAACCTGCGGGCTCAGGCAATCCACTCACTTAGCCTCCCAAAGGCGCAGGATTACAGGCTGAGCCACCGAGCCTGGCTTGCAGCAACATTTGTAATTCAGACCTTTCTCACCTTTCTGTGTGCCTCCTCATTTGTACAACTCACTGCACCTCACATCCTCACCATGTCTTCTTCCTCCTCTCAGCACTGCCTCTGGCCTTGGATGGAGCTGTGTCCTGCCTCCCCATGCTCAGCACTGATCCGTGTTCTTAGCACTCCTCTGCTTCCTGCTTATTCTTCTGTTGCTCTTCGTCCTCCCTTCCTGTAGCTGGAATGGTTGAGGCCAAATGAGGGGAGCCCTGTTTTCTGACAAAGAACCATACGTAAAAAATAATTTTGGGCTGGGCGCAGTGGCTCAGCCTGTAATCCCAGCATTTTGGGAGGCTGAGGCAAGAGGATTGCCTGAGCCCAGGGATTCAAGACCAGCCCGGGCAATTTGGTGAGACCTTGTCTCTACAATAAATCACAAAAACTAGCCAGGCATGGTGTGGCATGTGTCTGTAGTGCAGCTACTTGGAAGGCTGAGGCAGAAGGATTGCCTAAGCCCAGCAGGTTGAGGCTGCGGTGACCGTGAGCGTGCCACTGCAGTCTAGCCTGGGCAGTAGAGTGAAATTCCAACTCAAAAAATAGTAATAATTTTGCCATCAATTCATGGCACACTGGGATTGTTTTTAGGAGAAAGAGCATGCCCCCATGTTGACAAGGGCTGATGAACTGTCACAAGCCAGGCATAGACTCTATGAACTGAAGCCACAGTGGTGCTACCCTCCTAGAATCTGTGGTTTCACTTGCAGGGAGCTCAGCCCAGTAGAAGAGGGGTGGTGAAGGGTACAATAGTGGGATTGCAGAGGAAAAGACAGTGTGTGGCAGTGTAAGCAAAAATGATGGAAGAATGTAGACAGTGTGACTGACTGTATGTGAGTAGTATATGGAGAGCAACAAAATTAGGGCCTTTGTGAGAACCACACATGTATAGAGAACATTCCAAACTGTGGAACAGGGGGCTAACAGCCAGCATCCAGGGAGATGGAATGTCGGGTGTTATTTTTTTGTAACACTTCTTTTTTTGGTGTGAATGATATTTTTTTCCATGCTTGTGGGGAAAGTAAATTACTCTGTGAAAGGTACATATGATTATTTGAGTTTAGAGGACGGAAAGGTTCTCTAAATTGCTGAATTCAGTTAATGGAGATTTGTGATTTTTTTTCTTAATTTTTTTTGAGTTGGAGTGTCACTCTGTCGCCCAGGCTGGGAGTACAGTGGCATGCTCACGGCCACCTCAGCCTTCCAAGTAGCTGGAACTACAGGCACGAACCACCACACTCTGCTGATTTGACTTACTATAGAGATGAGGTCTCATCAAGTTACCCAGGCTGGTCTCAAACCCCTGGTCTCAGGCAGTCCTCTCGCATCGGCCTCCCAAAGTGCTGGGGTTACAGGCTCGAGCCACCACACCCAGCTGAGATTTGTGATTTTAAATTTAGATATAATTCATAAGGCAGATCATGAACCTTCTGAAATCATGGCATATTGGAAAACCAGTTCTAAAAATACCTTATTCTCACCAACACTTATTTTTGAGGGGAATAAGATTGAGTTCTTTAGTGTCGAAGCATTCGTTGCCAAAGAATTATGCTATGAAAAGTTCCACAAACCAAATTGTTGAAAAGAGTACAAAAAAGTCATCTTTAGAAACCAAAATCTGCTAATTGAGCAGATTTTGTGTTTCAAATAACCAGAAAGCTTATTTTCAGAAAAGACAGAAGAGAATAAAAACTTAAAGACATTTTACAACAGGAAAGGACATACTCCATGTTTGGAAGATCCATGAACTTATGTCAGCTTTTGATAAGATTCTGGAGTAGATCATGAAGGTTTAAGAACATAGTAACCAGCCTGGGGCACTCAAAACAGGGTAGCCCACCTCCCTTTGTTCCCCTCAAAGACTGAACTCTGGGGGCAGCCAGGGAGCTGTTCTGAGTTAGACATCCCTGTATCAGGAAAACCCAGGCTTTGTTAGTTTACTGGATGAAAAAAGGTTAGTCACAAGAAAAGGATGTGGCTGAGGGATTGCTTCTAAACTGGACAGAAGTCTCAGGAGCGCACAAGAGCCTTCAGTTAATCTGAAACTGGGAACGAAGAAGAAATGTTCTTTTTAGTTCCAAATTAGAATCTGGTCATTGAGTCAAGTCAGCCCTGAGTCCTGTATGTGGTGTCAGACACCCACTGAGCATACCATAGAGACATGCCATGTAGCAGCAGGCAGAGTCAGGGAGCTGGTAGTTCTCCCTGAGTTCATTTGTGGCTACTGGAGAGCTGTTTGGTGTTCTGCACTGCTTCACAGCAGTGACCCAAAACTGTGACTTGTGGGGGACAAAGGACTCAGAAGGTCTTTACTAAGGGTTGGAAAAACATGAAGTGGAAATGAGATCTTAGGACTCTTTAAGGTTTGCCATGAGAAAGAAAGATTAGATTTGACTATAATGTGAGAGTTCTGACATGTGCGTGAAAGGTTTGGTGCCAGATGATGAAGAGCTTCCTCTTTCTCTTAATTGCCACAAAATTGCTTTGTGCCTTGGGAAGTTGGTGTTAAGAATTGTGAAGGATCTGAGAGTTTTACCATGTTTGCTGCAAGCTAACAAAGTAGCCTGCCAGTGTTGGATGCTAGCAGAAGACTTGAGACTTCTCAGACAGAGACAAAAGACTACTTTACTCTTCTATGGCACAGCCAGCAGCACTAGCATCTGCACAGACTCCCTGGTTTCCTGGTCTTACAAAAGTGACAACGATGGGTCCAGATGGTTGCCTGCAGATGCATTGGGTTGTGTTACAGGAGAGGAAGTCTGAGTTTAGGAGTTCTTAGGCCAGTCACTTCACCTCCACCTCACTTGCCACATTTCTAAATGCGGCTGATGATAACATCAGCCTCTGAGAACGGCTACTGGGGTGGATGTATTGGAGATGGGACAGAAAAGTCCCTAGCATATAGTAAGTGCTGGATAAATCTTATTTACATGTATGCATATAATGACTAGAAGGAAATGCCCTAGAAAATGGGGATTCTTAGCATTCTTAATCATATTGTTTAAAAATTCAACTGTAAAACCAGTCTCTTTCTTAATATGAATGAAAAGTGATTTAAAAAAAAAAAAACTCCTGGAATTTAGACATGGATTGAATGAGTTTTGTTTTGTTTTGTTTTTGAGTTGGAGTCTCACTCTGTCACTCACTGCTGGCCACTGCAGCCTCGACCTGCTGGGCTCCGGAGATCCTTCCGCCTCAGCCTTCCAAGTAACTGGAACTACAGGCACACGCTACTGTGCCTGGCTAGTTTTTGATTTATTGTAGAGATGAGGTCTCACCAAGTTGCCCAGGCAGGTCTCAAACCCACGGGTTCAGGCAATCCACTCACCTTGGCCTCCCAAAGCGCTGGGATTACAGGCTGAGCCACCGAACCCGGCCGAGTTTTTTTTAGTTGGAATCTCACTGTCACCCAGACTGGAGTGCAGTGGCATGCTGGACTCAGGCGATCTTTCCACCTCAGCCTTCCAAGTAACTGGAACTACAGACTCATACCACCATTCCCAGCTAATTTTTTTTTTTAATTATAGAGATGAGGTCTGGCCAAGTTGCCCAGCTGGTCTCTAACCCGTGGGCTCATTGATCTCCCAAATATTGGGATTATAGGTGTGAGCCACTGCGCCCAGCCCCCCAGACTGGAGTGCAGTGGCACACTCACAGCCACCCCAGCCGCAACCTATTGGACTCAGGCGATCCTTCCTCCTCAGCCTTCCAAGTAGCCGGAACTACAGGCCCGCACTACCATGCCTGGCTAATTTTTTGATTTATTGTAGAGATGAGGTCTTGCAAAGTTGCCTAGGCTGTTTTCAAACCTATGGGCTCAGGTAATCCTCTCATCTTGGCCCCCGAAAGTGCTGGGATTACAGGCTTGAACCACCACGCCATTTCTTTTGTTTTGGTTTTTAGTCAGAGTCTCACTCTGTCACCCAGGCTGGAGTGCAGTGGCATACTCATGGCCACCGCAGCCTTTACCTGCTGGGCTCAGGTGATCCTTCCTCCTCAGCTTTACAAGTAGCTGGAACTACAGGTGTGTGCAACCACACCACGCCCAGCTAAGCTTTTGATTTATTGGACAGATGAGGTCTTGCCATGTTGTCCAGGCTGGTCTTGAACCGCTGGGCTCAGACAGATCTCTTGCCTCTGCCTCCCAAAGTGCTGGAATTACAGGCGTGAGCCACTGCACCTGGTTTCCCTTATTATTTTTGAGCTGCTGTCCCACATGACAAGATTAACTCTAGAATGTCAAAACTCTTTATGGAGCTTCAGGCCTTTAACCAGTGCTTTAATTTTTGCATACCTCTTTCACCAAAAATTACCAGGCAGACCTGGCATGGTGATGCACACCTATAATCCCAGCACTTTAGGAGGCTGAGGTGGGAGGATTGCTCAAGTCCAGGAGTTCAAGACCCACCTGGGCAGCGTAGTGAAAACTTGTCTCCACAAAAGAAAAAAAAAATTAGCTGGACGTGGTGGCACATGCCTGTTGTCACCAGCTACTTGGGCTACTGAGGTGGAAGGATCACCTGATCCCAGTCTAGCTGTAGTGAGCATGCCACTGCACTCCAGCCTGAGTGACACAGTAAGACCTCTACTAAAAATAATAATAATAAATTACCAGACAGACGAACAGTCTGTGTGACTTGCACATACTGGAGCCACTCCTTTGGTCATCCATAGAGCCCCAGGCAAGGAAAGAGGCTCAGAGAAGTTAAGGTGAACTTGGCTAAGTTCTCTAGATGGGGAGACCTGGCCTGCTCATGTGGCAACAGAGTTGCTTCTCTTGAGCTTTGCCTGTGTGCCAGACGTGTGGGACCATACATTTACACCCCTTGTTTCTCAACTTCATGAACTCTGGGTACAGGCTGCTGCTACCTCCATTTTACAGATGTTTGGAGTGTTCCAGATCCTCCAGGCTAGGAAAAGGTAGAGCTAAGGCTAGCTAGGATCACCTGCCCTGGCTTGTGCCTGTGCCTTGGCTCTTTGCATAGGCCCTGGCTTACTGTGGGCACAGGGGAGGTTGGGCGGTCCTAGGTAAAGGGTGATGACATGTAGCCATTTAGCCCATCTCAGCAGCCAGAAGTCATACAGGAAAGCTATTTTTTTTTTAATTAAGAGAGGTAGATGTATTAAAGACAGATAGGCTACAAGATAGCAGCAAGAAGTATAGCAGAGGCAGGCTGTCTGTTGTCTGCCAGGAAAGCTGTTTGTACATGACTCAAGTAGTATAAGTGATGATGATGTTTACTTAGCCCCCCCCCATTTAATTATCTCCTTAAAAACTAGAAGCAGTGTTTTCTTAGTTCTCCCATTAACTCATTGGTAACAGTTGGTAACAATCACTCTCCTTAGTGGAGTAGCTTAGGGTAGGCAGACAGGATGAGGTCTGGGAGGGGTCTGCTGCCACTCCAGCTTCTGGACAGTGCTCTAGGAATTGCTGTGATTCCTAAAGAAGGCATTAAGGAAGGTTTTGTTGGGATGAAAATCTTGTCTTATCCTAACCTTTCCTGGGTGTGCACTGATTCTCCTGCTACACACAGGGCCTTTTGGCCAGGACTGTTCATGAGCACCTCCACTCTCTTCCTGGCCCAAGTGTCTCCACCTTCCTGATAAGCCTCCCCACAAACTCATCTTCCAACTGTGGTCTCAGCTGCTTGTGGGGATGATTCAGACCCCAGAGTGTCCTCAGCAGTCCCAAGGCCACATTGCTTACAGCTTCCTGTTTTATGCTGTGCTGTTCCCTCCAAGCCCCTGCCATCCTAGCCTCTTCCGGAAGCCTACTTCCACCCCTCGGGCTTACCTCATCTTACCCATCCTTTAAGGTTCCTGCTCCATGCCTTCTCTGGGTAGGGCTAGAATGTGGGAGTGTATAGAGACCTAGTAGGCTCCAACCCTGTTCTTTAGCAGAGGAACTCTCTACTGGGAGTACCCACTTAGGCTTGAGGAGGTGGGGGTGCCCAAGAGTGTTCCTGAGTCCTCTCTTTTCTGAATCTTGGCTTTCTTTGGGTTTGTTGTCCCAAGGCAGGCCTGGGTGTGACTCAGGAGAACAGAGTGCAGGGAAAAGGTAGTGCAGTGTGAAGGTCCTCCTCAGCTCTGGAGATAGGTAGGGTGGGGGACTCCAAAAGGCTCTCTCCTGCGTCTCTCAGAGGCTCCTGGGGCCATCAGAGTGTCTAGGCCCGGAGGGCTAGGTCTTTAAGAGGTCCTAGGGGTATAGTACTGGCCCTGCCTAGTGACCAGCTAGTGAGTGACCAGCTCAGCTCCTCAGGGTCTTCCAACCATTGAGCTGGGTGGGTACTAGCCCCCGCTGAGAAACTGAGCTGGCCAGGATTTGAAGTCCAGGCCAATTTTTTGGCCTGTCAGTACTTACAGTATATTCTAGGTTGATTTATTATTTACCTGTGATGTGACTATTTTCATATTTTCAAAAAAGATAAAGATATATTTGCTAAAGCATAATCTGATAAAGGACTGTGTGAAGGACAAAGAACTCCTAAAGCTCTATGATAAGAAAACAAAGCTAGGTGTGGTGGCATGTGCCACTATAGTCCTCTCCGGAAGTTGGGGCTATATGAGGATGATGCAGGAGGATCACTTGAGCCCAGAAGTTTGAGGCTGCAGTGTGTAAGCTATGACTGGACTACTACACTCCAGCCCAGGTGACAAATTGGCCCCTGTCTTGGAAAGAAAGAAAACAAATAATGAGATGGCGTTATACACCTATTAGAGTGGCCTCACTGCCACGTGCTGGTGAGGATCTGGAGTAGCAGGAACTGTCATTCATGTCAGTGGGAATGCAAAGTGGTGTGCCACTTTGGAAGACACTTTGGAAGACAGTTTGGCAGTTTCTTACAAAATTAAGCCTCCTCTGACCACACAATCCAACAATTCCATTCCTTGGCATTTACCCGAATGAGAATGAGTTGAAAACTCATATCTACTCAGAAATCTGCATACTGTAACAGTTTTAGTCATAATTGCCAAAACTTAGAGGTAAACAGGATGTTCTTCAATAGGTTAATGGTTAAATAAGTTGTAATACATCTAGACAAATATTATTCGACAATAAAAAGAAATGAGCTATCAAGCCATGAAAAGATGTGGAGGAACCTCAAGTGTATATTACTAAGTAAAAGAAGCCACCCTGGAAAAGGCTGCTGTCTTAGTCTGTTTGGGCTGCTGCAACAAAATACCATTAATCTGGGTGGCTTCTGTGTATCCAGTTCAAACCTGGTACAAAAAAATAATAAAAATATTTAAAAAATAAAAATGAAAAAGTCAAAAACCTGGTAGCTTATACACAACAGAAAGTTATTTTTCACAGTTGTAGAGGCTAGAATGTCCAATATCAAGGCACTGGCAGATTCAATGTCTGGTAGGGCCCCTTTCTTGGCTCGCAAGATGACACCTCACCATGTCATCATATGATGGAAAGGGCAAGGCAGTTCTCTGGGGCCTCTTTCATAGGAACACTAATTTCTTTATGACTGAATCACTTCTCAACACCTCCATCTGCTAATACCATCACATTGGTGATTCAGTTTTTTTGTTTTTTTGTTTGTTTTGTTTTGAGTTGGAGTCTCACTCTGTCACCCAGACTGGAGTACAGTGGCCACTCCTGGCCACCGCAGCCTCGACCTGCTGGGCTCCGGCGATCCTTCCGCCTCAGCCTTCCGAGTAGCCGGAATTACAGGCATACGCTACCACGCCCGGCTGATTTTTTGATTTATTGTAGAGATGAAGTCTCGCCAAGTTGCCCAGGCGGGTCCCAAACCCGCGGGCTCAGACGATCCACTCACCTCAGCCTCCCAAAGTGCGGGATTACAGGCTGAGCCACCAAGCCCGGCTGGTGATTCAGTTTTTTTGTTTGTTTGTTTGTTTGTTTTTTTGAGTTGGAGTCTCACTCTGTCACCCAGACTGGAGTGCAGTGGCCGCTCCCAGTCACCGCAGCCTCGACCTGCTGGGCTCCGGCGATCCTTCCGCCTCAGCCTTCCAAGTAGCCGGAATTACAGCCATGCGCTACCACGCCCAGCTGATTTTTTGATTTATTGTAGAGATGAGGTCTCGCTGCCCAGGCAGGTCTCAAACCCGCGGGCTCAGGCAATCCACTCACCTCAGCCTCTCAAAGGCGCGGGATTACAGGCTGAGCCACCGAGCCCGGCTGTGATTCAGTTTTACCATGAATTTTGGGGAGACACATTTAGACCATAGCAGCTGGATAACTTCTGATTGCAGCTTTCATGCCTGATAACCACACAAAACCCATAGAGTATGTGACACCAAGCGTGAACTCTAATGTAAACTATGGACTCTGAGTGGTAATGATGTGTCAGTGTAAGTTCATTGACTGTGACGAATTTACCCCTCTGGCGGGAGGTGGTACATGTATAGGAGCAGGGAGTATCTGGGATCACTGTACTCTCAGTTTTGCTGTAAATCTAAAGTTGCTCTAAAAAGTAAAGTTTATTTATTTATTTTTGAGTTGGAGTCTCACTCTGTCACCCAGACTGGAGTGCAGTGGCCGCTTCCGGCCACTGCAGCCTCGACCTGCTGGGCTCCGGTGATCCTTCTGCCTCAGCCTTCCAAGTAGCCGGAACTACAGGCGCGTGCTGTCATGCCTGGCTAATTTTTGATTTATTGTAGAGGTGAGGTCTTGCCAAGTTGCCCAGGCGGGTCCTGAACCCGCAGGCTCAGGCAGTTCACTCACTTTGGCCTCCCAAAGTGCTGGAATTACAGGCTGAGCCACTGAGCCCGGCCGTAAAGTTGATTTTTTAAAAAAGCATAAGGAGGCTGGGCACCGTGGCTCATGCCTATAATCTAAGCACTTTGAGAGGCCAGGCTGGGAGAACTGCCTGAGCCTAACAGTTTGAGACTAGCTTAGGCAACATGGCAAAACCTCATTTTTACAAAATAAATAAATAAATAAATTAGCTGGGTGTGGTGGCTGGGATTTGTAGTCTCAGCTATTTGGGAGGCTGAGGCAGAAGGATCACCTGAGCCCTCGAGATCCAGGCTGTGGTGAGCTGTGATCATGCTGCTGCACTCTAGCGTGGGTGACAGAGTGAGACCCCGACTCAAAACAAATAAAAAACATAAAGAGCCCAGAACATAAGTCTCAGCCCTTTTCACAATTTAGCAGATATCTTGCTCTAGAAATACTGAAAATACTGAATGATTGCTAGGTGGTCTTGAAGGTGACATCTTTGGGCTTTAATTGTTATATCACTTGAAATAACTTATCAAATAAACGATTGGATCATTCCTATCTTGGCAGCAGGTTTGGGAACTGTAGGATGTTCATTTTGATTTCTTTTCTCTTCCAGGACAACCCTCCATATGATAAGGGGGCCTTCAGAATCGAAATCAACTTTCCAGCAGAGTACCCTTTCAAACCACCGAAGATCACATTTAAAACAAAGATCTATCACCCAAACATTGATGAAAAGGGGCAGGTCTGTCTGCCAGTAATTAGTGCTGAAAACTGGAAGCCAGCAACCAAAACCGACCAAGGTAAGGCATGCTCCTGTGTTTTCCTCAGATGGGCTCTTCTGTGGGAGCTTCTGTGAGGTAGGGGCTCTTGGGTCCCTTTGGTGCCATGTCAAAAGACAGAGTTCAGAGAATTCCTGCCTTACCAACTTAGGGCACAAAGAGTATGCAAAGGTCCCACCAGTCCTGTGGGGATGGTGCATCTCAGTTGAACTTTTTACCTGAACAGGAATTGAGGAAGCCCTTCCTGTGCTCAGCCCGGGCTGCTTGTGGCCTATTGCGGGAGGCTCATGGACAGACAAGGCTAGTGATTTTCTGCCTGTGCAGTGAAGGGGTATGGGCACTAGTCCCTAGAAGGGATGTAGGATTGTAGGACTGTCCAGAGGGGGAAAAGAGAGTGGAGTTTAAGGTGGCCTCACACAGTAGTTAGCACTAAATTCAGACTTGAAGGAAGGTTGGAGAGGGCCTTCAAGGCTAAAAGAAGGGGATGAGCCAAAGCCCACTGGCTCAGTGAGTGGTGAGGTGGGAGGGGCATGGTCTGACTTGGTGAAGGCATTTCTGGATGAGAGCAGACAGTTGGCTTTGGGGGGGCCTGGGACTCCCTTGATTGAATGTGGCTGTGTGTTGTTCATGTGATGGGGTATGCCTGTGTGAACCTACACGTGCTCTTTCCTCTGGGAAAAGTGCTTGATTCATTATTACAGTTATCATTTTTCTTGTCCCCTGGATGCAACTTGAGTTTGTTACAGAGACCGTTTAGTTTTTATTTTAATTCCAGACTTTCTCTTGAAGTCCTAATAGTGTATTTCTGTAGTATAAGATCAGTTCAGATTAGGCTGGGCATGGTAGCTCACACCTGTGATCCTAGCACTTTGGGGGGGTGGAAGTGAGAGGATTGCCTGAGCTCAGGGGTTGAAGACCAGCCTGAGTAACTTGGCAAGACCTTGTCTCTATACAATAAATAAAAAAATTAGCCAGTTGTGGTGGTGTGTGCCTGTGGTTCCAGCTACTTGGAAGGCTGAGGTGGAAAGATCTCCTGAGCTCGCAGGTTGAGGCTGTGGTGGCCGTGAGCATGCCACTGCACTCTAGCCTGGGCAACAAAGTGAGATTCCAACTCAAAAAGAGTGGATGAAACTGGCATTTGAGAGCCTGTGGGTGGAGTGTTTTAGTGACTGGGAGAAGCCTGGAAGGTGCAATTGAACGCTTTTCACAAGGAAAATCAAGCCTTCCTTTTTGGAATAATCACCATGAAAGGTGTCACTGGACTCCCACGCTGAGTAGTAGAAAGGAGTGGGAGCTCAACATTCAGTCAGAGCAGAACAGTCTCCAGTGGCTTGGCACTTGTTCGTGTACAACATGATGTTTATAAAAGCTTGACGCAATTCTTCTTGCTGCACATGGCCTGATTTGTTTTCTATGTGAAATTCTGGCACTGTGTTCAAAGCCTATGACTGCATTTGTTCAGGAGCATCTTGTTAGCCCTCACACTCTGGGGAAAAAGCTCCCAGAGTCCTTGCTGAGTTGTGCCTCTATTAAACCACCATGCCTGGGGAGGGGAAAGCCTTCTAGGCCAGGCTGCCCAGGAAAGTCCTGCATCTCAGACTCCAGGCACAAAAAGTTCAGGGACTCCTCCTAACCAGAGAACTGAGGGGTGGGGCTAGTGTAGGGAGACCCTTGGGAGATGGATGCAAGTGCTTTGCCAGCTCTCGTGGGGCTGCTGTGTAGAGTGCCATGGCAGGATTATTTCCGTTTTTAGTTTCTGCTTTTCAGGTTGTGGCTGCTTTTTTTTTTTTTTAATAGCCAGATAACTTAGTAACAGCTTTTCATTCTTTTGTAAAAATTACTGTTTTTTGCTTTTTTTGTTTTATTTTGTTTTTTTGTGTTTTTTTTGAGTTGGAGTCTCGCTCTGTCGCCCAGACTGGAGTGCAGTAGCCGCTTCTGGCCACCGCAGCCTCGACCTGCTGGGCTCCGGCGATCCTTCCACCTCAGCCTTCCCAGTAGCTGGAATTACAGGCATGCGCTACCACGCCCGGCTGATTTTTTGATTTATTGTAGAGATAAGGTCTCACTGCCCTGGCGGGTCTCAAACCCGCAGGCTCAGGCAGTCCACTCACCTCAGCCTCCCAAAGGCGCAAGATTACAGGCTGAGCCACCGAGCCCGGCTTATTTTGATTTGAATTGAAGTCTCACTCAATGCCCAGGCTGAAGTACAGTGGCATGCTTATGGGTAGGCGTTTCTTCCACCTCAGCCTTCCAAGTAGTAGCTGGAACCACAGGTGCATGCCACCGTGGCCCAGCTAATTGCTTGATTTATTGTAGAGATGAGGTCTTGCCAAGTTGCCCAGGCTGAACTCAAACTCCTGGGCTCAGGCAATCCTCTCACCTCCGCCTCCCAAAGTACTGGAATTTCAAACATGAGCTATCACACTTGGCCAAAATTACTCTTGATTAGGATTTTTGAGGTAAAAATTTTGTAACAGAATCAGAATTGTTACTTTTTTGTTTGTTTTTTGAGTTGGGGTCTCTGTCACCCATGCTGGAGTACAGTGGCTTTATTACAATTATTACGGCTCACAGCAGCCTCAACCTCCTGGACTCAGAGGATCCTTCCGCCTAAGCATCCAAAATAGCTGGGACTACAGGCACACACCTCCAAACCTGGCTAATTAAAAAAATTTTTTTTAGAGACAAGGTTTCACTGTGTTGTACAGGCTGCTCTCCAACTCCTGGGCTCAAGCAGTCCACCTGCCTCAGTCTCTCAGAGTGCTGGGATTACAGGAGTGCACCATTGCGCCTGGCCCAGAATTGCTACTTTGTGATTTGGGACAGTTCAGGGTTCCTTCCTGGAAGATGCTTCTGTGGATTCTTTGTGGCATGGCTTTTATCCCATCCTCACAAACTTCAAGATTGTCCCTGGCACTTCATGCCACATTTCTTATGTTTTTGTTATCTGTTATTACATCACAACTCTTCTCAAAACTTAGTGGCTTAAAGTAACAGCAATTCATAATTTTTATTTATTTATTTGAAAGACGTGGGGTACAATTCAGGATTAGGTATACAAGTAGTCATTGTATAGGTAATCAATTTATTATTTCTTAGTTCTGGAGGTAGACTGTGCTCAGCTGGGTGGTTCTACACCTGGTCATTCCTGTGGTCACTCGTGCATCTGTATTAAACTGGTAGCTCAGCTGGGGCTGAGAAATGCTGGTGGGCATTGTTCCCATGTGTTGACTGAGGCACCTTGGTTCTCTTTGTGACTTCTTATTCTAGATTGAACCTCTTCATAGTATGGTGCTCTTGAGGTTCCAGGGTAAAGACAGATACCACCAGGCCACTTTTGGCTCAGGACTGAACTGGTACAGTGTCATTTCTGTTGGATTCTGTTGGTCAAGCAAATCCAGATTTAACAGGAGGGGAAATGGACTTCACCCCTTGGGAGGAGTGACAACTCTGCGCTAGGGTACGCAGGATGGTAGGGTTGGTTGCAGGGGCAGAACAGGTGGGCAAGGACACCGAACCCCCTTGCTGGTCCTCAGGCCTACCTGGGCCTGCTTGTCTTAAATGGTAGCTCTCTTGGACATGCCACTGCTTGCCAGATTCCTCGTAAGTTGGCTGTCTCTGTTTTTCTGGCCCTGTTTCCTGACTGATGTTCAACCACCACCATCCTACAATGCCTACCTTTTTATTTATTTGTTTATTTATTTATTTTGAGTAGGAGTCTCACTCTCTGTTGCCCAGGCTGGAGTGCAGTGGCACACTCATGACCATTGCAGCCTGACCTGCTGGACTCAAGTGATCCTTCTGTCTTAGCTTTCCAAGTAGCTGGAACCACGGGCATGCACCACCACACCCTGCTAATTTTTTGATTTATTGTAGAGACAGGGTCTCACCAAGTTGCCCCAGCTGGTCTCGAATCTTTGTACTCAGGCAATCCTCTCACCTCTGCCTCCCAAAGTGCTGGGATTATAGACCTGAGCCACCATGCCCAGCTATTGCCTGCCTTTTTAAATGCCTCACCATTCCTTCATTCATTTCCTAAAGGGAAGTGCAAGTGCCACTTGCATCACCCTCTTGTTTTATTCTCCCTCCACACTCTTCCTCTGTCATAGCATCTGTTCATGGTTTTCATCTCCTGCCCTCCTGGTCCTTAGAAACTTCAACATTCCCATTGATGACTCCTCTGAAATCCAACCTTGAAGTTTTTTTTTTGTTTTTTTTTTTTAATCTTTGGTCTAGATCAGCTACATTTCCAGTTCAGGGTTACCTATCTAGAGACCAAAAATAATGTTTTTATTAGGTAGGTACAGAGCATCACAAATGTTAAGACTGTCAACAATGGAGTTAAAATGTACTTAAAATATAAAATTAAGCATAATGGAAGAGATAAAAATGTGAAAAGATACTAATATGATCCAGCAATTCCATTCTTAGCTGTTTATACCCCCAAAAAATGAAAACATAGTCCATCCAAAAACTTGTACACAGATGTTCTCACACGTGTAATTCCAGCACTTTGGGAGGTCAAGGTGAGAAGATTGCTTGAGCCCAGGAGTTCAAGACCAGCCTGGGCAACATTGTGGGAACTTAACTCCACAAAATAATCAAAATAAAAAAATTAGCCAGTTGTGGTGGCATGTGCCTACAGTCCCAGCTACTTGGGAGGCTGAGTAAGAGGGATTGCTTGAGCCCAAGAGGTTGAGGCTGCAGTGAGCTGTGATTGTGCTACTGCACTCCAGCCTAGGTGACAGAGTGAGACTCCAACTCAAAAAAAAAAATGGAAACAACCCAAATATCCATTAGTTAGTGAATGGATAAACAAAATGTGGTATAGCTATACAATGAAATATTACTCAGCCTGTAATCTCGCGCCTTGGGAGGCTGAGGTGAGTGGATTTCCTGAGCTCGCGGGTTCGAGACACGCCTGGGCAACTTGGCGAGACCTCATCTCTACAATAAATCAAAAAATTAAAAAAAAAGAAATATTACTCAGCCATAAGAAAATCAAGTACTGATTCACTGATTCATGCTGCAAGATATATGAACCTTGAAAATATGCTAAATGAAAGAACCAATTAAAAAAGACTTCATATTGTATGATTCCATTTATAGTTGAGCCTTAGTGTTTATAGATTCTGTGTTTGCAAATTCGCCTTCTCACTAAAATCGTTTTTTGTAGTCCCAAAATCAACAGACGTGCAGAACAGCAAAGTATTTGAATTGCCCTGTACACATCCCAGCTGAGGTTGGGCAGTTGAACAGTGCAGTCCTCTGCCTTCTTGTGTCTGCTATCATACTGAAGCAGGCGGTAAGATGATTTATTTTGTGCCACATTTCTTGCTTTTTTGTCCTTTTTTGTTGGTGATTTCATGTTGGCCTCTAAAGATAGTGCTAAAGTGCTGTCTAGTGTTCCTGAGCACAAGAAGGCTGTGATGTACCTTAATGAGAAAATATATGTTAGATAAGCTTTATTCTTTCAGGCATGAGTTATGGTGATCTTGACCATGAATTCAATTTCAGTGAATAAATATATATTAAAATGTCTTTATTTATTTATTTATTTTTGAGTTGGAGTCTCACTCTGTTGCCCAGACTGGAGCGCAGTGGCCGCTCCCGGCCACTGCAGCCTCGACCTGCTGGGCTCTGGCGGTCCTTCCGCCTCAGCCTTCCGAGTTGCTGGAATTACAGGCGCGCGCTACCACGCCCGGCTGATTTTTTTGATTTATTGTAGAGATGAGGTCTCGCTGCCCGGACGGGTCTTGAACCCGTGGGCTCAGGCAATCCACTCACCTCATCCTCCCAAAGGCGCGGGATTACAGGCTGAGCCACCGAGCCCGGCTTAAAGTGTCTTTAAATATATATAAAACAAGGTTATATATTAATCAGTTGATAAAAATGTGAGCAGAGGCTTGTAGGAACCTAACTCTCTATTTCCCCTAGGAGCAATGATTCGGTATCATTAATTCAGTGTTCATGGCAAGTTTGTAGAACATAAGAACTGCAAATAAGATTCAGCTGTATATGAAATGATGCGAATAGATGTATCCATAGTGACAAAGTAGATTAGTGATTATCAGGGCCTAGAGGAGGGGGAGAATGGAAAGTGACTACTTATGAGAGTGCATTTTCTTTTTGGAGTAATGAAAATTGTAGAGTTACATAGTGGTGATGTTGCACAACTTTGTGAATATTCTAAAAACAACTGTATGCTTTTTTTCGCTTTTTGGTATGTGGATTATTTCTCAATTTAAAAAAGAAAAAGAAGAAGGCAGAGCTGGTCACAGTGGCTTATACCTGTAATTACAGCACTTTGGGAGACTGAGGCAGAAGGATTGGTTGAGCCCAGGAGTTCACGACCAGCCTAGACAACATAGCAAGACCTCGTCTCTACAAAAAGATTTTAAAAATTAGCCAGGGATAGTGGTGGGTTCCTATAGTCTCAGCTACTTGGGAGACTGAAGCAGAAGGATTGCATGAGCCCAGGAGGTTGAGACTGTGGTGAGCCATGGTCATGTCACTGTACTCCAGCCTGGTTGACAGAGTAAGACCCCGACTCAAAAAAAAAAAAGCCAGGGGCTGTGGCTCACACCTGTAATCCCAGAAGTTTGGGAGGGCAAGGTGAGAGGATTGCTTGAGCCCACAGGTTCGAGACCAGCTTGGGCAATATGGTGAGACCTCATCTCTGTGATAATTCAAAAAATTAATTGGGCATGGTGGCACATGCATGTAGTTCCAGCTACTAGGAAGGCCAAAGCAGAAGGATCACCTGAGTCCAACTGGTCAAAGCTGCAGTGGTCGTGAGCATGCCATGCACTCCAGTTTCTTAGACGATAGGGTGAGACTCCAACTCAAAAAAAAAAAAAAAAAAAGATGATGAAAACAGTAAAGAATCATAGAAATTGAGCAAAAGTAACATGAGAAAAGTCAAGAAACAAGTCAAACAGGAAGGGTAATACCATAAGAAGGAAGAAAAAAGTTTTGTTTTAGCAGTGTTTCGTTCTAGTAGGTATCTTAATAACAAAACTAGGATTTAGTTTGGTGGCTGAATGAGATTTGCCATATAAAATATAATCGGTAATAAAGCCAGCATGTATGAATCTATATGTGGCAATCAATATAGCAAGAAAATTATATGAAGAGAAAAATTAAACACATTCATGAATTGAATGTTTCAATGACCCACACACCATCATCTTATAACAAACCAAGGAGATAAGATTTAGAAGGACTCATGCAATACTATAATAAAAGGGACACAATTAACTATATTTTTTTTGAGTTGGAGTCTCACTCTATCACTCAGACTGGAGGGCGGTGGTATACTCCCGGCCACCACAGCCTCGACCTATTGGGCTCAGGCTATCTTCCATCTCAGCCTTCCAAGCAGTTGAAACTACAGGCATGCGTCAGTATGCCTCGCTAATTTTTTTGTAGAGATGAGGTCTTGCCAAGTTGCCCGGGCTGGTCTTGAACCTGCAGGCTCAGGCAATTCTTTCACGTCGGCCCCCCAAAGTGCTGGGATTATAGGTGTAAGCCACCGTGCCTGGCCAGCTTATATATATATATATATATTTTTTTTCTCCTTCCCTCCTCCCCGAGCTTATATTTTTAAACACATTTTTTTTTTTTTGAGTTGGAGTCTCACTCTGTCGCCCAGACTGGAGGGCAGTGGCCACTCCCAGCCACCGCAACCTCGACCTGCTGGGTTCTGGCGGTCCTTCCGCCTCAGCTTGCCGAGTAGCTGGAATTACAGGTGTGTGCTACCACGCCCGGCTGATTTTTTTTTAATTTTTATTGTAGAGATGAGGTCTTGCCAAGTTACCCAGGCGGGTCTCGAACCCGCGGGCTCAGGCAATCCGCTCACCTCGGCCTCCCAAAGTGCTGGGTTTACAGGCTGAGCCACCGAGCCCGGCCTTTAAACACATTTTATGAAAGTCTACAGCATTACATATCTTTTAGGATGGGGGAAGGTACCATTAACGTTTTATTCTGTGAGAATGAAGCCTCCTGGATATTAAAAAGAGGAAAAGTACAGATATTGTTTACATCCTCTGTTGCAAAGAAACTCAGTAAGAACAAAAAGGAGGAGTTTTTTTTGTGTGTTTTTTTTTTTTTTTTTTGAGTTGGAGTCCCACTTTTTCGCCCAGGCTGGAGTGCAGTGGCATGCTCACGACTACCGCAGCCTCAGTCTGCTGGGCTTCAGGCAATCCTTCTGCTTCAGCCTTCCTAGTAGTTTTAACTACAGGCATACGCCACCATACCCAGCTAATTTTTTTATTTATTGTAGAGATGAGGTCTCACCAAGTTGCCCAGGCTGGTCTTGAGCCTGTGGGCTCAGGCAATCTTCTCACCTCGGCCTCCCAAAGTGCTGGATTATAGACGTGAGCCACCATGCCCGGCCTGGAAATTTTATAGGCTTTATTCTCTGATGTGATGATAATACAATGAGAGTAGAAGGTAAAAAAAATTTTTTTTTTTTTTTTTGAGTTGGAGTCTTACTCTGTCACCCAGGCTGGAGTGCAGTGGCATGCTCATGGCCACCGCAGCCTCGACCTACTGGACTCAGGTGATCCTTCCACCTCAGACTTCCAAGTAGCTGGAATCACAGGTATGCACCACCTCACCTGGCTAATTTTTTTATTTACTGTAGAGATGAGATTTCGCCAAATTTTTCTATTTTTATTTTATTTATTGTAGAGATGAGGTCTTGCCAAGTTTTCCAGGCTGGTCTCGAATCCGTGAACTCAGGCAATCCTCTTGCCTCTGCCTCCCAAAGTGCTGGGAGACATGAGTCACTGCACCCAGCAAGCCTTTCAGTTTTAAAGAAAAATACTTTTTGGGAGCATTTGAGTCAAGGAAAAGATCAGGAAACTAGGACTGTTTGTAAAATATAATTAGTGTGTTACCCTATATATGAAAAATAATGAGATAGGGCCATAGTTGTAGTTTGAGAAGCAGACAAAGCTGTCAGTGTTCTTACTAGCAAAACAAGTGCAGCTCAGCTGGAGCATACTATAGTTTAGCTGAGGAGCCAGAAATGTATTCAATGGAATACAGAAATAATGGAATACTTATCAGAATTACTAAATAAATTTGAAAATATATAGATTTGATCAAATAAGTAAAAGTGAATTCTTAGAGAAAGTGAAATAGACAAATAGCAAACTTACAAGGTGAATATTCTTTGAAAAGCAGGTCTTAACAACACTGCTTCACTTTACTAGCATGCATATATATATGTATGTGTATATATATATAAATTAACAAATGGCTTTATACTATTAAGGTGACCATAGTGAGAAGTAGAGAGCCTGGATATCTATAACAGAGGGTGAGCAGAAAGTCTTAAAAATTCATGAGAGCGCTGGGCGCAATGGCTCAAGCCTGTAATCTCAGCACTTTGGGAGGCAAGAGGATTGTCTGAGTACAGGGGTTTGAGACCAGCCTGGGCAGCTTGGCAAGACCTTGTCTCCACAGTAAATCACAAAATTAGCCAGGCATGGTAGTGCACACCTGTGGTTCCAGCTCCTTGAAAGGCTAAAGTGGAAAGATCACCTGAGTCCAGCAGGTTGAGGCTGTGGTGACCATGAGCATGCCTCTGCATTCCAGCCTGGGAGACAGAGTGAGACTCCCAACTCAAAAAAAAAAAAGAAACAAACTCATGAAAACATCCACCCCAAAGTACCCAACCTACCCACAGCTCCATGGGCTCCTGCTGTGAGGTGGTAACTCTCCTGATCATGGGGAGAGAGCGAAGCTACCTGTTTGGGCTCTCAGGCAACTGCAGTTCTGTTTTCAAACCTGAAGTCAATAGAGGAAACAGTCTCACATTGAATGCGGTGTGGAAAGGTGTGGCATGTGGAATACCATGATGACCAGCAAACCTAGGGCAGGTTTTTAGAGAAGCAGTGGGCATGCCCTCTGGAAGAGTGTGTCCCCAGTGTGGTCGCTCCCCTGCTTGGACAGGAGGAGGGAAGTCATGGGTGCTCAAAGTTTATTAAGGCATGCCTTCTGCTTAATGGCAAGTAACAGTGAGTTTTAAGTCACTAACATTCCTTTTCTTTTGAAAATACTTATATTGAAAAGTAAGGTGATTTAAAGATGTTAAATAAATAACAATGTAGACTCTGTATGGATATATGACCAATAGTACCAGTGACTAAAGTTGAATAAGTTAAGAACAGAATAGCTTTATCATCGCTTCTGTTCAGGTAGGCACAAACAAAATACAAAAGGGATGAATGTGGAAATACAGAGGCAAAAATTTTTATCCCCCAGGGCCCACTGCCATTAGAGGTAGTCCAGGTGGCCTGTCCAGGGTGGTGATAAGAGTGTGCTTCTGAGGAGGCGTGGTGATGGTGCTAGAGGCCACCCAGGCCTGCAGAGAGCCTTTGGGGCCCCTGCTTTATGTTCATAGTAAACCCTCCTTGCCCAGTTATTCCTCCTCACTGAACCTGGACCCTGTCAGCCCTGCATGGCTGTCCCCACCTCACCAGCACCCACCCTGAACACAGGGGCCCTCTCTTGGCCTTTTCTCACCTAGTAGCAGTATTAGGCAGAGGTGGAATAGGGGATCCTTGGACACCTGACCAGGGGTACTTTTGCTGTGACCCTCACTCAGTATTAGCTGGCTATGCCTTTGTGCATGACTTAGCCAGCATCAGTATTTTAATCCATTCCTTATGTTGGATCAAACGCATGCGTGACAAAATTCAGAGGAGAGAGGCCCCTTTTTGCTGGAAATATGGCAGTGGGCAGAAACACGGCACTCTGGGGAAGGTGGTCCTGATGGAGGTCAGGGTAAGTATGAAGAAGAGTGTGAGGAAGTGTGGGTGGCGCCCCACTTCTGATCTCCCACCATTCTTCTGCCCCAGGTGTGATCTACTGCATCCTTGGGCAAGCATTATGGCACCCACCTGAGCCACTGATATACTTCTGCCTATGGGATTGGCAGTCTGATGCTACTGATGGTTGCAGCCTCTCAGTGGCTGGACAGGGTGCTCCGGTGACCCTTGAAGGTTCAGAAACTCCTAAGGTTCTTCCGAGAGTAAAGGCGTGTCAGTGCTAGGCCAGCTGTCTCCAGGGCACATGAGAGGGTGCCAGGCTTCCTGGAGGAGGGAGCATCACTCTGAACAGTTATCCGCTGTCATGTTCATCTACCAACTTCTCTTAATTATAGAGGAAAGATGGTGATCGGAATTATGGAAAAATAGGAGGCTGCTTTGTCTTAAGCACATTAGATGTAAATTGTGTGGTCTAAGTTTCATTCCTGGGATTAGCTCCTCTTGCCCATGCCCTTTCAGACTGTTCTAACCCGATTCCTTGTCCTTGTCTTGGCAGTAATCCAGTCCCTCATAGCACTGGTGAACGACCCCCAGCCCGAGCATCCCCTTCGGGCTGACCTAGCTGAAGAATACTCTAAGGACCGTAAAAAATTCTGTAAGAACGCTGAAGAGTTTACAAAGAAATATGGGGAAAAGCGACCTGTGGACTAAAATCTGCCGCGATTGATTCCAGCAAGTGTGAGCAGAGACCCCAAGCAGTGCATTCAGACATCCCGCAAAGCAGGACTCTGTGGAAAATTGACACGTGCCACCGCCTGGCGTTCGCTTGTGGCAGTTACTAACTTTCTACAGTTTTCTTAATCAAAAGTGGTCTAGGTAACCTGTAAAGAAAGGATTAAAAATTTAAGATGTTCTAGTTCTGCTTTCTTTGTTTTAAAAATCACTGCTTCAGTCTACTTCAAAAGAATGGTGTTTCTTTTCTTGTCCAAATTTATCAAAAATCCTCGTTATATTTAGCCCATAAGGTTAAAAAAAGAGAAAAAAAGGTTGTGTTTCCCTTCTTCCCCTTGCCCTGGCAACTCCCACTTTCTTGCACTCAATTTTTCACTTACTCACTTTCCCGGACCCAGGCCCCATCTTCTCTGCAAAAGAGAAGAGATAGCTGTGGCATTTCTCGTAGCTCTTCTTCTGTGTTGGCCTGCCCAGCATGGGAGTTGGTTTAAATTCTTCTGTCTTCAGTTTATAATATCCTTTTTAAAATTTTAAAAACAAGTAAACAGCCACATGTCCTCCTAAACCCCCTCCCCAAGAAGCCGTGAAGAAGGAGTCCCAGTTCTTAAGTAAAAATCCAGCTAATGTTACCACAGTAACATCAATCAATTGGGCAAACCCCAGTGTCAGTGTGCATGACTGATGCACAGCCTGGCCCATGTAGGGAAACCCTGCAATAATAGGTCTGTGGTGACCCTGAAGGGCCTGCCAGCCAAAGGATACTATGCACGCTGTGTGTGATGACTCTCTCACCAGAAGGGCTCCTGAGGCCAAAGGTTGGCACTCCTTCCTGCAGTTATTTCAGAAGATCTGCTGGTCCTTTCAGACAAAGCTAAAGCCAGAATATCCATTTGAAATTCCAGGCTCACCTGTCACCAAGCTCCATCCGAATGTGCCATGGAGTTCACTCTCCACCTTCGTGCGGCGGCCCCACCACAGCCCTCCCTCAGCACAGCCTGACCCTTTGCGGGATTGGAATTGGCAGGACTTGGCTCTTTAGCCAGCACTATTCTGGGGTCTCCAGGGCTCCTATGGGCCCCTTCCTTTGGAGCAGCCGGCCAGCCCAGCCCAGGAACAAGACGGCCTTCCCTCTCTCTTTGGACTCACAGCCTTTGCAGAGTCAAGCTCCACTTGAAGCTCACTCGGTAATATCCTTTAAATGTGTTTTATATTGTTTCAACTGCCTTTTTTTGTAGAAATAAAAATTGACCTTAGAATTTATCATCAGATGAACTTGTAAGGATTTGAATGTTAATGTCTTTTTAAGGCAAGTGTGACTGTCTCCAAACTAGTAGAGAATACATGTCACTCTAACACCCAGAGGAAGCCAATAACCCAAACGCCGTGTGTCACCAACCCCGCTTCTGCTACTGGTGGCTTTCTTTCTTGGCTCTTGGGGGGGACTAGATCCTGAGGAGAAGATGACTTAAACTTTGCTTTCTGTTTTAATTTTAGTTCTATAACTGGAGATCTTTCTGGGTCTACAGACTTTGTAAGACAGCTTGGGCTCACCTGTGCAGCAGTGGGAAGTGATGGGCAGGTCAGGCACCCAACACTGTTCAGTGCCCAGGCGCATGGCCCCTGCAGTGTGTCGATGAACTTAGCTTCCTTAGTCCTAGGTATGCTAGGGACAGGTTTCTGGAGACCCCCGTGTGCCCAGGATGGCAGGAATGCTGGGCCAGCGTTTCCACATCTGTCTCTTCATTAGCAGAAAACTGATTATTTTATTTCACTCATACTCAGATTTGTAATAATATGCCAAATTCTGTCAGAAGCTATCCAAACCACCATTTGCTCTTGTTGCTTCTCTGAATCCAGAAATATTGCCATTCTTGGAAACTGTCCCATTGCTTCATATTTCTGCCAACGTAGCTCTGCCTGCCTGTCACCCCCTCACTGCACTCTGCTCACCACAGGTGGACACCTTAGTGCGGAAGCCCCTCAGGGACTCTCAGCCCTGGCACTGGCACCCCATGGTTTGCCCCGCAGCAGAGGCCTGCCTCTCAAGCCAGTGGGTGTCTCTCCCTTAGTCTGGGCTGTTTGCTTCTTCTAGCCATGGCCTCAGGGCAGGCTTTGAGCAAGCTAGTGGACAGCCCTGGCAGCTCCAAAACCAAAAAGCTGGGTTCTCTGAAGGAGGGGAGAGCTGTGGAGCAGCCACCCACCGCTGACTTGGCTTGCTCAGGGATTCACAGCCCCTGGTTCCTTGAAGTGTGCCGGGTCCTCCCCTCTGCCCCCCTACCCTCCACCATGGCGGAGAATAGGCTTTCTAAGATGCTGCGATCCCGTTCTGCTGCCCTTAATAAAAATGCTCTCAGACTCTGGTTGGTTGTGTGGGTTTCTTCCTTACTGGGGGTGGGCCATGCCAGCGGCCTGTGCTCTTTGAGATGGGAGTGGTGACTGGGGCCCGGGTCCTGGGCCCTCTGATTTCCCCATTTCCATCCTCTCCAGCAGTTGGTGCACAGAGGTGTTCCTACCTCCCTGGGGGGAAGTGGGTGAGGCGTAATGACACAGGAAAAGCCAGAGTCCAGATGTCAGGGCAGAGGAACCCCTTGGGTGTCTCTCAAGGGGACAAAGACTTCAATGCATGGGTGCATCACTTCAGCCATCCCAGGGCCCTGAGAGGTCACAACTAATGAGGGTGTCCCTGAGGGAAGGGCTAGGTCATTGTCCTGAACAGTGCCTGCCAGAAACCCTCCTGCCAGTCCCTAGTATAGCCCACTGCCAAGGCACTGTGAAAGTAGTGCAGACTCAGTGTAGGGCCCAGACAAGCCCATGAAAATTTTTTTGGCTGGGCCTTCCCTGCCTGGAATTTGACACCAGCTAAGACCAGGCCTGCACTGTCAGCTGGGCCTGCAGGTCTTGGGAAGGGAAATTTCCTGGGATCATTTTACCAGCTGATCAGAATGAGCCTTTCCTCTGGCCAGCCATGGGTTTTCCTTTGCTTGTCTGACACTTTTTTTTTCTGTGGGTCTCAGGACAGCCTTGTGAGACTCCACTTTTACAGAAGAGAAAACCAATGCGCCTGGCCCGTGTTTTTGCAGTCTGACTCCAGAGCCTGTTGCATTTCACCACTCAGCACACTTCCTCCCACAGGGTCCCCCTGAGCCCAGACACAGCCACAGTCCCCCGCCCCGAAGCTACAGGCTTGTAAGACCCACTCAATTTCTTGTCTTTAGGAACTACCATCTTCTGGTCTTCCTCACTCCATGTTAACCCTTTGTACTTGAATGTCCCCTCTCAGGGGATATTGTAAATTAGCAAACCACTTTGATGTTCTCTCTCAGAGTACACAAAGAGATTGCTAGTGATTATACAGGGCAAGCTTATGCCAGCGCAGTTGGTGGCAGCCTCTCCTTTCACTTGACAGTAGTTCCATGTCCCACACATGGCATCCAACCCGGGCCAGAAGCCAGAGCTGGTGTACATTCTTCCTGCCCTGTTCTGCCTGGCTCTTCCTCCTCCCTGGGCTGCTCATGTGCACCAGAGTGGAGCTGAGGGTATGACTGCTCCCAGTGCAGCACTGCCTTGGCCCAGGCCATGCCTGGTAAATGACTAGTTCCCAGGTGACTGGAACGTGTTACTGCTCACAGATGGAGCAAGGATCAGAGTCCAGTACCACACATGACTAAGGCCCAGGGAAAGAAGTAATTTCTGGAGAGCATTCCCAACCCTTGCTGGCCGGCTTAGGAGCCCCCTTTGACCCCACATATTATTGTGGGTTTCTCCAATCCCTCCATGTGGCCTGATCACCCTGGCACAGAGCAGAAACTCCATACGTGAGGGCTGAATGGATGGGTTAAGGTGAACCACTTGCCTAAGAAATACTCTGCCGCTGGGCTCAGTGGCTCAGCCTGTAATCCCGAGCCTTTGGGAGGCTGAGGTGAGTGGATTGCCTGAGCCCGCCAGTTCAAGACCCGCCTGGGCAACTTGGCGAGACCTCATCTCTACAATAAATCAAAGGTTAGCTGGGTGTGGTAGTGTATGCCTGCAGTTCAAGCTAATTGGAAGGCTGAGGGGGAAGGATCGCCAGAGCCTAGCGGGTCGAGGCTGCGGTGGCTAGGAGCAGCCACTGCGCTCCAGTCTGGGCGACAGAGTGAGACTCCAACTCAAAAAAAAAAAAAAGAATAGAAATACTCTGCCACCCCCACAGCCAACCTGTGACCACCCGACAACGTGTCTTCCTTGTAACTTTCCCTTCCCTTGTGAGGTGGGACTTGGTCACCTGATTCTCCCACCAGTCAGGCCATGCCCCCCCCCTTTTTTTTTCATTAGAGTCTCACTGTCATTCAGGCTGGAGTGCAGTGGCATGCTCAGTCACCAGTCTCGACCTGCCGGACTCAGGTGATCCTTCCACCTCAGCCTACCTACAGGCATGCAACACCACGCCCGGCTAATTTTTTGATTTATTGTAGAGACGAATTCTCACCAAGTTGCCCAGGCTGGTCTCAAACCCCTGGACTCAGGCAGTCTTCCTGCCTTGGCCTCCCAAAGTGCTGGGATTACAGCCTTGAGCCAACATGCCTGGCTCTCACTTCACTCTTAAATGCTCATGGTCAGGCTGAGTGCTGTGGCTGCCTACCAGCCTCCACTCCTCCCAGCCCCACCAGCAGTCTGCAGGAATGTGGCCAGACCTCAGCGAGCTGAGGCTAGGAGCAGGAGGGACCAAACTTTCAGTGACTCCAGTTCATGGATGTGAGTGAAAGGAAATGGGAAAGGAGCTGTGCATGGAAGAATCAAGGTCAAAGGCAGGCTATAATGGGGCATGAGCGAGGAGCCAGAAAAGGGGGCTGAAGCCACAGTCAAGGGGCAAGGCATGGGTCGGTGGAAGCAGGAAAAAGATGATCCTAACCTCACCCCTTCAGAAAGCCACATGTCCCTCTAAGCTGCCTAGGCCAGTGAGAGCTGGCTTGGCACTTAATTCCATGCTTGGCACAGGTCAGGGCCCAGTGCACATCAAATAAATGAACAAAGCCTTACCTTGCCACCCCCACCTCTAGGCACTACTTCATGAAGGGAGACAAGAAGGATCATGTGGTATTTCATCTGCCTTTTCATCTTCCAGAGTGAGCAGGACTCTGTGCTCCTGAGAACTCCATACTGCCTTCCCCATCTGTTCCCTCATCTCAGAAACCTTTATCTAAGGCACATGAGGACCCAGTCCACAGGATCCATGCAGATCCAGTTAGGAATCTCAGGATCCCATTTTCACAGAAGACAGGCTCTCCTGGAAAAATTTAAATACACTCCCATGAGCTTGCTGGGCCTCACCAGACCTATCCCCTAGAATGGCTTGCTTACCACAGGTGACTTATTTTTATACCAAAACTGAGATTATAACATGCCTCTCCAAAAGCTGTCTGGTGAGACAGTCTTCTCCAACTCCCCACCCCTCAAAGGATAAAGAAAACCTAAGCAGGAATGAGACCAGAACATGAATGTTGTGCAATCATTCCTGGAATACTGACTTAGGTTGAGCCAAGAGGGTGTAGTTCTGTGTCAGTTATTCCTCTTAAGTTTTCCTGGGCACAGTTTATAAACCACCCAAATTTGAAAGACACTTTATTGATATAGCAATCTCTTCCCACTGTCCCTGAACAGTGAAAGTGTTTACTCTTTAACATGGAGGGTCACCAAATGCTCTGTGGCCCTAGGCACAGGCTGGCCTGAAGCCAAAAGGGCTGCCCAAGCTCTGGATGCTATTCTGAGCCTTGACCTGGGCACAGAGGTGGCAATGTCCCACCCAGGGAAGTCAAAGACCGTGCTCCAGGGCCTGGTTCTACACTGTGCCAGGCCATAACCCTGGCTCCTTTGCACTAGATTAGTGCTTGGCTGGTTGTAGGGGTCAGGGTGGGGAGGGCTCCAGGAAGGGTTCCAGCATGGCGTCGCAGGGAACCTCCTCCTCAGGCCTCTTGGAGTCAAGTTCGTCCAAGGCACAGAGCTGCACACCATCCTGGGCAAGCCGAGCCCGCAGCATGGGCGCGGTGAGGACACGAAGCTCATGCAGCCGCTCCCAAGAGCAGGAGAAAGCGTCGGGGCCTTCACCACAGCCCCCTTCGGGAGGCACGCTGGGGTAGCCAGGGTGTGCCATCAGTTCGGCTGTCAGGGCGCGGCCTGTGGGGATGTCTTCCAGAACCCGCGCCAGCGCCCCCAATACGCAGTGAGCCGACATGTGTCGACCGCAAGTGCTCAGGCCCACGAAGGCGTCTGTCCACCTGCGGGTGCCTGAGCATTAGTGACGGGGCTGGGCAGCCGGTAGGGCTAGGCCGGGCCGGGATGGAACTGGGGCGGGGGCTATGGGTTGACGCCTGTTCAACCCACTTCTTGGTCGAGAAATGGACACAGTTGGCCAGGTGGACGGCCACACCTGGTACCTGTGCATGGCCGAGGTCAGGGGACGGAAGGAGACTTTACCGCAAGCCGTGGCCGGAAAAGGGGCCCACGGCGGCCCGAGCGTCACGCTCCACAGCGCAGGCGAAGGCGCGCGCCGCGGCCTCCAGCCACATACAGCTGCCCACGCCGCGCTCCAGCGGCAGCCGAGTGAAGCGCACCCCGTAGGCCTGCAGGGCCTCAGCGAACACCTGGCACACGCCTGCGGGAAGAGCGGGCTCAGGGAGGAGTACGTCCCTTCCTTCAGGAGCATCGACCTTCCCCTACCGCCCCACCGTACCCGGGAGCAACGTCCCCCACCCTGAGAACACTAGCCCACGCACCTGGGAGCACGTGCACATGTTGGTGCCCGTCCACGTGCGTGGGCGCCTTGCCCAGCAACTCCCGGAAACAGTTTAGTTGGGCCTCCAGCTCTTCCCGCACCTGGAGAGGACGACAGACACAGGGAGCGATCGGGAGCGGCTACCAAGGGGATCTCCCTCCTTGTGCTTTCGAGGGACTGTTGCAGTGCTCGAATGAGGAAATCATCCAGCGCCAGCTCCTGCCCCTAGCGGCTTTACGGTACCCTCCGGGCAGAACTTTGGGGGTCACAGCAGCCGCGCCTCCGCACCTGGGGTAAAGCCACGTCTCCGGCTGCCACTGCCTCCCGGAATCCCATCTTGCCGAGGAAGAAGCCTTTGGGGCTGACCAGCGACGAGGTGCCGTGGCGGGCCGGGCCCACGGGACGGCCCTCGGACAGGTTGGCGTGGAGGCCAGTGGGGATGTTGTGCCTGCGGGCGGAGCGCGAGCAGGAGCTCGGTCGGCCGCGGCGGGGTCGTCCCAAGCCCGTCCCGCTCCTGCAGAGGGCCGCCCTCACCTGTGGGCCAGCTCTGCCGCGCTCGCCGAGGCCGCGCCGTTGACCAACAGAGACACGCTGGTCACGGTCCCGGCCAGGAAGGCCTCCACGATGCCCTTATCGCGCCGCGGGCAGTAGCCAAAGTCGTCCGCGGTGACGACCAGCCGCACGCGCGGCCCGGCCATGGCCGCCGCTACGCACAGCTCACGACCCGGGAGTGGGCGTGACAGCCTAGGCCCCGCCCCCAGACGCTGCCCGAGACCCCGCCCCGACGCAAACGCCCAGCTACGGCTGCACTTCGCCTTTGTTCACGCCACCTAGCGGTCCGGCGTGGCCTTGCAGAGGCCTAGCTGGCAGCTCTCGCCCCAACCACACCAATGCTGGGTTTATTGCAATGCGGGACTTTCCTTGATTGCAAAAGTGATATTTAATATGAAAAACACAAAAAAGAGACCAGACGCTGCGACTCACGCCTGTAATCCCAACTCTTTGGGAGGCCGAGGCGGGATGATCGCTTGAGCTCAGGAGTCCGAGACCATCCTGGGCAGCATAGCAAGGCCTCGTCTCTACAAAAAAGAAAAGGAAGAAAAAAGAAAGAAAAATACAAAAAAGGCTGGGCGCGGTGGCTCAAGCCTGTAATTCCAGCACTTTGGGAGACCGAGTCGAGAGGATTGCCTGAGCCCAGGGATTCCAGATCAGCCTGGGCAACTTGGCGAGACTTCATCTCTACAACAAGTCAAAAAATTAGCCTGGCGTGGTGGCACGTGCCTGTAGTTCCAGCTACTTGGAAGGCTGAGGCTGAAGGACCGCCTGAGGCCTCAGCAGTTCGAGGGTGCGGTGACCAGGAGCGTGCTGCTGCACTCCAGCCTGGGCAACCTGAGAGACAGAGTGAGACTTCAACTCCAAAAACAACAACAAAACAGAAACAAAAACAAAGAAAGAAAAGAAAAAAAAAAGAAAAAAAAGAAATCTTATTTTTCCCAGAAGTCACCATAGTTAACTTTATGGGTTGTGTCCTTCCAGTGTTTTCTCTAAGCAAATAAACACACCCAATTCCTCTTCTCCTCAACCCAAAAATCTTTGTGTTATGTTGAGAGTATAAAGATGATCACATCAATGTTATCTCATTCTTGTATTTTCTTTTTTTATAGCAGTGCCTAACTTTTTTGTGTTATTAGGTATTTTTAGTCTTTCTCAAATTGCCCCCGGGCACAGTGTTATCTCAGGGGAGGCTGAGGAACCCCTGAGCCCAGGAGTTCAAGACCAGCCTGGATGAAAGAGTGAGACCTTGTTTCTAAAAAAAAAAAAAAAAAAAAAAACGCACGCTTGTAGTTCCAGCTATTTGGAAGGCTGAGGTGGAAGTATCACTGGAGCCCAGCAGGTCGAGGCTGCGGTGGCCGGGAGCAGCCACTGCACTCCAGTCTGGGCAACAGAGTGAGACTCCAACTCAAAAAAAAAAAAAAAAATCACAATTATTGAGCACTGGAAGTATTCGAGATAAGGGTGCCTGCCTCAGTAACTGTCCCAAAAGAACACCATCCAGTAGACAAATAAGTTGCAACATGGTGTGGCAGAGTATGGGATGGAGTTTACCATGAATTCTGTTGGGGGTGTAGGCTTTCTGGGAAGGCTTCTCAGAGGTGTCACCATTGCATAATGAGGAGTTTGCTAGAAAGAGGGGAGGAGAGGAGGTAAGAATATACAGGACTCCTGTATAATATACAGGGGTACCAGGTGTGTTGTATGACTATTTTATTGAATCCCCATACTCCCATATGGAGGGAGACTCAACCACATTTAAATAAAAGGGGTGTGGCTGGGCTCGGTGGCTCAGCCTGTAATTCCAGTGCTTTGGGAGGCAGAGGTGAGTGGATTGCCTGAGCCCGTGGGTTCGAGACCCGCCTGGGCAACTTGGCGAGACCTCATCTCTAAACTAAATCAAATAAAAAATTAGCCGGGCGGCAGTGCGTGCCTGTAGTTTCGGCTACTTGGAAGGTTGAGGTGGAAGGATCGCCGGAGCCCAGCAGGTCGAGGCTGCAGTGGCCGGGAGCGGCCACTGCACTCCAGTCTGGGTGACAGAGTGACTCCAACTCAAAAAAAGAAAAGGGATGGATGCTCAGAGAGTTTGAGTCACACGGGCAAGAAACAGCAGAGTCAGAAATTGAAGCTAGATCTGTGACTGAGAGCCGGGACTTTTCTACTGCCCTTAGGAAGACTGCAGAGGGGAAAGCTTTCAAGAAGGACTCTGGGGATTGCCTGAGCTCAGGAGTTCGAAACTACCCTAGGCAACTTTGGCCAGACTTGTCTCTACAATCGGTCAAAAACTTAGCTGGGCACGGTGGCACGTGCCTGTAGTTCCAGCTACTTGGAAGACTGAGGTGGAAGGATTATTACCTGAGCCCAGCAGGTCTGGGCTGGGGTAGCCGTGAGCATGCCACTGCATTCCAGCCTGGGCGGCAAAGTGAGACTCCAACTCAAAAAACAAAAACAAAAACAAGAAAAAAACCCAAGACGGACATGGGATTGTCCACACTGGGAGAGGGAAGGAGGCCCCTGGAAAGGAGCGGTGAGCAGGAGACCCAGGGCTGGGCAGCGACCAGGGAGTAACCAAGGATGGTGCTTGTGTCACCGGTGGGGTGCGGGACTTTGATTTTTAGGCTTCCCTCAGGGAAGGTGCGAATCACAGATCCTAGCCTCAGCATCCGGGTTCCTTCTTCCCGGCCTGGCAGAGCCTGACTCGCAGCATCCCCGGCCTCCAGGTTCCCGGTGAACGTAGTGGGCAGGGCACAGCGAATCGGGGGAGGAGCTAACGTGAGCCCCGCCCCCAGCCATTGTGTCGGAGAAGCTAGTGAGCTAGCGGTTCAGTGCGAACCAATGAGGACGTGATATGCAAATGAGCAAGCCAAGACTGCCCAGCTGCTCCAGCACCCAGTGCAGTGCAGGCCTTAGTGCTGGAGTGACTGCGCTGGCGCGCGGAGCGTGACTAGGGCTCTGGTGAGCAGGTCGACTGTCGGTCCGGCGGACGCCAAGGTGTCCTTGGTCTGGGAGGAGGGAGGGTCGGGCACACCTAGCTTCAGGGATGGTCGTAGACAGTATACGGACGTCCTCGGCTACCCTACCCCGACGACTCTGGAATCCATCAGTCCGCAGATGCCTGGGGGCTTCTGGATAGAGGAAGGGCCGGATGCATGAAGGATGCAGGGTGCTGGGAGCGGGGTCCCTCGGGGCCGCTGACTCATGGACACATGGAGGCCTGTACAGACCCTCACACTGTCTCCCCATCCCACGCAGAGAGGGGTTCCCCGCTGTGCTGCGGGATCCAAGAGAAAGGCGGACAGCCGGCCTGACCACCAGCACCATGGCCAGATGTCGCCACCACTCGGGATACTTGGCCGACGACGAGGCCGTCCACCCCACGTACATGACGCGGGTAAGTGTACCCAACAGGGCACTGACCCTGGAACCCCCAACGTGTTCCCCACCAATTCTGGTGCCCCAGGTCATGGCTGACCTCCTCACTGGACCCCTTAGCAAAGTTCTTATTGCTTTGACCTCTCCCAGGACCCCTGCTGGGCCCTGATTACTTTCAATTTCATTCTATGTCCCACAACTTCCAGCGACTTGGGAGGTGCTTGAGTGAATGAGGAACCCAGATGGGAGCATGGAGTCAGCTAAGGACCTAGGGCCCAAGTTGGGTAAGCAGTCACAGGGTACATGGCTCAGGGCCTAAGGTATTCCTGCAGCCTAGCAGTGGAGACGGGGCTGGCCTGCTACATAGACAGATGAGGAACCAGAGAGAGATTCAGAGGGGTTTCACAATTTCCCATCTTGCCACATGTGGTGGCAGAACTAAGCTTTCAGGTGTCAGAGAAGCTTCAGAGCAACCCTAAACAGATCTCCACTTTGCAGATGAGGACGCTGAACCTCAGGAGGGGTCATCATGCACATTGTCACACAGCCTAAAGGTGACAGAGCCAGGACCCAAATCCCGGGCTGCCTGACTCCAAAATGCAGTTTTTTCCACTGCTCACTTTCCACCAGCTCCTGGTGGCACCATGGGTGACCCCAGGGACCCCTCAACTAGTAAGGCATCCTTACCCACTGTAACATGTCTGTCTGCTCAGATGCAGCCGCCCAAGAAGCCACTGTCCTCAGAAATGGGGCCAGCCCCCAAGCTGGGCCGTGTGCCACACCCGCCGTCCACGTACGGCAGCTCAGCGCTCCCGGGCCACAGTCGAAATGAGAGGTGCCCTCAGCCCTTTGGCAACTTCCTGGATTTCCTGACCGAGAGCCAGGTGCTGGACAGTCTGCAGATGGTGGTGGAGAAAGCAACTGAGCGCATAGCTACCATGAAGACAAGGGCCGGGGTGCCGTTGGTGGAGGTGCAGGACCCAGTAGAGGTGCCAAGTGGTGGGCGGCGGGCACATGCCCGGCCCAGCCTCAGAGCCGTGCACCGGCACCGTGTTCTGCCCAGTCTCTGCACTGGACGCCTCAACAACTACCCATCCAGATCCAGCTCCAAGTCCGACTCCCATAGCAGCCTCGCACCTGGCTGGCTGGGCTCCCACAGCCGGGACAGTGACCTGGGTGCTCGCAGTTTGGGCTCACTGCCACCGGTAAAGGACAAACTCCTGCTGGAGAAGACCCTCAAGCGACTGCAGCAGCTGGAGAACAAAGGGGTGAGATCTGGGGCTGTGGCTGGAGCTGAGTGGGATAGGGCCAGAGGCAGACCTAGTGTGGCTGCTCCTGAACACTTCTCAGAGTTGCCCTCTCTTTCTGCAGAAAGGCCTGAGTCAGTCCTGCTCCCAGAGGGACTCGCTCCTGTGGGACTCACTGGGCAGCCAGACCAGCAGTCAATGGACCCGGGAGCAGCCCCAGTCCTTGTTCTCGGGGTTGCTGGGCTCAGAATCAAGTATACCTGCAGTGTCAGAGCTGGGGCCTGGAGAACAGGAGCTGGTCTTCCTCAAGCGAGAGTTCAACAAGGAGATCAAGTCGTTACTGAGCCAGCCGGAGTCCTTTGACCTGCCTGGCTACTGTGCATTCCATGAGCCCCATCGCACCCTGGACTTCCTGGCCAAGCACAACCTCCTCTCCGCCCTGCAGAGCGTGGTCAGCCAGGCTGTGGACAAGCTCAAGGGCGCCCGCCGCCACGATGGCTGCCCTCTCTTTCCCGCCAACTTCGAGCCTGCCCCAGAGCTGCCAGTTCATTTCGACCTGCTGCTGCCAGACTTCAAGCCTGACACAGCCACCAAGAAGGAGGAGCCCCATGACTCCCCCCCAACCACAGCCTCCAACCCCAAGGCATCTAACGGAAAAATCAAGAGCACACAGGGCTCCCCTCCTGTGTCTAGTGTCCCGGTGACCACCAGACTCGGGCTCAAGGTGACACCCACAGAAGAGCCAAAAGTCCTTAGCCCCTCACTCTACTCCAGGCAGGGGGAACCGGATTCAGATTCCAAATTACAGAAGCCTCCTGTGTCCCTGAACCCCAGCCAGAGGGCCCAGCCCTGGCAGAGGCTGCATCTCACCCTGCCCACCCCTGGGATTGTGGTGGAGTTGGCCTCCAGCCACAGCCACCTAACAAGCCCTGCCACGCCTCCTCTGGTCTCCCCCCACCCTTCCTTTTTCTCCTGCCTTCTCCCTATCATCTCCCAAGTCATCCCCCCATCTCCTGCCTCACCACACTTGGAGGTGACCTCCTCGAGAGTGGGGCTGGGCATCTTGGGGATGAGTTTGCAGGAGAAGGGCTCCTTGACCCGCCGCTCCTAGCAGTCACTGTCACCAGCAGCAGGGGGCAAGCTGACTAGAAACAGAAACCCTAGCCTAGCTACTACCAAGTGTTGTCAAAGATGAATAAAGCCTATTTTTTATCCTTGGTATTTCTCTAACATTTTTATGTGAATCTTGGAGACCTTCCCACATGGGGAGGGTCCTGTCCCTCGTGGACGCGGCTTTATCCCAGCTGGGACCCTGCACCCTAAGTCAAGCTTCCTCTAATCCAGCTGCCTAGGACAGGACTCTTTAATCTCTTTTTTTTTTCTTTTTTCTTTTTTTTAAATTGGAGTCTCACTCTGTCACCCAGGCTGGAGTGCAGTGGCATGCTCCCAGCCACCGCAGCCTCGACCTGCTGGGCTCAGGCGATCCTTCTACCTCAGCCTTCCAAGTAGCTGGGACTACAGGCGTGCACCACCACACCTGGTTAATTTTTTGATTTATTATAGAGATGAGGTCTCGCCAGGTTGCCCAGGCTGGTCTCAAACCAGTGAGCTCAAGCAATCCTCTCACCTCAGCCTCCCAAAGTGCTGGGATTATAGGCGTGAGCCACTGCACCTAGCCGGACTCTCTAGTGTCTTTACTTTGCCAAAGGGAAGTTGACCAGGGAGGATTATGTAAAAGATATAGGTGGCCTCACCCTGAATGGGTCTCCAGAACATTCCCCCACCTATTTCCTCACCCATCAAGGCCCAGCCACACTTCCCTGTGGGCACAGACCAGGGCAGGAGTCCAGGTTGTCAAGGTTCGGGTTTGGCTGACACTGTGACTGAGGCCCCTGGCCTTGCCCCAGGCCTAATAGTTATAGCAGGTGTGACGGTTAGGTGAGAGTTGGCTGTTGTGAAGCACAGCGGATATGGTAAGGGTGTACCCATAGTGTGACAAGTATGGAGTCTGTGTTTGTGACGGGCAGGACTGGCAGGGCTGCCAAGGAGGGTGCTGTGGGTATGAGGGACATCACAGGGCAGCAAGAGGTATGACATGTCTTTTTCCCTCCCCAACTGCCGCACAGAGCCCCAGCAGTAAGTTCACAAAGAAGTCACCACCCTCCCTCTCAACCAAGTCCAGCATGTCTCACTTCTCTAAGCCCTGGCATGAGGAGCTCCTCACCTTCCTGGCCCAGCAAGCAGTCTCCCTGCTTATCTGCAAGTACAAGTTTGAGAAGGACCTCAATAAGCAGCTGGGCTTCATCTCCTTTCCCATCACTGAAACCCTCGTGGACCTTTTCCTGGGATTCAAGAAGGTAAAGGGTTCCAGCATCCACCTGTCCTCGGACATCAACTGGAGCTGCCTGTTGCGTAAACTGGAGGAGGCTGAGAGGACCGGGCATGCCTCCCAGCTCAGTGCCTCCCACCGCAGTGCAGAGATGCCCCCCATGCAGCCTGAGCCAGCCACCAACACCGACCAGAACCAGACCATGGAACCCTGCCGCTCTTTCTTCTCTAATTTGCTGGTCAGTCAGCCTTTCAGCCCTCAGGAGTCTCTGATGACTGAGGACCAGACACTCACAAACCACTTGGAACCCAAGTTCTCAGTGTCATCTGGTATAGTCATGGGCTCCAGTCTCCAGAAGTCCAAGGAAACAGTGAACATTGAGGACAATGAGGGCAATGATGAGGTTGAGATTGAGATCGAGGATGAGGATGAGTTTGAGGATGAAGATGAGTATGAGGTTGAGGATGAGAATGAGAATGAGGACAAAAGTGAGTCTCAGAGCCTTCCTGAGCCTGGAGTGGAGGCCTGGGACCTCCACTCCATGGACATGGACTACAGTGACTTTGTGTGAGGTCCCATGCTAAGCACCTGATTCCTTGCTCCATCAGGGTTGCTGCCCACCAGCCTTCCCCTGTCTTGAACAGTGTCAGGATGGGCCTGACTGCCCACAAGGAGCTCTACTGAGATTCTCAGGGGCGCCAGTGAGAGAAATAGAAATAAAGTCCATGCTGATGGAGCACAGTTTTCCATGGCTTGAGATTTCGGCCTCCCTTTCCATGCACCTGCACACCCACCCTGAACAGTGCCCTCAGCGGGCCAGCCCTGGCCACAGCCAGCCTTCATAACAGCCAGCAGCGCTCTGACCCTATGATCTCCTGTGCTCTGCCTCATGGCCACCTTGCCTCTCATTGTCCGCTTTGCTTGTGACTCTTCTTGACTCTAGACTGCAACCTCCTGTTTCTTTGAACCTCTGAGGACTCCTTTTGCTCCTCACTCTTGGCCTCTGCTCCTGTTTCCAGAGGGCTCCTCCTCTGTCAGGGGTGACGTGATCTGCCACCCTTTTAGGCCCAGGAGCTATGCACCAACCCTCTTGCTGATACTCTCATAGTTACCTGTCTGTCTTCCTTCCTTCCTTTCTTGGTTTGCTTCACTTTGTTTTTCTTATATAAACACCCTTTGTTGATGTCACAATTGTGGTGTGGGTCTTGACAAGGTGGTTGGTGAATTCTTTTTTTTTTGAGTTGGAGTCTCACTCTGACGCCCAGACTGGAGTGCAGTGGCTGCTCCCGGCCATTGCAGCCTCAACCTGCTGGGCTCCGGCGATCCTTCCACCTCAGCCTTACAAGTAGCTGGAATTACAGGCACACGCTACCACGCCTGGCTAATTTTTTGATTTATTATAGAGATGAGGTCTCGCCAAGTTGCCCAGGCGGGTCTCAAACCCACGGGCTCAGGCAATCCACTCACCTCAGCCTCCCAAAGCGCGGGATTACAGGCTGAGCCACTGAGCCTGGCCTTGGTGAATTCTTGATAGGGAGACTTGCTGAATACAGTCTCTTCTCAGAGGTCAGAGTCAAGTAGCTATAGGTCTTAGAGAGGGCATCAAAGTTGCCCAGGGTGGCAGTACACCCACTTGCCAGGGTGTAACAGTCATCAATGCCAGCCATCACCATCTTGGGCACAGGGGCTGAGGCAATGCCAGTGGCCCTGGAGGCAGGGACAAGGCACACCAGTACAGAGCCGCAATGGCCAGTTACCCTACAAGGGATGATGTGGGGTTTGCTGATCTTGTTCCCCCAGTAGCCTCTCTGCACAGGGACAATGGAGAACTTGGCCAGGATGTTGACCCCTCAGATGACCATGGCTACTTCCTTAGAGCACTTAACACCCAGACCAATGAGGCTATTGTAGATCCCGATGAACACAAACACCTTGAACCTGGTCTGGTAGCCAGTGTAAGTCTGCTTTTGTGCTAGCATGATCTAAACCTCATCCTTCAGAAATGCCCCAAGGAAGAAGTCGATGATCTCAGACTCCTTTATGGACAGGGAGAAGAAATAGATCTCCTTTAGTGGCTTGATCTTCATGTCCTTGACCAGGCGGCCCAGCTTGTTGGCAGGTATCCACTCCTTGTCCTCACCCTTGCTTCTGCAAACTCCGTGACCTTGCCCCTAACCCCGACAACTGTGTCACCTCAACCCCGGAGGCCACTGCTGAATAAGAAGCGGAAGTCACCATGGCCTCCCATTCTGGGGTCTCTGGGCCCTCCCAATGTGCCAGTATCATCTGCCATTTGGTGTCTTCTCGGAGAAGAAGCTATCTAATTTGTATTTCTAATTTGTATTTTCCTGCTGCAGCACCTGAGAATCTGGAGTTTTCATGCCAGACCACATGGTGGCTCCTGGTCTGCCAGGCTATGGATTGGCTCCCTGGGGCTTGCAGCACGGCTAATTCTCCAGCAGTGACTCTAGGTAGGGAAGCACTCTCTCTAGAAGTGTCTGTGGACATGGCTCATTGCTCATTGCTCATGGCTGTGATCGGTAGATCTCTCCAAGTTTCCCCTGGGGCTCCTGGCCATCCTGTACCAACAGCATAGCACCTACTTCCCTCTGCCTTCCTAGGGCAACCTGTTTGTTGCCCTATACAGGCCCCTTCACCCAGGTAGTAGCTCAACCTTCCCCTCCCTGCTCCTGTGAACTGGCCTCTGAGGTAGACAAAAGAACAGACGAAGATGCTCCATTCCGACTTCCTGGTGTGGATTGCTCTGTGGGTGAGCCTAGCAGAGCCCACCCTGGTGCACAGAGGCCAGGCCTGTTCAGCCAAGCTTGACTATGAGCCAAGCTTGACTATGAGCACAGTTGCTGTGCCCTCATACATGGGCCACAGCAACTGTAGCCTCTGGAGCCAGATAGGGGAGGCCCCTTCAACACCTACCACTCCCACACACTGCGATTCGAGGAAGAGCCATTTGGAGGGACAAGTGTCCTAAGATGGGCACATCAGGGACTAATTTTTCCATAGAGCTCTTGTGACAAAGATATTTTAGGGTACATGCTTAACTCCTAATGTCCATCTCTTGAGGCCACCCACCACTGTCACCCCCACAGAAGCCATTTTCATCCTGATTGCCATACCATGTGGCCACAGTCCTATCGACACACCCTTATTCCAAGCCAGGCCACTAAGATTATTTCCTGGGAGCCCGCAATGGGATGGACCAAGAGATTCCGGTTGTTGTCACTGGTTGCTGCAGACAAATGTGGATAGAGCACCCCTGTCCAGGGAGGCAAAAAGTCCTGTCAGTGAAAAGGACTCCAAGGGCACAAGGCTCCAAGGGCACAGCTGCTGTGATTCCCACCGGCTTCCCAGGTCCTGCCACCAAGGCATCAAGAGAGACGAGAACATAACCCCTCCCTAGTCTCAGGGGCATGCAGCAGTGGGAGCAGTCTGTGATTAGCTCCTGTTTCAGGTATGTCACTGTGTGCATACCACCCCAAGGCTTAAGTAGGTAGCGTCAAACAAAATGATTGTTTTTTTATTGTCATTGTTTTGTTTTTGTTTTTGTTTTGAGTTGGAGTCTCGCTCTGTTGCCCAGACTGGAGTGCAGGGGCTGCTCCCGGCCACCGCAGCCTCAACCTGCTGGGCTCCAGCGATCCTTCCGCCTCAGCCTTCCAAGTAGCTGGAACTACAGGCGTATGCTACCACACCCGGCTAATTTTTGATTTTTTATTATAGAGATGAGGTCTCACCAAGTTGCCTAGGCGGGTCTCGAACCCGCGGGCTCAGGCAATTTACTCACCTCAGCCTCCCAAGGTGCGGGATTACAGGCTGAGCCACCAAGCCCGGCTACAAAATGATTGTTTATCATGACATCGAGGCTTTTTTTTGTGCTTGTTTTGTTTTGTTTTTGAGACAGGTTAGTGCTCTGTCACACAGGCTGGAGTGCAGTGATGCCATCATAGCTCACTTCAGCCTTGACTTCCTAGACTCAGGTGATCCTCCTGCTTCAGCCTCCTGAGTAACTGGACCTACAAGGCATGAGCCACTACCCCTGGACAAACACTGGACAAACACTGACAGGCTCAGCCAGGTCAGTGACAAAGGCTGGAATCTCATGTGACTGCTTTCCGCTGGGAGCTAGGCTGAGGTTGGAACATTTCAAATGGCCTCTCTGCCTCCAGGGTCCCTCTCTATATGTTCTCTTCGTGCAATATTCTGGCTTGCATTTCATTATACCATGGTCCAGCGACTAGCTTCCCAGAAGGAGGAAGCAGGACCCACCAGAGTTCTTATGTCTGGTGCGCAGAAGCCCCCAACCAGCACTTTGGCATTTTACTGGTCAAAATGAGTAGCAATACCTGCCCGATTCGAGGGGAGGGAAAATGACATCCATGTGTTTCACTTTCAGGGATGGGAGGAATTGTTGGGGACTACAAGGTCTGACAATTAAGTTCACGAATTCATCCTACAAAACGTGCTACATACCACATTGCTGAATACCAGTCATCTTTGAAGTACTCCCTTTGGGAAGCTATGCACTGATGCCAGCACCTAGTTCACCCATTAAAGCAATTTTGGAACTCTTTTTCTGGAATGGCCATCAGAGCTGCCATTGTATTATCCTTGATGTCCTGAATGTCATCAAAATGTCTTCCTTTCAATATTTTCTTTATCTTTGGGTAAATAAAAAAGTCACTGGGGGTCAGATCAGTTGAGCAGGGAGGGTGTTCCAATACAGTTTTTTTTTGCTAGCTAAAACTCCCTCCCAGACAGTGCTGTGTGAACTGGTGCGTTGTCAGGATGCAAGAGCTCCTTCAGGACCATTTTTGCACACACCTTTCTCATGCCAAGATTTTCAGTCAAGATATTCCTCTTGCCGGGCACAGTGACTCGCACCTATAATCCCAGCACTTTGAGAGGCTGAGGTGAGAGGATTGACTGAGCCCATGGGTTCGAGACCAGCCTGGGCAATTTGGTGAGACCTCATCTATACAATAAATTTTAAAAAAATTAACTGGGCATGGTGGCGCATGCCTGTAATTCCAGCTGCTTGGAAGGTTGAGGCAGGAGGATCACCTGAGCCCAGCGGGTTGAGGCTGCAGTGACCGTGAGCATGCCACTGCCCTCCAGACTAGATGACAGAATGAGACTTCAATTAAAAAAAAAAAGATTTTCCTCTTTCTCTATCCACGGTTTTTTGTTGTTTGTTTGTTTTTTGAGTGGAAGTCTCACTCTGTCACCCAGGCTGGAGGGCAGTGGGACACTTCCAGCCACTGCAGCCTCGACCTTCTGGGCTCAGGTGATCCTTCTGCCACAGCCTTCCAAGTAGCTGGAACTACAGGTGCACGCCAGCACACCCGGCTAATTTTTTGGTTTGTTGTAGAGATGAGGTCTCACCAAGTTGCCCAGTTGTTGGGAGTTGGCCACGGAGGCCCACTGAGCGTTAGGGATCAGGGAGGGCCATGGACCCCGAGACCACTAGGATGTGTTCGGGAGCCATTGACCCCATTTTCCTCCTCCTTTTACCATGCAGCACAAGCAACCTAAAGGAACTCTGCTGGTCTAAGCTGAAGTCTCTGTGACTGTGACAGGCATGGCTCACTCTAGAAACCCATTATTCCTGTTTCCCATAAACTGTGGTTTTGGCTTAGGAATTAGATATAATTCAAATTCAGGTCACATTTGGGAGCCTTTTATATGGTACAAGCTTCTTTATAAGATTTAAAAGTATAATGGTAGAATTAGTACATACTTATGGAGAGCTGTTTTCAGCTTTTCAATGGTATAGATAGCTATCTAGTTATCAGAAATGGCCCAGCACAAAGCTTGGGCTGGGCCTCATTCCTGAGGGCCTGGAGCGTACTTTGGACTGGGCTGCATTCTTTTAGATCAGCTTTAGCTACAGTTAGTGTAGGGTTTTTTCTACCTATTATAGAAATTGAATTTATTTTATTCATAGAAAGTATTGTAGAATAGGTCATGCTACATCAGGGAATCATGTTAGTTCAAGCATGATCAATCATGATATTTTGAGGTTTAATAAGAATACAGTTAACTTTAGAAATTTCATTGTCTCCATTTTCTACTATTGTGGTTTTGGCCTTAGTACATTTACAGTTTATATTTGGGTTTTATTTTTAGAAGTTTTGTTGCTGATGATCAGCTTTATATATTAGGATCAGGAGTTAGAAACTTTCATAGAAATTAGGATAGATATATAGGACTTTAGAATAGCCATTTTGTTAAGAGATTGTAGTCTATTGTTCCAAAAAGCGGCCCACTGTGAACCTTGGACTGGGCCACATCCTATAGAGCCCAGCGTGATCTTTGGACTGGGCCACATTCTTTAGGAATTGGTTTAAGCTATAATTAAGAGCTTCTGTAGCATTGTGTAAGTAGTATTAGCATAGAATAGAAAGGTAATAAAATTTAAGTTAGTCATCATGGGTGTTGTGTGCGCCCGAGCTTTAGAAGTTATTGATTATCAGAACATCGTGATGCTAGTAGGGATTGTTGCACTGCTTTTGAGGAGCATTAACTAGCAAAGGGAACAATAAGACAATCTTGGGGTTTGTCCTTCCTCATACCTGAGAAAACATCTGGTGGGTGGGGCCGCCCCTCCTGCACCTGGTTTTGTGTTCACGTGAAAGACTTGTGAGACTGTCTGTGTAAAATTTGGGGATAAATACCTGCTGTAACTTTCAATAAACGGCTTCTGCTCTTTTCACTGAACTTTCTTTCTCTTTCTTCCTCTTTATATCTATCCCTCCATCTTTCTTTCTTTTAATATCTATCCCTGCTACAGAATCGGTTTCTGCGCTAGACAGAGTCCAGTCTCTTTCTTTCTCCCCCCTTTTCTTTTTTTCTTTATTTCTCCAGAATAATCGCTGAAGCTGCCACATCTTCCAAGGGACCTCCTAAATCTCCCCAAAACTTGCAGGGGCTGGCCCCCCGCATCCAGTCTGGTCTCGAACCTGTGGGCTCAGGCAATCCTCTCACCTCAGCCTCCCAAAGTGCTGAGATGATAGGAGTTAGCCACTGTGCCCTGCCAGCCATGTTTTTCTGGTCTGCTATGCTTCTCACAGTCAGCAGACGATTTTGATGCACAATTCGACACATTTTTGCAATGTTTTAGTCAGTTCTGCTCATTACTGGCTATCCTAACTTCTCTTCATCAGTGACACTTTCTCTCCCCTCAGAAAAATGTTTAACCCATAAGTATACTGCTCTTTTCTTCTTGGTATTATTCCCATAAACTTGGACTAACATGTCCCTAGTTTCATTTCCACTCTTGCCAAGTTTAACAAGAAATTTAATATTTGTTCTTTGCTCTAATTCAAGCTCTGACATTCTCGCGACGGCACACAAAAACATGCAACAACAATAAGGAATGGCACTCAGCAAGACACCACCACATATTAACACAAACACAGCTGTCAGACATTGACATACCAAGGTTGTGAAATCTTACCGAGTTGTTTGTACAGTGCTGCTAACATAAGTGTAAGGTGGTGAGTTCATGAACTTAATTGTCCGATCTTATACTAGGAGACTAGCGACCACCCTTCCTCCACTCCACAGCTGATTGCTCCTTGAGTCCTTGGACCCAAGTTGATTCTCTTGAGACTCTGAACCGGAAGACAAATATTGATTGGAAGGTAGAGGGCACTGGAGATGCCATCATCGGTCCTTAGGAGCTGCCCAGAGGGTGAGCTGGGAAAGACAGTCTGCAGGGAGTGGCAAGTGAAGGGAGTAGCTATGAGAGGCCATGAGGTCCCATGAGAGTCAAGGAAGAGAGCCACATTGGCTCCCCTACTCTGATTCTGGGGCTTTGGCTTGCTTAGAATCCTGTCTCTGCCTGCAAGGAAGATTGTCTGCTGGGCCCGCATCATACTCTGGTCCTAAGTCCAACTGAGAAACCATTGGTGGCTTTTAGCAGGCAACTGGCATGATCTGGTTTTTTTGGGGTTTTTTTTTTTGAGTTGGAGTCTCACTCTTGTCACCCAGGCTGGAGGGCAGTGGCATGCTCATGGCCGCACCAGTGTCAACCTGCTGGGCTCTGGCGATCCTTCCGCTTCAGCCTTCCGGTAGCCGGAACAACAGGTGCACTCCCACACCCAGTTAATTTTTGATTTATTGTAGAGATGAGGTCTCGCCAAGTTTCCTGGGCTGGTCTCAAATCCATGGGCTCAGACAAGCCTCCCAAAGTGCTGAAATTATAGGCTAAGCCAATGACCTGGGATTTTTTGGTGATTTTTTTTTTAGTAGGAGTCTCACTTTGTCACCCAGACTAGAGTGCCGTGGCATGCTCACGGTCACCACATCCTTGACCTACTGGGCTCAGGTGATATTTCCACCTCAGCCTTCCAAGTAGCTGGAACCATGGGCATGCGCCACCATGCCCAGCTAATTTTTTTATTTATTGTAGAGACGAGGTCTCGTCAAGTTGCCCAGGCTGGTCTTGAACTCCTGGACTCAGGCAATCCTTTTGCCTCCACCTCCCAAAGTGTTTGGATTACAGGCATGAGCCACCATGCCTGGTGGTCTCTTTTTTCCCCCACCACTTTCCTGTGTGGAGAATGCCTTGGAGGGGCCAACGTGGTGAAAACAGGGAGATCTGTTAGAAAGTGGTGGTCTTTATCTGGAGGAGAGATGGAGGGGCTTGGACCAGAGTGGTGACACAGGAGAGATGCCTTGAAATCTGCTTTGGAGTCAGAGCCATCAAGAGGTGTTGAATTCGATGTGAGGAGTAAGATAGAGCAAGAAATCAAAGAATCTCAGTTTTAGGGCCTGAGCAACTGATTAATTGAGGTGCCATTTACTGAGACTTGGAAGCCTGGGGCAGGAGCAGTTTGAGGATGGAGATGAAGAATTCTGCTTTGGACATGTTCATTTTGAGATGCCTGCTGATGTGTCCAGGAGGACATATCTGTAGCCTCCCAGGTTGTACTCTGACCCCTCCACCCCTTTAGCGTAGAGACTGCCAAAATCCAGGGCAGATCTTTAACCATTTAGATACTCTCGGCGCTAAAAAGATCAAGGTGCCTCATACCATATGTAGTTGAATATAAAAACAACATTAAGCCGGGCTTGGTGGCTCAGCCTTAATCCCAGCACTTTGGGAGGCTGAGATGAGTGGATTGCCTGAGCCCACGGGTTCGAGACCCACCTGGGCAACTTGGCGAGACCTCATCTCTACAATAAATCAAAAATTAGCCGGGCGTGGTAGCATGCACCTGTAGTTCCAGCTACTTGGAAGGCTGAGGTGGAAGGATCGCCGGAGCCCAGCAGGTCGAGGCTGCGGTGGCCGGGAGCGGCCACTGCACTCCAGTCTGGGAGACTGAGTGAGACTCCAACTCAAAAAAAAAAAAAAACATTAAAAATGAAAATTGCAAGGCTTGGCGTGGTGGCTCGTGCCTATAATCCCAACACTTTGGGAGGCCGAGGTGAGAGGACTGCCTGAGCCCATGGGTTCGCGACCAGCCCGGGCAACTTGGTGAGACCTCATCTCTACAATAAATAAAAAAATTGGCTGGGTGTGGTGGTGTGTGCCTATAGTTCCAGCTACTTGGAAGGCTGAGGTGGAAGGATCGCCTGAGCCCAGCAAGTTGAGGCTATGGTGCCCAGGAGCATGCCACTGCCCTCCGGCCTGGGTGACAGAGTGAGATTTCTACTCAAAAAAAAGAAAAGAAAAGAAAAGAAAACTGCAAAGTAACATATTAATCCTTGTAATTAAAATGGCTTTACGGGCAACCCCTTTGGGTCCCCTCGCACTGTGGGAGCTTTTCTGTCCTCTCAATAAATCCTGCTTTTAAAAAGAAATCAATCGGTAAATCAATAAAATGGCTTTACTCTGGGTTTCTGAAAGCAAAATGCTGGGTGATTTCATTAAATATGAACTTTTCTCCCTGCTTTGCTAGTGCTTCAAGTACATGCTTAGTCAGCCTCTTGGATAATGTCGCCCAGAGCCAGTACCTCTGTGACCCCTCAGGGCCTGGAGTGAAGTCGGTTTAAGAACGTTCCACGAATGAATACGGTGTACGTTTTCCTCCAACAGTGAGCTGACAGCACTCTGATAAGGCAGTCAGAGGGAGACCTACTCATGACCAGGAGACTTGGGACAAAAATTCACCCAAGTTTGGTTCCCATAGTCCCTGGTTCTCCCTGAGCTCTGGTTTTCTAGGACAGATTTAGGGCTTTCTGGTGATAACCTGCCATTATCCTCAACACCACAGCTCCCTACTGCCCTCTGCCGCCCAATTACCCGGTGACCATGAGATTCAGCTGTGGAGTCAAAAGTCTGCGCAGCCAGGGGGAATTCAGAAACCCCAGGGTCTAGGGACTGAGCTGACTCAGTGTCAGAGAGGGGCCTATGACCGAATGACTGGGGATTTAGTTAATTCTGGGATCCAGGGCCTGGAGGACCGGGTGATTCAGTGATTCTGGGATCTGTCACTTTGTGACCACAAAATCTAGTGATCCAGTAAACTCAAGACCCTGCAGCTGCTGGCCCAGGGTCCGGGGTAGAGACCCATGATTGAGAGCCCAGGGGTCCTAGATCAAGGGGCGTCGTGAATACGTGTCCACAGGGTACTAAGACCTTGAGCCGGGGACCAGTGGCAGGGCTCAGCGGCCTCATCTACAGGTGCTCCCCCACCGTTCTCCCGGGCTTAGCTTCTCCGCTGCCCTTTCCTTGACATTCATTGGCGAATCATCGGAAGTGTGGACCAATCAAAGCCCTCTTCGTGTCTCCAGTCCCCGCCCAGCTGCCGCCCTGGAAAGCTGGGGGTGGGTCCCTTATATGCCGATCCAATGGCCGTGCAGGTAGAGCGCCGCGCGGATCGGCGATTGGCTAGCGCGAACGGCGCTGTCAGAGCTGGATTGGTCCGCGGCGGGGACGGAAGCGGTCCCAGGCCCCAGCGGCTGGAGCCGGGCCGGGGCGATGTGGAGTGCGGGCCGCGGCGGGGCTGCCGGACCGGCGCTGCTGGGGCTGCTGACTTTTTTGGTACTGGGTGGTGGCGCTGTCAAGACCGGCGCGGGGCTCGTGACCTGCGGGTCGGTGCTGAAGCTGTTCAACACACACCACAGAGTGCGGCTGCACTCTCACGACATCAAATACGGATCCGGTGCGCGAGGCCGCAGATGGGAGGTCGCCGGGAACTGGGCCTTGGGACTTGGGGCCGGGAGTTTGCAGGCGGAGTGGTCGTGGGGTCTGTGAACCATCTGGGAGCCGGGAGGGGGACGGTTCTAGAATCTAGGAGGCCGAGAGGGGCAGGACCGAGGCTTTGAGGGTGTCATATGGATATTGAGAGCGGAGAGTGTCGTCGGGGACCTGCGAGCTGAAGGACTTGGGAGAGGGTCACCCGGGGGCCAGAGCTAGGGGCTGGGGGTCAGCCGTTTGGGTCCCAGAGTTGGAGTCGTGGGGGAAGTTTGATAGTGTGTGTCTGGGCGAGGGTCGAGAGTTCCGCCACTGACAGTTACCCTGGGGTGGGCCGGGTGTCACTCCTCAGGTAGTGGCCAACAGTCGGTGACCGGCGTGGAAGCGTCGGACGACGCCAATAGCTACTGGCGGATTCGCGGCAGCTCAGAGGGGGAGTGCCCGCGCGGGTCCCCCGTGCGCTGCGGGCAGGCGGTGAGGCTCACGCACGTGTTCACCGGCAAGAACCTGCACACGCATCACTTCCCGTCGCCTTTGTCCAACAACCAGGTGAGCCCCCTCCCTGAGACCTCAGGGGAAGCTTCTGGCGCGTGTGAGGAGCCAGGGTCGGAGCCTTGGGTTCCAAGCTGAGACTGAGCCTCAGTTGCTTCTGTGAAATGGAAATTCAATTCAAAGTGTTTACTGGGCGCCCCCTGTTTGCTCACAGAGGTAACTCTGCCAGGATCCTGCCCCCGCTTGCTTCTAGTCCAGCAGGGAGGCTGACAGGGAAGAGATCCTCGTGGATAGCCCCCTTCTGGGGTCAAGTGGAACTCAGGAGGGGGATCCACACAGTCTTGAGGATGGGGATGAGGAAACTCTGTAGGGGAGGAAGAACTCAGGCTGGGTCTGGAAGGATGAGTAGGAATCCTCCTGGACACAGAAGGGAAATGAGGGGCTTTCTAGGCCTGCAGAAGAGCTTGTGCCAAGGTTGGGATGCTACCAAGAGTGCTTTTGGGGAGTTGGTGGAAGAAAAAGTATGAGATAGATAGAGACCTTGACTGTTAGCCTGAGGGGTTGAACTTTAGGCTGAAGGTGAGTCAGTGGGATTAGGACTGGGTGAATATGGAGGAGCAGGCCTTCGTTTGGTGGGGACCAGTCCTCACTGCACAGATGCAATGGATATGCATGTTCTGAAGAGCCTGTGTTGCGGAGGGGACTGGGGAGAGGGGAAGTTGTGGTGTCCCATTTTGCACCTATGGGAGCTGAAGCTAAGGGAAAGGACCAGAGGTCCAGTGCACTGGGTATGACTGCTGCTGCCAAGCAAGCAGCCACAGAGGACTCTGTGCCAACTATTGTTACCTTCCCCCCTCTGCACCTATAGGAGGTGAGTGCCTTTGGGGAAGACGGCGAAGGTGATGACCTGGACCTGTGGACGGTGCGCTGCTCTGGACAGCACTGGGAGCGTGAGGCCACTGTGCGCTTCCAGCATGTGGGCACCTCTGTGTTCCTGTCAGTCACGGGCGAGCAGTACGGGAGCCCCATTCGTGGGCAGCACGAGGTACATGGCATGCCCAGTGCCAACACACACAATACATGGAAGGCCATGGAAGGCATCTTCATCAAGCCCAGTGTGGAGTCCTCTGCTGGTCATGACGAACTCTGAGTATGTGGATGGGTGGTTGGAGGGTGGCAGGTGAGGTGTCTGCAGGGTTACTGTTGGCGGAGACTTTGGGTTTATAGGAGTCCTTAAGTGCCTTAATGATTAAAAAATGTTGGTTTGTGATTATGTTTCACTGTGAGCCTGGGGGTGACCAGAAAGTGTCAGCCATCTCAGACCCAGTTTATCATCTCTCCCTCAGTGCAAAAACCTCTGTCTCCAGCTCATCCTGCCTGCCGAACCTTTATTATTATCATTGTTATTTTGAGATGGGGTCTTGCTATGTTGCCCAGGCTGGACTTCAACTCCTGGACTCAAGTGATCCTCCTACCTCAGTTTCCCAAGTCGCTGGAGCTATAGGTGGGTACTACCACCATGCCTAAACTTTTTTTTTTTTTTTTTTGAGTTGGAGTCGCACTGTGTTGCCTAGGCTGGAGTGGAGTGGCACACTCACGGCCATCCCAGTGTGGACCTCCTGGGCTCTGGCAAGCCTTCCACTTCAGTCTTCCAAGTAGCTGGAACTACAGGCGCGTGCTACCATGCCCAGCTAACTTTGAATTTATTGTAGAGATGAGGTCTCATTAAGTTGCCCGGGCTGGTCTCAAACCCATGGACTCAGGCAACCCAAGCCTTTTTGATGCTCTTCTATGTGCTCCAGTACTGCCCTGGGTAATCACAGTACTTCTGTCTACCCGAGGTGGTCTGACGATAATTGACCCCACTTGCCCAGCCACTGAGCTTCGTGAACCTTCCTGTTAGGGGATAGGACTAGACCCTATTATAGGATGAATAGGAGCCCTACTCCCTGCCTGCTTGGATGGGGTACAAGCTTTCCAGCTCCCTCATCCCTGGATGTGAGGACCCTACTTTCCTGTCAGTTGTGGCAGTCTTGACACCTGTCTTTCACCTAGAGCCAAGTGAGCACTCTGCCCATTTACTAGAAATTAGCATCACATTCCCTCACTCTTGGTGCAAATGGCATCTACCAACCCCAGCCTGTCCAGGTGTGTGGTATCTCAGGCCCCTACCATCACCTTCCAAGGTCCCAAAGAAATAACAGAACTTCTAAAGATATCTTAAGAGATGACAGTCACAAAAAACTGCTACCTGAAGAGATCTGAGAAGAATTCTTGGAAAAGGAGGCATAATTCGGGCAGGCAGAGTATTGCAACATAAAGACTAGAAGAGGAAATAGGGCATAATAAAGGAAAATAAGTTAACTTTGCTGGTGTGCGGGTGGGCTCTAGAGGTGATGGCTAAGATTACAGGCTTCCTGGACTTGCTAACTCTGCTGGGGTAGGGCTGCTTGGGACAGAAGGGGTTTAAGGGACCTACTGGGGTTAATGGTGCTGCTTCCCTGAAAGAGAACAAAAGAGCCCAAGGTGAGGCTATGGTGGCAGCTGGCTAGAAGGGGCTTGGCATGTGGGCAGAGCGCCTTTCATGTGAGAAATCATTTGACTATTAAAGGACAGAGGTGTGGTGGTGGGAGAAAAGTTTCAGCCAATTCTGAGGGGAGGTGGGTCATGTGTACGCTCTGGATGCATTACTCCCCTTCCCTTCCCCATGAAGCCTCTCCTGGTACCTGTACTGTATTGTCTTTTTTTTTTTTAGTAGGAGTCTCACGCTGTCACCCAGGCTGGAGTGCAATGGCATGCTCACAGCCACTACAGCCTCAACCTGCTGGGCTCAGGTGATCCTTCTGCCTCAGCCTTCTAAGTAGCTGGAACCACAGGTGTGTGCCACCATGCCCAACTACTTTTAAAAATTTATTGTAGAAGCCGGGCTTGGTGGCTCAGCCTGTAATACTGCGCTTTGGGAGGCTGAGGTGAATGGATTGCCTGAGCCTGTGGGTTCAAGACCCGCTGGGCAACTTGGCAAGACCTCCTCTCTACAATAAATCAAAAAATTAGCCAGGCATGGTAGCGCGGGCCTGTAGTTCCAGCTACTTGGAAGGCTAAGGCGGAAGGATTGCTGGAGTCCAGCAGGTTGAAGCTGTGGTGGCCAGGCGCGTGCCACTGCACTCCAGTCTGGGTGACAGAGTAAGAGTCCAATTAAAAAAAAATATTGTAGAGATGAGGTCTTGCCAAGTTCCCCAGACTGATCTTGAACCCCTGGGATCAGGCAGTCTAATCACCTCTGCCTCCCAAAACGCTAAGATTACAGGCTTGAGCCACTGCGCCTGGCCTCCATTGTCTTGTTTGTTTGTTTTTGTTTTTTTGAGTTGGAGTCTCACTCTGTTGCCCAGGCTGGAGCACAGTGGCACACTCATGGCCACTGCAGCCTTGACCTGCTGGGCTCAGGAGATCCTTCTGCTTCAGCATTCCAAGTAGCTGGAATCATGGCATGCCATCACGCCTGGCACATTTTTTGATTTATTGTAGAGTTGAGGTCTCGCCAAGATGCCCAGACTGGTCTTGAACCCCTGGACTCAGGCAATCCTCTCAACTCCGCCTCCCAAAGTTCTGGGATTACAGGGTGAGCCACTAGCGTGGTCTCCTCCATTGTCAAACTTCTTGAACATCATCTAGAAGTCTATACTCCTCTCCCATCCCTCACCTGACCTGAGAGGATTTGAATGGAAGTAGGTTGTTGGAGGTGATCCCAGGAAACACCAGCACAGAGGAGTAGGGCTGAGAGAGGGGAAGAGAAAGAAGCCAGTGAAGGGGGCCAGTGAGTCTCTGGGGTCCAGTTCAGAAGGTACATCACACTTATCCCCCCCAAAGGGCAAGGAGGAGGGCTACTTACCACCAAAGTAGCTTCTTTCATGGGTTGAGGGCTGCTGAGTGGCTGGGGGGATTAATCTAACACTTCCCACTTGCCCTGCACATTGGGTAAGGGACCCCTGCAACCAGAATAAGGTCCCCAGGCAGAGTCCCCAGAGCTGGCCATGAAGATCCTTTCTGTAGAGGTGAGTGCCAAGGGGATAGAGGTGAGGCTATACTGGACTACACCCTGCAAATCCACAGGGGCACTCTGGTCCATCTCCAACCCCTGTGGGCTGTAAGAGCCCACTCTTGCCTATGTCTGTCACCTCCCTACCCTCACACACAGGTAAGCAGTGAGGTGAGGAATGTTGACTAAGAGCAGAACCCAACAGTGCACAATGCTTGGGAATCCCTTTACAACCAAATCCCAGGCTGTGGGAGCAAGTAAGACAACTATAGGCAGAATGCAGGACAAGACCAAAAATAAAAACAGCAGCAGTAACACTCACTTTTATTGAACACTTACTAAATGCCAGGTCCTGGGCCAACAATTTATGCAGCATCTCATTTACTCCTGACAACAACCTCATGAAGCAGGTTCAATTATCCGTTTTGCAGAGATGGCAACAAGAAGTTCATAAAGATTCAAAACCAGCTCTGCCTGCCTCAAAAACATTTGCTCTCAACCGTTGGATGGATAATTAAAGAGGAAGGGATGCAGATGCACAGTTGCCCACATGAAACTCTCCCCACTCCCCAACCGCCCCACGAGCTAGCTGTTTGAAGGCCGGGGAATAATATGCTTCCTGGTTATTAGCCTGGGGAAGCCGCTTAATGAACGCCTATTCTCAGAATGGATCACAATCATACCGGAACCCAAGATAATATCCTCTTCTTGGCACCTCCCACACATCCACAGAGCTCCACGGACCGAGGGTCAGGCCTTTGCAGCCAAGCCCTACCCGGAAGGTTTCAAGCAAGTCCCACTCGGGTCATGCTGAGCACTGCGGTGGGGTTGAGAGGGGAAGGGAGCTACCCCAGCTTGGAAGCCCACTGCGTCTGAATATCCCATCTAGGGAGAAGCAAAGAGCAATCTCAGCACGCAAAACAAAGCAACCTGCAGCCGCGTGCAACAGCAAGCTTGGCAGGGAATTCTAAGGAATTTCCCGAGGGGCGCAGCTCCCTCCCTGGTGTGCTTAGTCGCGCGCCTGGCGCCCCCCACCGGGCTCCCAAGCGCTCTCGCGGATGCCGCTAGAAAACGCGCAGAGTTTGGAGCTGAGAAAAGGCGGGCAAAGTTCCTTTTGATAAGTTATGAATGGGGAGAAAGTGTTTGTACAACTCATTGTTAAAACCACGGAACCGAGACTTGCCTGCGTCGGACCAATCGGAGTCCAGAGGCTATTTTGAAATCGCTCGTGTCTCAGCCAATAGGCGCGCGGGAGGCGAAGGCCCGCGTCGGCTCTGGCCAATGAGAGTGGCGATATGCAAAGGAACCGGGGCCCGGCCCCTTCGACTGTCAGCGGGTTAAAGATGGAGACGGCGGGCGAGAGAGCGCCACGAGGTGCGGGGTCGTCCGAGTAGGGACCACGGGGATGGACGACGACTGGACCCTCCCCTCGCAAACCTGCCCCATCCTGCCCAGACTCTGGGTGGAAAGGGTGTTTGCGTGAGTAGCGGCGTTTGAGGTGGGGGGCGTGGGCAGGACGATCCTACCTGGTGGGACGTGTGGGGGACGCTGCAGGGACCCAAAGGGCCTCTTCTGAGTTAGGAACTCCAGGAGGGCGAGAATTCCCTATTTTCTTGCTCCTTTCTGGGCTTCCAGGTAGAAGAACCTGTTAAAACAGAACCCGGATCTCATGTGAGGAGCAAGGGCCTGGGATGGGAAAAGATTCTGAGCCAGGAGGGCCGTGCGTTGTCCCAAGGTGGGGTCACCTTTCTTCGCTCGGAGCTGTGGGCCAAGTGAGGACGCCCACCCCGTCTGGGTGCTAGCGGACTTAAGACGGCCGCTGAGCGCGGATCACTCTCCTTTGTGTGCGCGCCCTCTACCCTGTCTGGCCAGTCAGCTCCCGCAACAGGATTGGAATTACCTCCCAGTCTGGGGTTTCTCCTCCATCGCAATCCCGGCGTGCTAGAGAAGGCCTGGGTGCCCAGGGGTTCTAAGGAACCTGCGGATGGCAGTTCGGCTGCTATCCCTTTCCTTGCCCCAAAGTACTTAACAGGGACTCTTGCCTCACCTATAATTGAACTTCCTAACCTGCTGTATTGGGGGCGATGGGGTACCCCCTGCTGGCCGCAGGTGCTCTGACTAGGTTGCACTACTGTGCTCTGAGAAGCAGTGCAATGATATTGTCAAAGCATCTGGGACCTGCCTTGGAAACCTCCCTCCCCCACAACCTTCATCTTCCACTCCCTAGACTGGGCCCCTTGGGCCTGCAAGCTCTCCCCTCCCCCCTTCCCAGTTCACTCCCTTCTCCATGGAAACTTGAGAATCTAGCCAGGCCTGGGCCTCTAGGGTCAGAGGGCACCCTTCCCCCAGGCAGAGGCTCCGCCCCTGCTGGCCTGCATTCCAGGTCTCAGATCCCACCGAACACCATGGAGGCACTGGTAGGCCTGCCCGACACTCTTTCCCTGTTGCACTACTGTGGGCCGCTGGGAAGCAGTGCAATGATGAAAGGGCATCGGTCAGGTCCAGCCTATCACTCACAGTTCTCGGAGGGGGAAGGGGTTTGCTGCCTCACTCCACTTCCCAGCTGAGAAAGTTGAGGTGCACAGAGAGTAAGTGCTTGGACTGGTTAGGCACTGATGCAGAGCTGGACTGTTGTAGTTCTGGGGTATCATCCCCTAAATTTTCTACCCTGATCATGACTGGACAGGTGCTAGGACAGAAACGCCAGATTCAGAAAAACTATAGTTTGAAGGTCTTTTCACATTGGCTCCCTGGGGTAAGACTGGGGACTCGAGGCCTGGCCAGGGTCTTGTAGAGAAATACATGGAGAGTCTTTCCAGGCCTAACTTGGATCCAGCCTTCCCTGAAGGCTTGAAGAGGGCCAGATTGTAGAAAGAATGTTTTTCTGGGTGGGAATTGGGGAGGGGTGGTAAGGAAGACCTTCTAGGAGGCAACCTTCATATCAGGCCTTATATTACCTACAGGCTCAGCAGGAGCGGCACTATCTGGGATGGATGGGTGGACTTGGGGTGAAGCCTACAGGTAATGCCCACCAACCATGCCAGCTTGTTCTCTTACAGAGAGGTATGCCCTGAGCCTATAGGAGGGACTGTGATGTATCTGGCACGCCTACCCTCCCAACTGGAATAGGAGGATTGGAGCTGAACTTCCACAGAGCCTGACCCAAGGCATGCTTTCAGAGCCACTTCCACCATCAGGACCTGACACAATGCAAAAAGTTTCTGTGTGACCAGTGACACACAGCCTGTCATTCAAGCCTGTCTCCTTGAGAGGAAGCCCAAGTCTCCTGATGCGCTTTTAGGAGTACCCTTCACACCTGACTGGGCACATTGGGACACAGTTTAGTCCCCACTCTGGGGGTAGAAGCCCTGGTACCCATAGGGGTGCTGTGAGGGGCAATGACACATGCTCTTTTGCCTCCTGGTCCTGACCGCTTGGGGTTCCTTAATCCCAGGGTCATCTGACTCAGGCACATCTTCACTTCCCCTGGGCTCCAGGGGCCATGGTTAGATGTGGCCACTTCTTATTCCTGTGTAAATTCTATACCCGCTGACTGGAAACCATATGAAGCTGTCTCCTGCTCTTGCTGGGGGCAGGCTTGTGAACTCAGGGAAGGGGTAGCCTTTCTTGAGCTCTACAGAACTGAATATTCCTCCAGCAGAGTCTGCTAGATCAAAATTTTCTTCCTGTGGCAGAAGTCTCCATTAGACTGGGGACCCTCAAGGGCAGAGACCATTGTCGTTTTTTTATCTCTCTTGGCAGTGCCTGGCACAGAGGAGGGGCCCAGTATGCTTTTTTTTTGAAGTAGAAGGAAGTAAAGTTTATTATTCACCTTTCACAGATTGGAAAGGGGGCCAGCACTCAGAGGCAAGTGTGGCAAATCTTGGTAAAACCTCCAAAAATGTTAGTATCACACTCCCAGCGGGGCCTCCAGAATGTTAGGTCAGGCCTGCTGGGGGTGTGGGTGTCTGGTGTGCGATTCGATGCCACATGAAAGATGCAAAGAATTGCATAGAAGTTATATTAGAAAATATAGTTTATTTAGAGAGTAAATTGGAGAGAGAGAGGGAGAGGAAGAGGCCAAAGCCAGCCTGGGCAACAGAGTGAGACTCCAACTAAAAAAAAAAATACAAGTGAACATATAGTGTGAAGCATGGTCATTAGCATAATGATGGGAGGGTAATTAGAGATCTGTTTGACCCTCAGAGGATGTCCTGTTTGAAAAAAGGTGCATACTATAGTGTTTAAAGTAGAGTTTTATTTTGTCATTTTGTTTTGAGTCAGTCTTACTCTGTTGCCCAGGCTGGAATGCAGTGGTGTGCTCACAGCCATCACAGCCTTGACCTGCTGGGCTCAGGTGATCCTTCTGCCTCAGCCTTCCAAGTAGCTGAAACTACAGGCATGAACCACCACACCCAGCTATTTTTTGATTTATTGTAGAGACAAGGTCTCACCAAGTTGCCCAGGCAGGTCTCCAACCCTGGGGTCAGGCAATTTTCTCACCTCCACCTCCCAAAGTGCTGGGATTACAGGCATAAGCCACTGTGCCAGGCTACAGATTAATTTTGTATGTCACACAGGGGGCAGGAGGCAGAATGAAAACTTGAATCCAGGTGTTCTTTACTGAATCTCTGTTTGTACACCTAGGCAATGTGCACAGAACAGAACTTGTTCCTCCTTGGTTTGCCCCCACCTTGCTATATGACCTCCGAGCTGGAGAAAATGAATGCCACCTCCTGTGTTGAGGAAGGCTGGGTCTAGAGGTCTGGTGGTTTGACCTCATAGGAGGTGAAAACTCTGGTTAGACTTCTCGGGCACACTCCATGAATCTCAGGGCTGATGGGTGTGTGTGTGTGTATGGAGGACACAGGGAGGAAGCAGTTCAGGGTGCACCCTCACATTAGTGACTGGGGTGGATGGTGGGTTCACCTGCTGACCAAGTAGGGGAGGGGAGGGAAACATAGCTTTTAGGGGGAAGAAGCTATATGTGAATCTGGATGTGTTCAGCGTCAGATGGCCAAGAATTGTTCCCAGGGGATATTTGGATATGAGTTTGGAGCCCAAGTGAGATCTGAGCCTTCAATGCAGGTTTAGGTTTGTTTTTTTTGTTTTTGTTTTTTTTGAGTTGGAGTTTCACTCCGATGCCCAGACTGGAGTGCAGTGTCCGCTCCGGCCACTGCAGCCTCGACCTGCTGGGCTCCGGCGATCCTCCCGCCTCAGCCTTCCGAGTAGCCGGAATTATAGGCGTGCGCTACCATGCCCGGCTGATTTTTGATTTATTGTAGAGATGAGGTCTCACCAAGTTGCCCAGGTGGGTTTTGAACCCGTGGGCTCAGGCAATCCACTCACCTCGGCCTCCCAAAGCGCGGGATTATAGGCTGAGCCACCGAGCCCGGCCGAGGTTTAGGTTTGTTAACTCGTTTCTTTCTTTTTTTTTTTTTTTTTTGAGTTGGAGTCTCACTCTGTCACCCAGACTGGAGTGCAGTGGCCGCTCCCGGCCACCGCAGCCTCTACCTGCTGGGCTCCGGCGATCCTTCCGCCTCAGCATTTCAAGTAGCTGGAATTACAGGCATGCGCTACCACGCCCCGCTGATTTTTTGATTTTTTGTAGAGATGAGGTCTCGCTGCCCAGGCGGATCTCGAACCCGCGGGCTCAGGCAATCCACTCACCTCAGCCTCCCAAAGGCGCGGGATGACAGGCTGAGCCACCGAGCCCGGCTTGTTAACTCATTTCTAATCAGGACCAAGAACGTCCCTGACTTGGTGACAATGGGACCTTCAGATGCACATCAAGGGGCTGGAGATGCAGGTGAAGTCAGTAACAGCAAGTGTAAGTACAGCAAAGAAATGGTTGTGAAAGGGAGAGAGGACAGGGGTGGGGAAGCGGCTGGAGAGGAAGGGAGGGAAGAAAGAGGGTGAGAAATCGGACCTAGAAGAGTTGGGGCAGAGGCAAGTCCTTGGGAGGTGCTGAGAGGAAAGTACTCTTGAGGCCCAGGAGGCCACAGACCATGAGGAGGGGATGCCTGTGGGAGTGGACTGGAGGCCAGCCGAGGGTGGGACACTAAAGAAGTTGGAAGAGGCCGAGCGCAGTGGCTCATGTCTAATCCTAAACGTTTTGGGAGGCGAAGGTGGGAGGATCCCTTGAGTCCAGGAGTTAGAGGCTGCAGTGAGCTATGATCGCATCACGGCACTCCAGCCTGGAAAACAGTGAAACTCCGTCTCTTAAAAAAAAAAGAAAAGTTGGAAGAATTGGGAGGTTACCATGTCCCCTGCCCGGCCCCTAGGCCGCCGGATCAAAGTGCTGGTGACCCCCAGAACGGGCCACGGCCTGCTTAGCCTCGTACTCCCCTTCGAAGTCCGGAGCGCGGGTGCCTAGAGCCGTGGGCATTGTCACGTTGGCCGCCGAGTTGGCTTGGCCCCGCCCCTGGCCTCGGCGCGGATTGGCGGCGGGGGGACGGGACCGGGCGGGGCGGCTGTGGTCGGCTAGAGAGCCGGCGTCTGTGAGGCGGCGTGGGGCAGTGATCGGGTACGTTCCCGTAGCCCCTCCCCGACGGGCTCCTGCCGCCCTTAGTGACCGCGAGTTCGACCCCTTGGCCTGTGGGGGGCGGAGCGCCTAGACCCTCTGAGCCCCTCCCCGACGGCCATTCCGCCCCAGGCAGCCCGGGCCCTCCAGCAGTCCTCGAATGGAAGCCCTGGATGAATTCGACAGCGAGTTTCCCCAGAGCGTGACCTTCTGCCAGCTCATCTCCGAGGAGGACTTCGAGAGGCAGGCGGCGACCTGCACCGAGCGCGCCCTGCGCCGCCTCTTCCGCAGCCTAGACCGCAACCCGGCTCTGGCGGAGAGGGTGGTGCGCAAGGGCAAGCAGACAGAGCTGGAACAGCGCGGGCCCTTCTCCTTCCTCTGGGTGCGGCCGCCGGGGTGTGGGGACCAGTGGAGCTGTCACCACTAGGGCGGGGCTCTGACGGTTGAGATTTGGGGACAAGGGGAGAGGCGCTGTCGGCCTAGCCGGGGCTGCAGGGTAGAGTCCTCCAGAAACCTGAGGCCGCCCGGCCTGGGTAGTGGAGCTGTCAGGCATCGCACCCATCGGGCTTCCTCCTGCCCTGCTTTTCCCCGTTGTTGCAGGCGAAGTTCTTCTGTGCTGTCCAGGGGGAGCTGAACCATTGCAACAGCATGGGTGCCCTAGAGATGCACCAGCGCCTGGAGCAGCTGAAGCGGAGCATCCAGCGTGTGCACCTCTACTCCCAGGGTGAGTGAAGCCTAGCATCTGCCCGTGCTGAGCCCTGGGGGTCTGAGCCCAGGAAATCTGGACCGAGGTATAAGTGGCCGGCTCAGGTCCACCGCTACTCTTGGTTGGGTTTGCCCTCCTTAGACCAGGTTTTATTCAGAGCAGGAATAGGGACATGGGCAGGCGGGTGTGGTGTGGTGTGGTGTGGTGTGGTGTGGTGTGTGTGTGTGTCTCAAGGTGTTGTTCCTAGCTAGAGTAGGTAGTCAGGAGATTGGCTTCAGCTGTGCTTCTTCCTGGATGTGTGATCCTGAGCAAGTGGGCCACCTTCCTGAGCCCCAGAGCCCTCATCGCCAGCTTTGCATGGGGTTTTGGAATGGTAGGTGAAAGGCTGCAGGCAGAGCCTAACTCAAGTAACCCAGTTAACCTGGCTCAGGACCCACCTGTCTCTGGCCCTGCACTTGGCAGTTAAACAAAACAAAACAAGCTGGGCTCGGTGGCTCAGCCTGTCATCCCGTGCCTTTGGGAGGCTGAGGTGCGTGGATTGCCTGAGCCCGCGGGTTCGAGACCCGCCTGGGCAGAGAGACCTCATCTCTACAATAAATCAAAAAATCAGCTGGGCGTGGTAGCGCATGCCTGTAATTCCGGCTACTTGAAATGCTGAGGCGGAAGGATCGCCGGAACCCAGCAGGTCGAGGCTGCGGTGGCCGGGAGCGGCCACTTCACTCCAGTCTGGGTGACAGAGTGAGACTCCAACTCAAAAAAAACAAAAACAAAAAAAACCCCAAAACAAACCAGTTTTTAGCCGGGCATAGTGGCTCACGCCTGTAATCCCAGCACTTTGGGAGGCTTAGGTGAGAGGACTGCCTTAGCCCACAGGTTCAAGACCAGCCTGGGCAACTTGGTGAGACCCCATCTCTACAATAAATAAAAAATTAACCGGGTGTGGTGGCATGTGCCTGTAGTTCCAGCTACTTGGAAGGCTGAGGTGGAAGGAGATCACCTGAGCCCAGCAGGTTGAGGTTGCAGTGGCTGGCAGCATGCCACTGCCCTCCAGCCTGGGTGACAGAGTGAGATTCCTACTAAAAGAAAAGAAAAGAAAAGAAGCATTATTAGCCAGATGTGGTGGTGCACATCTGCAATCCCAGCTTCTTGGGAGCCTGAGGCGGGAGGATCATTTGAGCCCAGAATTTTGAGGCACACATATTCATTATGTTTGGCTATTAGGCTGTTAGCTTCCCTTTTTTTTTGAGTCAAAGTCTTACTCTGTTGCCCAGGCTAGAATGTAGTGGCACACTCAAAGCCACTGTATCCTCGACCTGCTGGGTTCAGGCAGTTCTCTGCCTCAGCCTTCTAAGTAGCTGGGACCACAGGCACTTGGCACCATGCCTGGTTAATTTTTTTAGTTGATTTATTGTAGAGAGGAAGTTTTTTTTTTTTGAGTTGGAGTCTCACTCTGTCACCCAGACTGGAGTGCAGTGCCCGCTCCCAGCCACCGCAGCCTCGACCTGCTGGGCTCCGGCGATCCTTCCGTCTTAGCCTTCCAAGTAGCTGAACTACAGGTGCATGCTACCACGCCCGGCTAATTTTTTGATTTATTGTAGAGATGAGGTCTCACCAGGTTGCCCAGGCGGGTCTCGAACCTGTGGGCTCAGGCAATCCACTCACCTCAGCCTCCCAAAGGACGGGATTACAGGCTGAGCCACCGAGCCCGGCTAGAGAGGAAGTCTTGCCAAGTTGCCCAGGCTGGTCTCAAAGCCCTGGGCTCAGGCAGTCCTCTGGCCTCTGCCTCCCAAAGTGCTGGGATTATAGGCATGAGCCACCACACCCAGCTTAGGTTCCCTTTAACTATAGTGACCAAATAATTTGTGTATAGGCTGGGACACTTGTGAGAATGAATGAAAAGGGGCCGGCCATTTGTGTGACCACACAGGGATGGGAGGTAGAACTTGGGATGGCCCTGGGCAAATGAGGACCTGTGACCTCTTCTGTGGAAGGCATCTTTGGGCTTTCCTCCTGTTTCTCCCAAGCTACTGCCTTAAAGAACTGTTATCTAGCTGGGCTCGGTGGCTCAACCTGTAATCCTGTGCCTTTGGGAGGCTGAAGTGAGTGGATTGCCTAAGCCTGCGGGTTCGAGACCCGCCTGGGGAACTTGGCGAGACCTCATCTCTACAATAAATAAAAAAATCAGCCAGGTTACTTGGAAGGCTGAGGCAGAAGGATCGCCGGAGCCCAGCAGGTCGAGGCTGTGGTGGCCGGGAGCGGCCACTGCACTCCAGTCTGGGCGACAGAGTGAGACTCCAACTCAAAAAACAAACAAACAAAAAAACAAATAGCCAGAACTACAGGCGTGAGCTACTATGCCCAGCTACTTTTTTTTTTTTGAGTTGGAGTCTCACTCTGTCACCCAGACTGGAGTGAAGTGGCCGCTTCCGGCCACCGCAGCCTCGACCTGCTGGGCTCCAGCGATCCTTCCGCCTCAGCCTTTTGAGTAGCCGGAATTACAGGCATGCGCTACCACTCCTGGCTGATTTTTTTGATTTATTGTAGAGATGAGGTCTCGCTGCCCAGGCGGGTCTCGAACCCGCGGGCTCAGGCAATCCACTCACCTCAGCCTCCCAAAGGCGCGGGATTACAGGCTGAGCCACCGAGCCCGGCTTGCCCAGCTACTTTTTTGACTTATTATAGAGATGAGTCTCACCATGTTGCCCAGGCTGGTCTTGAACCCCTGGGCTCAGGCAATCCTCTTGCCTCAGCCTCCCAAAATGCTGGGATTATAGGCTTGAGCCACCGTGCCCAGCCAGAAGTATGCTTTTCCATATGCCCAGGATGACCCTGGGGCTGCCTGTAGTCAACTTTCCATGGAGCTTGAGGGTGGATGGCAGGCTGACCTGCCCAGGCCAAGCCCACTGACATCCCATCACTTCCCATGAAATTCTGCTTTTTTTTTGAGTTGGAGTCTCATTCTGTCGCCCAGACTGGAGTGCAATGGCCGCTCCTGGCCACCGCAGCCTCTACCTGCTGAGCTCCGGCGATCCTTCCGCCTCAGCCTTCTGAGTAGCTGAAGTTACAGGCATGCGCTACCACGCCCGGCTGATTTTTTTATTTATTGTAGAGATGAGGTCTCGCCAAGTTCCCCAGGCGGGTCTCGACCCCGTGGGCTCAGGCAATCCACTCACTTCAGCCTCCCAAAGCACGGGATTACAGGCTGAGCCACCGAGCCTGGCTGAAATTCTGCTCTTGAAGTCAGGCAGCTTGGAATGGATCCTGCCTGTGCCGTGTGCAGCCAGAGGCTCTGGTTCCATTTGTGACACTTGTGAGAGAGAGGAGTAGCCTTTCTCTGTGGGGTTGGTGAAAGGGTACGTGTTGGCTCCTGTCAGCACTGGCTCTGGGTATTGTTCATGGTGCTCTTTTGGGCAATTCCCTCCCTTCCTTGTTGGAGGGCCTGTGTGAAGACCATACATCACTGTGTTTGGCCTCCACTCTTCCCTGTTCTGGCTATGGGACAGGCACTTACTGGGACTCTTTGTCACAGATGCCAGGAAGAGGAGAAGGAAGCCCAAACGGAAGAAACCAGAGCCCATTCTTTTACGGGACCGGTCAACTTCCCCATGCCTGCCACCAACCCTGCTGTCACCTCCGCCACTGCCACCACCTGCTACCACCAGGGCCTCTGTGGTGGCCCCGTCACCCCCTGTCTACACTATGCCCAGGGTCTTTGGCCCTTTCCCTCAGCTGCCCAACAAGTCGGTCAGTGGGCATCCCCTATTCCAGGAAGTGCTGGGTACCCCCTGCTCCAGGACCCACCACGGAGGCTCTCAGACCTCTGTTTTAAGCAGCAGAGCCCTCTTTGCAGACAGAGTCTTGGGTGGAATGGCAATGGATAAAGCAAATAAAAGGGGCTTGCTCTGGTCGAGGGAAGAGGATTTGAAGGCATAGAATTCCACCTTCTTGGTGTTAGGTGAGCAAGGCAGCTCCAGGTGCGCTGGGCAGAATCCTGGGGCTCTAGCCCTATTCCTTCCTCTACCTGGGATATTGGGCCACATGCTGCCCTCTGCCTGCAGTATCCTGCCTAACCACCTATACCTCCAGATGCCTGCTAACCCTGCACGACTTATCCAGGTCCCATCTCTTCCAGGCAGTCCTCCATCCCAGAAGCTGGGTTAGGACCTCCTCAGTTAGCTCCCAGGCCCCCTCCTCATCTCCTGTACCCCTGAAGCCAAGCCTAAAGTGGGCATAGAGGACAGGCCTTATGTATCTGCTAAGTGAAAGAAAGTCACATAGTTCTCATGGTTCCTGTTTAAAGTGTTTTTCTTCACAGTGAGGCCCCTGAACTTGTTCTGAGTTTCCTTTTATTTCCTCAGGTGGAGGATTTGGACGTTTCAAGATCTGAAGTGAAATTAAACTGGAATGGCCTATCATCAAACCCAGAGAGGTGGAAGGCATTTACTCCGGGCTTGAGGGAAATGGAAAAAGCATTTCAGGGAGCGTCTTGTGTGCCAGGCTTGGTTGCCATTTCTTCCCCACTTCTTAACTAATCCTCACAACAATCCTGAGTGCTTCTCCTCATCTTACAGGGGAGGAGTCTGGGCTCCAAAGAAGTCCCCTGTGTGTGCTGGAGTTCCCATGTCATAGGACTGCATGCTTGGTGTAGAGCGGCCCAGGACTGATATCCCCTCTCTGCCCTGTCTTGCAGCCACATGGTTAATCTGACCCCTATGGTCCTCAACCCCGGCAGCTTCCATATCTCGTACTTGGCTGAGAACAGTGCACACAAGTTTCATTGCCCTGGCTTCCCCTGGTAAGTGTGGCTCTGTGGCCCCACCTTCCCCTTGTTCCAGGGCTGAATATCATCCTGGCCCTGCTGGCTCCCCTGCCTCTGACAGGCATCGTGGTAGTGTGTACAGGGCTGTAAAAGTCTTCATTATAATGTCCCTTCCGTGTCCAGGAATGACCCCAAGGAAGTAATCAGGGGCTCCAAGCAGCCATGCTCCCTTCCTAGTGTTTATAAAAGTAAGAAATCAGAAACTAAGCACCCAAAGGCTGGACAGAAAAGGCAAAGTGCCACCAACTTTGGGGTAGCCATATGATGTAAAATGTGTGTTTTGCAAAGCAAAGGTTTACTGAATATGGTTTATTTTTTAATCACCTGCTTTTTCTGCTTATAGCATTAAGTATTTCCCCTGTCACTGAATCTTTTTTTTTTTGAGTTGGAGTCTCACTCTGTCACTCAGACTGGAGTGCAGTTGCCGCTCCTGGCCACCGCAGCCTCCACCTGCTGGGCTCCAGCGATCCTTCCGCCTCAGCCTTCCAAGTGGCCAGAATTACAGGCAAGCGCTACCACGCCTGGCTGATTTTTTTATTTATTGTAGAGATGAGGTCTTGCTGCCCAGGCGGGTCTCGAACCCACGGGCTCAGGCAATCCACTCACCTTAGCCTCCCAAAGGCACGGGATTACAGGCTGAGCCACCGAGCCCGGCTTGTCACTGAATCTTATTCCAAAATATGACTTAGAATTGCTGCTTCATTGCACTGGATTAATTTTTTTTTTTTTTTTTTGAGTAGGAGTCTCACTCTGTTGCCCAGGCTAGAATGCAGTGGCGCACTCATGACCACTGCACCTTGACCTACCTGGGCTCAGATAATTCTTCTGCCTCAGTCTTCTAAGTAGCTGGAACCACAGGCATGCTCTACCACACCTGGCTAATTTTTTGATTTATTGTAGAGGCAAGGTCTCGCCAAGTTGCCCAAGATGGTCTTGAACCCCTGGATTCAGGCAATCCTTTTGTCTCCATCTCCCAAAGTGCTGGGATTATGGGCATGAGCCACCGTGCCCAACTGAATGAATTTTTAAAAATAGGCTTTATATTTTAGAGTTTTATGTTCACAGCAAAATTGAGCAGAAAGTATATAGTCCCCATATACCCCTGTCCCTCCACACATACAATCTCCCTGTGTCAATGTGCCACATTAGAGGGGTATATAGTTGCGCTTGATGAACCAGCTTGATACGTCGTTAATACCCAGAGTCCATAGTGTATATTAGGGTTCACTCTTGGTGTTGCACATTCCATGGGTTTAAACAAATGTATAATGATAAGCAGTCATCATTATAGTATTGTATAGTGTGGTTTCATTGCCCTCAAAATCCTCTGTGCTGACCAGATGCGGTGGTTCATGCCTGTAATCACAGCACTTTGGGAGGCCAAGATGGAAGAATCGCTTGAGCCCAGGAGTTCAAGATCCGTCTAGGCAACATAGTGAGACTTCATCTTTACAAAAAAAATAATAAAATAAAATTAACTGGATGTGGTGGGGCACTCATGCCTGTAGCCCCAGCTACTCAAGGGTTGAGGTGGAAGGATCCCCTGAGCCCAGGAAGTCGAAGTTATTGTGAGCCAGGATCATGTCACTGCACTTCAGCCTGGGAAGACAGAACAGAGTGAGACATCGACTCAAAAAAAAGGGAAAAATCCTCTGTGCTTTGCCTATTTATCCTTCTCTTCCCCAGCCCCTGTGACCACTGATCTTTTTTACTGTCTCCATAGTTTTGCCTTTTCCAGAATGTCATATAGTTGGAGTCATATAGTATGTAGCTTGTTCAGATCGGCTTATTTCACTAAGTAATATGCATTTAAGTTTCCTCCATGCCCTTTCGTGGCTTGATACCTCATTTCTTTTTAGCACTGAATAATATTCCAGGCTGGGCATAGTGGCTCATGCCTGTAATCCCAGCACTTTGGGAGGCAGAGGCAAGAGGATTGCCTGAGCTCAAGGGGTTTGAGACCAGCCTGAGCTACATGGTGAGACCTTGATTCTACAATTAAAAAAAAAAAATCAGGCCAGGCTCGGTGGCTCAGCCTGTAATCCCGCGTTTTGGGACGCCGAGGTGAGCGGATTGCCTGAGCCCGCGGGTTGGAGACCCACCTGGGCAACTTGGCAAGACCTCATCTCTACAATAAATCAAAAAATTAGCCGGGCATGGTAGTGCGCGCCTGTAATTCCAGCTACTTGGAAGGCTGAGGTGGAAGGATCGCCGGAGCCCAGAAGGTCGAGGCTGCAGTGGCCAGGAGCGGCCACTGCATTCCAGTATGGGTGACAGAGTGAGATTCCAACTCAAAAAAAAAAAAAAAAAAATCAGCCGGGCATGGTGGCAGCTACTTGGAAGGCTGAGGTAGGTGTATCACCTGAGCCCAGAAAGTTGAGGCTGCTGTGGTCTTGAGCATGCCACTGCACTCCAGCCTGGGTGACACAGTGAGACTCTGACTTAAAAAATAATAATAATAATTTTCCATTGTCTGGATATGCCACAGCTTGTTTAATTCATTCATCTACTGAAGGACATCTTGGTTGCTTCCAAATTTTGGCAATTATGAATAAAGCTACTATAAACATCTGTGTACAGGTTTTTGTGTGGACTTAAGGTCTTTTTTTGTTTGTTTGTTTGTTTGTTTTGAGTCGGAGTGTCACTCTGTGACCCAGGCTGGAATACAGTAGCACACTCCATGGCTACCGCAGCCTTGAATTGCTGGCTCAGGTGATCCTTCTACCTTAGCCTTCCAAGTAACTGGAATTACAGATGCATGCCACCACACTCTACTAATTTTTTGATTTATTGTAGAGATGAGGTCTTGCCAAGTTACCCAGGTTGGTCTCGAACCCCTGGGTTCAGGCAATCCTCTTACCTCTGCTTCCCAAAGTGCTGGGATTACAGGTGCGAGCCACCATGCGTGGCTTAGATTTAAGCTTTCAACACATTTGGGTAAATACCAAGGAGTGTGTTTGCTGGATCATATGGTTAGAGTATGTTTAGTTTTGGCCAGGTGTGGTGGCTCACACCTATAATTCCAGCATTTTGGGATGCTGAGGTGAGAGGATTGCCTGAGTCCATGGGTTTGATACCAGCCTGGGCAACTTGGTGAGACCTCATCTCTACAATAAATCAAAAAATTAGTCAGGCGTGGTAGCACTCACCTGTAGTTCCAGCTACTTGGAAGGCTGAGGCAGAAGGATTGTCTGAGCCCAGCAGGTCAAGGCTACAGTGGCCATGAGAGTGCCACTGTACTCCAGCCTGGGCAACAGATTGAGACTCTGACTCAAAAAAAGAAAAAAAAAAAAAAAGAAAAAAAAGTATGTTTCGTTTTGAAAGAAACTGCCAAACTGTCTTCCAAAGTCACTGTATCATTTTGCATTCAGCAATGAATGAGAATTCAGATGACTTTTTTTTTTTTCTCACCACATTTGGATAATTAAAAAATTTTTTTTAGAGAGAAGGTCTCACTATATTGTCTCAAACTTCTGGGCTCAAGCAATCCTCCTGCCTCGGCCTTCCAAAGTAATTGGATTACAGGTGTGAGCCACTGTGCCTGGCCCAGATGACCTTTTTTATTTTTTATTTTTATTTTTTGAGACAGACTCATTCACTCTCTTGCCCAGTTCACTGGAGCCTCAACCTTCTGGGCTTAAGTATCCTCCCACCTCAGACCCCTGAATAGCTGGAACTACAGTTGTATGCCATCATGCCTGGTTAATTTTTTTTTCTGTAATGTAGAGATAGGGTCTCACTGTGTTGTCCAGACTGGGCTAAAGTGATTCTCCTGCCTTGGCCTCCTAAAATACTGAGATTACAGAAGTAAGCTACTGCACCAGGCCCCAGATGACTTTTTATGTAAGAAGCTCACATAGTACTATAAAGACAATTCTAAATTTTCAGCCGAGAGAAGACATCCACAGAGTAAGCTGTAAAGATGTTTTTTGCTTCCTTATTAATGAAAAGTGCCGGCCAGGTGCAGTGGCTCTCACCTATAATGCCCGCACATTGGGAGGCTGAAGTGAGAGGATTGCCTGAGCCCACAGGTTTGAAACCAGCCTAGGCAAATTGATGAGACCTCATGTCTACGATAAATCAAGAAAAATTAGGTGGGTGTGATGGCACATGGCTGTAGTTCCAGCTACTTGGAAGGCGCAGGTGGAAGGATCACCTGAGCCCAGCAGGTCGAGGCTGTGGTGACTGTGAGCGTGCCACTGCATTCCAGCCTGTGCAACAGATTGAGTCTCCTACTCAAAAAAAAAAAAAAGATGTACACATTGAAATTGCCAGGATGAACGTTATATACCTACCAAAAAGCCCAAAGTAAAGAGAATCCTGTACTAGCAAGACTTTAGAAAGAGACTCATTTTAACCTTGAAAATCTGACCAAACTGGCTTTGTCCTTTTTAACCCTTTTATTGAGATAACTCACATAGCATACATTCCACCCATTTAAAATAATGTCGAATTCAGCCGGGCTTGATGGCTCAGCCTGTAATCCCGCGCTTTGGGAGGCTGAGGTGAGTGGATTGCCTGAGCCAGTGGGTTTGAGACCCGCCTGGGCAGGGAGACCTCATCTCTACAATAAATCAAAAAATCAGCCGGGCGTGGTAGCGCATGCCTGTAATTCCGGCTACTTGGAAGGCTGAGGTGGAAGGATTGCCGGAGCCCAGCAAATCGAGGCTGCGGTGACCAGGAGTAGCCATTGCACTCCAGTCTGGGCGACAGAGTGAGACTCCAACTCAAAAAAAAATAAAAAAATAAAAAAAACTAAAATGTTGAATTCAATGGATTTTTGTATATTCATAGTTGTGCCACCATTGCAATTCAATTTCAGAACATTTTTATCACATCAAAAAGACAGTGAGCCGGGTTCGGTGGCTCAGCCTGTAATCCCGCCCCTTTGGGAGGCTGAGGTGAGTGGATTGCCTGAGCCTGTGGGTTCGAGACCCGCCTGGGCAGCGAGACCTCATCTCTACAATAAATCAAAAAATCAGCCGGGCGTGGTAGCGCATGCCTGTAATTCCGGCTACTTGGAAGGCTGAGGTGGAAGGATCGCCGGAGCCCAGCAGGTCGAGGCTGCGGTGGCCGGGAGCGGCCACTGTACTCCAGTCTCGGTGACAGAGTGAGACTCCAACTCACACACACAAAAAAAAGACAGTGAAAAGACAACCTAAAAGGGAGAATATATTTGCAAATCAACCCAATTTAAAAAATGGGCAAAGTAGCCGGGCTTGGTGGCTCAGCCTGTAATCCCGCGCCTTTGGGAGGCTGAGGTGAGTGAACTGCCTGAGCCCATGGGTTCGAGACCTGCCTGGGCAGCGAGACCTCATCTCTACAATAAATAAAAAATTAGCCGGGCATGGTAGTGAGTGCCTGTAGTTCCAGCTTCTTGGAAGGCTGAGGTGGAAGGATCGCCAGAGCCCAGCAGGTCGAGGCTGCGGTGGCCGGGAGCGGCCACTGCACTCCAGTCTGGGCGACAGAGTGAGACTCCAACTCAAAAAAAAAAAAAAATATGGGCAAAGTAATTGAATAGTCATTTCTCCAAAGAAGATATACAAATGGCCAATAAATAGGAAAAGATTGTTCAACATCTTAGGAAGATGCTAATCAATATCACAATGAGATACCACGTCACATTGACTAGGATGACTATAGTAAAAAAGAGTGACAATGACAAGTGTTGATGAGAATGTAGAGAAATTAGAACCCCTGTGAATGGCTGGTAGGAATGTAAAATGGTGCAGCATCACCGGGCGTGGTGGCTTATGCCTATAATCCCAGCACTTTGGGAGGCGAAGGCGAGAGGATTACCTGAGCTCAGGGGTTTGAGACCAGCCTGGGCAACATGGCAAGACTTTGTCTCTACAATTAAAAAAAAAAAAAAAAGCCAGGTGTGGTGCATATCTGAAGTTTTGGCTACTTGGAAGGCTGAGGTGGAAGGATTTTCAGAGTCCAGCAGGTCAATGCTGGGGTGGCTGTGAGTGTGCCATTGCACTCCAGCCTGGGTGACAGAGTAAGACTCTGACTCAGAAAACAAAAACAAGAAATGGTACAGCCTCTGTGAAAATTAGTTCAGTTTATCCTTGGAATGTTAGATAGCTACCATATGACCCAGCAATTCCAGTCCCCAAAGCATTGAAAACAGATTCAAACAGATACTCATATATGAATGTTCATACACCATCATTCATGATGTTCCAATGGTGGAAACAAGTGTATCCAACATGGATAAACAAAATGTGATACATTCATAGGAATATTGTTCAACCATAAAATAAAAGGAATTGAAGTTCTGATACATACTAACAAGACCAATATTGTGTGATTTCACTTACATGAAGTATCTATGCCAGGCTCGGTGGCTCAGCCTGTAATCCTGCGCCTTTGGGAGGCTGAGGTGAGTGGATTGCCTGAGCCCGCGGGTTCGAGACCCATTGGGCAGCAAGACCTCATCTCTACAATAAATCAAAAAATCAGCTGGGCGTGGTAGCGTATGCCTGTAATTCCGGCTACTTGGAAGGCTGAGGCGGAAGGATTGCCGGAGCCCATCAGGTCGAGGCTGCGGTGGCCGGGAGCGGCCACTGCACTCCAGTCTGGGCGACAGAGTGAGACTCCAACTCAAAACAAACAAACAAACAAACAAAAAACATGAAGTATCTAGAATAGGTAAATTCACAGAGACAGAAAATAGATGAGTGATTGTCAGTGGCTGGAAAGAAGGAGATGGGGAATTTTTACTTAATGGGCACAGAGTTTCGGTTTTGTGTGATGAAAAAGTTCTGGAAATAGTGGTGATAGTCACACAACATTGTAGATGTACCTAATGCACTGAATCGAACATTTAAAAATGGATTAAAGCATAAGTTTTATGTATATTTTACTACAATGAAAAAGAAATCTAGCATCCTTGAGCTGTCACTTCTAGTTACTCCATTCCCAGACTCTGGCAACCACTGACCTATTTTCTCTGTCTCTAGATTTGTCTATTCTGGACATTTCTTATAAATGGTGTCATATAACATGTTGTTCTGTGTCTGGCTGCTTCCACTTAACATAATGTTTTCAAGGTTCATGTAGCATGTGTCAGTACTTCATTCCTTTTTATTGTTTGATAATATTCCATTGTATTATTCCACTGAATTCCATGTGTTGAATAATATCCCATTGTATTATTACTTATTCATTCATCAGTTAATAGGCATTTGTGTTGTTTTCATTCTTGTCTATTATGGCTAATGGTATTATGACCGTTTGTGTGCACTTTTTTGTGAGCACATGGTTTTCAGTTTTCTTGGGTGTATATCTAAGAGTGGAATTGTTAAGTCATATGGTAACCCTATGTTTAATATTTTGAGGAACTGCCAAACTGTCTTCCAAAATAGCTGCATCATTTTATAGTACAGCCAGTAATATATGTGGGTTCCAGTTTCTTCATCTTCTTGTCAGCACTTGGTATTATCCATATATTTTTTTTTTTAGTCAGAGTCTCACTCTGTCACTCAGGCTGGAGTGCTGTGGCGTACTCATGGCCACTTCAGCGTCGACCTGCTGGGCTCTAGCGCTCCTTCCACCTCAGTCTTCCAAGTAGTTGGAACTACAGGTGCATGCTACCACACCTGGCTAATTTTTGATTTATTGTAGACACGAGGTCTTGCTAAGTTGCCCCAGTGGGTCTCAAACCTGTGGGCTCAGGCAATCCACTTGCCTCGGCCTCCCAAAGTGCTGGGATTACAGGCTGAGCCATTGAGCCCAGCTGGAAGGCATCATTTGAAAACGTTTCAGGAGCTGTAGAAGTTCTCATAGTCGTTGATTCAGTGTTTTAGTCCTAGAAATTGGCCCAAAGGAAAGAATAAGGAAAAGGGGGGGGGAAAGCTATTTGTTGGCTAGGCACCTGTAATCCCAGCATTCTGGGAGGTGGTGGTGAAAGGATTGCCTGAGCTCAGAGGTTTAAGACCAGCCTGAGCAACATGGGTGAGACCTTGTCTTTACAATGAAAAAAAAAAAAAAAAAATCAGCCGGACATGGTGGCTCATGCCTGTGGTTCCAGCTACACGGAAGGCTGAGGTGAAAGGATCACCTGAGCCCAGCAGGCTGAGGCTGTGGTGGCCGTGAGCATGCTACTGCGCTCCAGCCTGGGCTACAGAGTGAGACTCCAACTAAAAAAAAAAAAAAAAAAAGCGCTATTTGTTTTAAAATGTTTGTGGCAGTATTAGTTAAAAAGAGAAAAACTGGAAATATGTCAAATGTGCATTCACATAATTATGGAATATTATACAGCCTTTAAAATTATAAGTATGATTAAACATGACTATGTAGATTCATTAATTATGTTCAGGTGGAAGAAATAAGCTATCAAATCAGATCAGAAGAAGAGTAGATGCAGGGGTGGGAAAGTGACTGCTGTCATAGAGAAGGATTTTTTTCAATGTTGTTACAAAGCAAAATTTATGTGTGTATGTATGTATGAAGTCTGTTTCTCACTGTCACCCAGGCTGAAGAACAGTGTCAGGATCACAGCTTACCACAGCCTTGACCTTCTGGGCTCAGGCAATTCTGCCTCAGCCTCCCAAGTAATTGGGACTACAAGCATATGCCACCATGCCTGGCTAATTTCTTAATTTTTTATGGAGATGAGTTCTCGCTGTGTTTCCCAGGCTGGTCTCAAACTCCTGACCTTAAGTGAGTTTCCTGCCTTGACCTCCCAAAGTGCTGGAATTACAGATGTTAACCATGGTGCCTGTCTATTTATATATACTTTTTTTTGTTTTTGGTAGAAATGGGGTCTTGCTATTTTGCCCAGGCTGGTCTTGAGCTCTTGGCTCAAGCAATCCTCCTGTCTCAGCTGTCACTGTGCCTAGTCCAAAGCAACATTTAAAAGTAAGCATTATTTTATTTTTTGAGTCAGATTCCTACCCTGCTGCTCAAGCTGGAGTGCAGTGGCATAATAGACAGTTACTGCAGCCTCAACCCCTTGGGCTGAGGCAATCCTTCCTCCTCAGTCTCAGGAGTAGCTGGGACTACAAGTGTGTATCACCACACCTGGTAACTTTTTTATTTTTTTTGTTGCAATAAGGTCTCATTATGCTACCTAGGCTGACCTCGAACTCCTGGACTCAAGCAATGCTCCCAAGCAATGTTCCTGCCTTGGCCTCCCAAAGTTTTGAGATTATAAGCTTGAGCCATCACACTCACACCCAAAAGCAAAGCATTACTGAGCATTACCAAGTCCTTTCATGAGCCACAAAACTGGGGTTGTGGTCATCGTTAGTGTGTTTCTGCCTGGATCTTTCCTAGCTTTTTCTAGGCATAGTTTTATCAAATTGTGATTCACTTGGACAATGTCATTTTTTAAAAAGTCTTGGCTTTGTCACTTAACATTAAGGCTCTGAGGAGAGCCGGGCTCGGTGGCTCAGCCTGTAATCCTGCGCCTTGGGAGGCTGAGGTGAGTGGATTGTCTGAGCCCGTGGGTTCAAGACCCACCTGGGCAACTTGGTGAGACCTCATCTCTACAATAAATTTTAAAAAATGAGCTGGGCATAGTAGTGCACGCCTGTAGTTCCAGCTACTTGGAAGGCTGAGGCGGAAGGATCGCCGGAGCCCAGCAGGTCGAGGCTGCGGTGGCCGGGAGCGGCCACTGTGCTCCAGGTTGGGTGACAGAGTGAGACTCCAACTCAAAAAAGGCTCTGAGGAGTTGTACACTTCCTGACAGGTTTGAATACAAGCTTCTAAACATCTAGTGTATGTGGTATTATAACTGTTGACCTCCACCAGAAGACAGAAGGTGCTGGTTTTCCACTTTTATGGTTAGTGCTAGAATTAACATCTTTATGTGCATAGCTGTTCCTGAGTTTCAGATGAATTCCCTGATTGGAATTACAAGGAATAGGGTACTAACAGTTAACAAGAGGACTACCTTTTTTTCTGAATGTAAAAGCAATATGTTTACTGTAGACAATTAACATTTATGCAGAAAAGACAAGCCAGATCACTCCTATTCCCACCATCAGAAATAACCACTATTAGTTAGTATATACTGTATTTTGATGTAGGCTTTTTTTTTTTTTTTTTTTTGAGAAAGCCAGATTAATTGAGAGGACAGAAAAGCTCCCACAGTGGGAGGGGACCCAAAGGGGCTGCCCAATGTAGGCTTTCTTCTGTGGACTTATGTATATGTGTATATATTGTAGTTTGTTAAATAACTGGGATTGGGAGTATCCTGTCAAATAATTCTGTAGCTAACTCTACCATGTGAGTTTCTTCCCATGTTATTAAAAATATCTTTAAGTTCACCAGTAGTAATAGATGCAAAATAATCCATTGGATGGATGGAACATCATTTACTCAAATTGTTCTTGTGCATTGGAATGTTTCCCTGATGGGGACAGTTTTGACTCTTGGTATATTTTACTTTCCGAGTGAGTTGCACTCTCATGACACCATTACCAAAAATGGGATGTTTTTAATGGTTTTTAAAAAGTTGCCCAGCTCGTTGGCTCAACCCGTAATCCTGCACCTTTGGGAGGCCGAGGTGAGTGGATTGCCTGAGCCCGTGGGTTTGAGACCTGCCTGGGCAACTTGGCGAGACCTCATCTCTACAATAAATCAAAATGAGCCAGGCGTGGTAGCGCGCGCCTGTAGTTCCAGCTACTTGGAAGGCTGAGGCAGAAGGATCGCCGGAGCCCAGCAGGTAGAGTCTGTGGTGGCCGGGAGTGGCCACTGCACTCCAGTCTGGGCGACAGAGTGAGACTCCGACTAAAAAAAAAAAAAAAAAAAGTCTACAAAAGCAGAATATATCCCATGGGAAAAAAGTCCACAATACAAAAGTGAATATGTAAAATATTAGTCCATTGCTGCTGAGTTTCATGTTTATCCCTCCAAATGTTTTGTTTCTACATAGACACACGCATACATACACTGGTTAATTACTTTTTTTTTTTTTTTTGAGTTGGAGTCTTACTCTTGTTGCCCAGGCTGGAGTGCAGTGGCATGCCCATGGTCACCACAGCCTTACCTACTGGGCTTAGGCTATTCTTTCACCTCAGCCTTCCAAGTAGCTGGAACTACAGATGCATGCCACTACGCCCAGCTAGTTTTTATGATTTATTGTAGAGACGAGGTCTCACCAAGTTGCCCAGGCTGGTCTTGAACCCTTGGACTCAGGTAGGCAGTCCTCTTGCCTCAGCCTCCCAAAGTGCTGGGATTACAAGCTGAGCCACTGCACCTGGCCAGTTACTTTTTTTTTTCAATCAAGTAGGAGCCATATACTTCTCAACAACTTTCTTTTTTTCATGAATAAGCCATTGGGATATCTTTACTTGTTGGGGTATCTACCTCATTCCTTGAAACAGCTATAGAAGAGTCTACTGCATATCTGTACCATGTTCATTTAGCTGTGCTTTCATAGACATGTAGGTTGTTTCTAGATTTTTATAGTCACAAACATTGCTACAATGAATAGCCTTGAACACTCATCCATGGGAGAGGTTTCTGGAAGTAGAAATGTGTTGGGAGCCATCCTACACCCTGGGATTTTGTCACGTGTACCTGGGGTGGCCCTGTCCTACCTCATGGGTATGTCTTGGATGTTTCCTGTGCAGGACCTCAACCTGTGGTAGCTCTTCCAACGCTGATGAGACTCCATTCCCTGCTGTGAAGGCCTCCATCTTCTCCCCGCCTGTCCTATTGAAGTTCCAGCCTGTGCCCAGACCTAAAGATGACTCAGAGAACGGCAGTGTAGAATCTGTGCCCCACAAGGGAAGCCCATGATCTCTTCCCTACAGACTATGGCCTAAGGAATGAATAAAGTTGCTGTGGAGGTGCCTTCCTGGTGCTGGGCTCCTAAGGGGTTGTACAACCCCATCAACTTCTTCTGTCTAAAGAGGTGGTCAGGGTTGTGTGGGCTGCACATAGTAGGTGGTCAGTTCAGCACTACTGTGGTCTCCTCAATTGTACTCTACCATGACTTCATTCATGTGTACTTTGAAAGAGAAATGGGCTGGGCACGGTGGCTCATGCTTGCAATCCCAGAGCTTTGGGAGGCTGAGGCGAGAGGATTGCCTGAGCCTAGGGGTTCAAGACCAGCCTGGGCAAGTTGGCGAGACCTCGTCTCTACAATAAATCAATAAATTAGCTAGGCATGGTGGCTCATGCCTATAGTTTCACCTACTAGGAAGGCTGAGCCCAACAGGTCGAGGCTACAGTGGCCATGAGCATGTGACTGTACTCCAGCCTGGGTGACAAGTGAGACGCTGACTCAAAAAAAAAAGAAAGAAAGAAACGGGGCAGGGGAGTGCTGCCCTTTTCTTCAGTGATTCAGTGACTCTGTGGTTCCTTTGGGCCTCTCTTAACCTGACTCAGTTGCGAGTCTAGTATATTTTTCTTACACCTGGCTTCTAAACACAAGCCTTATCTGGTGCACAGGTTTAGAAACAGTGATCTCTTCCTCCCTGGAGGAAAATGAGCTGGCCTGTCAACTTCCAGCTTGGTACCTCCCTAAGGAATTTCAAAGATATGTGACTCTTATTGTCTCAAACACTGACCTTGGAACCTAACCTGCATGTGAGATATTTGTCCTCATTAAATGCTTGATGCCTATTGGACATCAGCAGATATTCATTGATCCCTGGTGTTGTATGTCCTGCATTTTGCTTGAGACTGGAGATAATAAGCCAAGCAGTCAAGATCTCCGCCCTTAAGGAGCTTCTACCCCATCCCTGCTCCTCTCCATGGCAGACACCTCCAAAGTGATGTCTACATTCACTTGTCTACCCGCTTACCTCCAGACGCCTTGGTGGCCCAGATCTACTAGTCGTGTGCCCTAGTCTTATCCCTGAGCCTCTGTCTACACTAAGGCCTCAGGCAATGTTGTCCAGGCTAGAGGCTGTAAACACCACTTGTATTGCATGATTCCCAACACTAAATCACTGGCACTCCAGACTCCTGACCTCCACTTGGGTAACCACTGTTCTCAAATTCAATATGTCTGGTCAAAGCAGAATTCCCAGTCCTTCTTCTCCTAGTCCCCAGTCTCCTGAAGATACCACCATTCACCCAGTTGTCCTTGCCTTATCTCATGACTGGCTTATCTTGTTGGTTTCAATATAAGCATCACTTCAAATAGAGATAACTTCCCTGACCACCTACTCCATAAATCTCCCATGATTTGTGGAACTTGAGACTACAGGCAGACTTTTAAAAAGGGCCTTTTTCTCCCCCCATACCATTTAAACAATTCCAGAGACAGAAGGTTAGTCATGACAACAGCTTCTCACTACCACACAAGGGTGGACATGGCTCACTGAAGGGATGGGCCAGGTGCCTTATAACAATATGTATAATTTAAACAGTGGCTAACTGGTGACAGTTATAAAAACAAAAAGGCTGGGAAAAAGCAAAGCCAACAGGGAAAGAATTGAGTACCCCCTTTGCCAGATGCTAACGGTTTTCTGGAACCTCAAAGGCAAGATGGGGGAAAAGAGAAGATGTAGGGAGTGGGGCCAGGATCCATGCCCACAGTTCCTCACCTATCTTTTTTTTTTTTTTTGAGTTGGAGTCTCACTCCATCACCTAGACTGGGGTGCAGTGGCCGCTCCCGGCTACCACAGCCTCGATCTGCTGGGCTCCGGTGATCCTTCCTCCTCAGCCTTCCGAGTGGCCAGAATTACAGGCATGCGCTACCACGCCCAGCTGATTTTTTGATTTATTGTAGAGATGAGGTCTCGCCAAGTTGCCCAGTTGGGTCTTGAACCAGTGGGCTCAGGCAATTCACTCACCTCAGCCTTCCAAAGTGCGGGACTACAGGCTGAGCCACCGAGCCCGGCTCCTCACCCATCTTTTGACCACAGATGCCATCCTGCCTGGCCCAGGCCCCTACAGGTTTGGCCTGGCTCTTATAACGGGGGAGAACAAGAGTGGGGAACCCAGTCCCAACCCAAGACAGAAGGTAGTTTGTGCCCTGGGAGATTTGTCCACTGAACTAAAGGGGGGGCATTTACAGAAGGGGATTAAGCATGTTGACACCACTACTCATCCGACCTAAGAGGGCAGAGAGACACAAACATAAATCAAGGGGACAGGAGTCTGCACAACAGGAGCCTGCTCCCCATACTTAGAGTCATTCTCTGCCTCTGAGAAAAAGAAAGCATCTGAAGCTTTTTTAAAATTGCGGCGCCAAGGCTGGGCACGGTGGCTCAAGCCTATAATCTCAGCACTTTGGCAGGCTGAGGCGAGAGGATTGCCTGAGACCAGGGGTTCGAGACCAGCCTGGGCAACTTGGTGAGACCTCATCACTACAATAAATCAAAAAAATTAGCTGGGTATGGTGGCTCGCGCCAGTAGTTCCAGCTACTTGGAAGGATGGAGCATAAGGATCGCCTGAGCCCAGCAGGTTGAGGCTGCGGTGGCTGTGATCGTGCCACTGCACTCCAGCCTGGGCGACAGAGTTTTTCCAACTCAAAACAACAACAACAACAACAACAACGAAAATTGCAACCCTAAGGGTTGGTGCTTTCCAGAGCAGGGTGAAAGATACAGTGGTGAGAGGGTGTTAACAACCAAAATTTTTTTTTTTTTTTTTTTTTGAGTTGGAGTCTTACTCTGTCACCCAGACTGGAGTGCAGTGGCCGCTCCCGGCCACCGCAGCCTCGACCTGCTGGGCTCCGGCGATCCTTCCGCCTCAGCCTTCCCAGTAGCTGGAATTACAGGCATGCGCTACCACGCCCGGCTGATTTTTTGATTTATTGTAGAGATGAGGTCTCGCTGCCCAGGCGGGTCTCGAACCCGCGGGTTCAGGCAATTCACTCACCTCAGCCTCCCAAAGGCGAGGGATTACAGGCTGAGCCACCGAGCCCGGCAATAACCAATTTTATCTCATGGGAGGGGAAGAGTATCTACGTTGTGTTTCAGGTAAACGGTTAAAATGACCTTTTTAAAAGACCCAGAGCAGGTTTGAGCGGAGATGGCCCCGAACCGTGGCTAGAAGGGTAACCGGGACGGCCCAGAGAGAGCTTCCAGACTGAGGCAATTCAGCCTCTAGAAGGTGCAAGTCCGAGGGGGCGCGTATAGTGCAGGCACTCGGGGACGAGTCGCGGCACAATCTGAACAGGCATACTTGTCATCAGGGAACCACAATTCCCAGCATGCGAAGCGGCCGCTTCCGGGATGGGGGGCGGGGGAGAGGATGCTGCGGAACCCGGAAGTTGTCGGAAGAGTCCGCCAAGGCGCCGAGGTCTGAGTTGTCAGCTGTGGCTTTTCCGTGCTCGCGAATCCTGCCGCTGTCCCCGCCGCAGCCATGGGGAAGCGACAGCACCAGAAGGACAAGATGTAAGTTGAGCCGCAGCCGGGATCGGCGCCCTGCTCTCAGTTCCCGCTTGTCCCGCAGTTGGCGCGCTACTCGCCTTCTTTCTCTCGGCTTGTCCCCAGAGCCCACTCCTAATGTCACTTCCTGCCGGAAGCCTTCCCCACCTCCGCAGGCAGAGTAACGACGACCCCCGCCCCCACCCCCGTCGCCCTGTCCCGGGCCTCCGGCTCTGATACCGTCAGCTGTGATCTCCAGGGCGCGCCGCCAGCACCGTCTTCCTTGGCCTTTTCGCTTTTGCCCCTACCATCCCCTCCCCGCCCGCTAGCTCTCGAGGGCTCTCTCCTTCTTCCGTACCTCCAGCCTCCCTGTGTGCTGGTTCACGCCCCGCAGCCGACACTCCGGCTGCAGAGTCTTCCAAGCCAGCCGTGTCTCACATTCCCCTCCAGCTGCCACCGACTTTCTTTGATTCACTTTAGAACAGGTGAAATACCTCTGTCTATTTGCTGTTTTCTGATGTCTCTTGAAACCATTACAGTCAGACTCTTTCCCCCAGAACTGCTCTTGTCAAGATCTCAGTGACTTTCATGTTGCTAAATCTAGTGTTCAATCCTCATTCTTTATTTTGTTGGCCTCTCAACAGCATGTGACAGGGTTGGCCACTCCCTCCTCCTGAAGCCCGTCTCTGGAAATGCCACATACTTTTTGTTTTCCCTGACCATTTCAGTGGCCTCTCCAGTCTCCTTTGCTGAACCTTCCTTCCTTCTCCCAGGTCTCAGAGGTTTCTTCTCCATGAGCTTCTCTTTGGGAGGTATTTCCCAGTCATTTATAAACTGACCTCTCAAGTCCTGCAGTAGCTGCTTACTAGACATCTCCACTTACTAGACATTTCAATTTTTTTTTTTTTTTTGAGTCAAGAGTCTCTGTCGCCCAGGCTGGAGTGCAGTGGCACACTCACAGCTACTATGGTTACCACAGCCTCCACCTGCTGGGCTCCGGTGATCCTTCCGCCTCAGCCTTCCAAGTAACTGGAACCACAGGCATGCACCGCCAAGCCTGGCTAATTTTTTGATTTATTGTAGAGACGAGGTCTCACCAAGTTGCCAGGCTGGTCTCGCCTCTGCCTCCCAAAATGCTGGGGTAACAGGTGTGAGCCACAGTGCCTAGCTGACAATTCGATATGCCTTAAACGAAACTCTTGATTTTCAACTCCTCCCTCATCTATCTAGTTCAGGGGTCACACCATTACTCAATTTGCTCAGGTCAGAAGTCTGAGAGTTGGGTTTGCCTCTTACCTCTTCCTGTCCACCAGGAAGTCCTACTCTTTCAGGACCTGACCACTTCTCAACTTATCCACCACCCCCCTGTAAGTGGAGTTCCTGCCACCTCCTTGAACCTTGGTAGACAACTCCTGATTAGTTTCTGGTGCTTTTTTGCTTGTCTCCCTACATACATGTCAGGGGCCCTGCTCAAACTGTCTGACAGCTTTCCATTCCACTTAGGGCAAATCTAGAGTCCTTCCCATGGCCTGTGAGACACCTGTGATCTGGCAACATCTCCGTCTTCCTCTGCTACTTGCTCTGTGCTTGTTCTTCACTAGTAACATCTCCCTTCTTCTGGAACACACCCAGCTTTTTCTTTTTTTAAAATTTTTTATTTATTATTATTATTTTTTTGAGTTGGAGTCTCACTCTGTCGGCCAGACTGGAGTGCAGTGGCACACTCCTGGCCACCGCAGCCTCGACCTGCTGGGCTCTGGCGATCCCTCCGCCTCAGCCTTCCAAGTAGCTGAAACTACAGGGGCACGCTACCACGCCTGGCTAATTTCTGATTTATTGTGGAGATGAGGTTTCACCAAGTTGCCTAGGCGGGTCTTGAACCGGCGGGCTCCGGCAATCCACTCACCTCAGCCTCCCAAAGCGCAGGATTACAGGCTGCGCCACCGAGCCCAGCTTTTTCTTTTTCTTTTTTTTTTTTTTTTTTTTTTTGAGTCAGAGTCTCTGTCACTCAGGTTGGTGGTCTTGCCAAGTTGTCCAAGCTAGTCTTGAACCCCTGGGCTCAGGTACTCTCGCCTTGGCCTCCCAAAGTGCTGGGATTACTGACTTGAGCCACCATGCCCAACCACACCCAGATTTTTGTGCCTCAGGGCTTTGAAACGTGCTTTGTCTGCTGATCCCTCTGCCTGGAAGGTTCTTCACCCTGATCTTCATGTGTCTAGCTCTTTCTCATTGTCAGGTCTTCTACAAACTCAGTTCATTTCCTTCAGAGCAAAGCAGGACTACTTGTATTTGTTTGCTAGTTTGTGTATCCTCATGTCTGTTGTGTTTATCACTATGTGCCTCATAAGCATTTGCTGAATTAACAAAGATTATGTCATCATTTACTCACTTCCAAAGACTGTCCTCTTTATAAATGTGGTGGTAGTAGCATTCTCTTTCTCTGTCTTCTTCAGGTACATTACCTGTGCTGAATACACTCACTTCTATGGTGGCAAGAAGCCAGGTAAGGCAAATCCTTCTGTTTCCCCTTGTGAGAGGCGGTGGTCTTAAGGGATGATGTATTTACCTTGCAGTGAGCTATAAAAACAGACAACAGAAACATGGAAACTATGGTAGACAAATGGGCTAAGGACACAGTTCACAAAAGAGGAACTATACATAAGATAGGAGATGTTTCATCTGAGTGTTGTTATTGTTTTTTTTTTTAACTTTTTTTTTCTTTTTAGTCAGAATATCACTCTGTGGCCCAGGCTAGAGTGTAGTGGCATGCTCACAGCTACCATAGCCTCAACCTACCATCTCAGCCTTCCAAGTAGCTGGAACCATAGGTGCGTGCCACCATGCCTGGCTAATTTTTTGGTTTATTGTAGAGATGAGGTCTTGCCAAGTTGCCCAGGCTAGTCTTAAACCCCTGGACTTAGGCAGTCCTCTCGCCTCTGCCTCCCAAAGTGCTGGGATTACTGGTGTGAGCCACTGCGCCTGGCCTATTTTTGTTTTTGCTTTATTTTATTTATTTATTTTTTTGAGTCAGAGTCTCACTCTGTTGCCCAGGCTAGAGTGCAGTGGCTCACTCATGGCCACCACAGCCTTGACCTGCTGGACTCAGGTGATCCTTCTGCCTCAACCTTCTAAGTAGCTGGAATTACACAGTCACACACCACCATACCTGGCTAATTTTTTGATTTATTGTAGAGATGAGATTTTGCCAAGTTTCCCAGGCTGGTCTCAAATCCCTAGGCTGAGGCAATCCTTTTTTTTTTTTTGAGTTGGAGTCTCACTCCATCGCCCAGACTGGAGTGCAGTGGCACGCTCCCAGCCACCGCAGCCTTAACCTGCTGGATTCTGGCGATCCTTCCACCTTAGCCTTCCAAGTAGCTGGAACTATATGCATGCACTACCACACCGGGCTAATTTTTTATTTATTGTAGAGATGAGGTCTCACCAAGTTGCCCAGGCTGGTCTGGAGCCTCTAGGCTCAGACAGTTCAAGAATGATAATCCTTTAAGCTACCAAAGCCACCAAGGTTGCAGTAAAAAGATCAATGTGATAATTTTTTTTTTGAGTTGGAGTCTCATTCTGTTGCCCAGACTAGAGTGCAGTGGCCGCTCTCGGCCACTGCAGCCTCAACCTGCTGGGCTCCAGCGATCCTTCTGCCTCAGCCTTCCAAGTAGCTGGAATTACAGGCGCGTGTTACCACGCCCAGCTAATTTTTTGATTTTATTGTAGAGGTGAAGTCTCGCCAAGTTGCCCAGGCGGGTCTTGAACCCGTGGACACAGGCAATCCACTCACCTCGGTTTACCAAAACGTGGGATTACAGGCTGAGCCACTGAGCCTGGCCTCAATGTGATAATTTTAATGGGAGCAAAAAGGTAGGAACTTTTTCCTCTAAGTTCTTTCTTTTTTTATTTCATTCATTCATTGTAGAGACAGAGTCTTGCTATGTCCCCCAGGCTGGTCTCAAACTTCTGGCCTCAGGCAATCCTTGGTCTCCAAAGTTTTGGGATTATAGTCATGAGCTACTGTGTTTGACCTTACCTTCTAAGTTCTTTTTTTTTTTTTTGAGTTGGAGTCTCACTCTGTCACCCAGACTGGAGTGCAGTGGCTGCTCCCGGCCACCTCGACCTGCTGGGCTCTGGCGATCCTTCCGCCTCAGCCTTCCGAGTAGCCGGAATTACAGGCATTGAGTCACCTCACCCAGCCTAAAAGCCTTTTAATAGACGTAACCATAACATGAGGAGTACATCAAAAAAGAACTTAGGCCAGGCTCAGTGGCTCAGCCTGTAATCCCAGCACTTTGGGAGGCTGAGGTGAGAGGATTGCCTGAGCTCAGGGGTTCAAGACCAGCCTGGGCAACTTGGTGAGACCTAGTCTCTACAATAAATAAAAAAATAAGCTGGGCGTGGTAGCATGCACCTGTAGTTCCAGCTACTTGGAAGGCTTAGGTGGAAAGATCGTCTGAGTCCAGTAGGTCAAGGCAGCAGTGACCGTGAGCATGCCACTGCACTCCAACCTGGGCAACAGCAAGATCTTGTCTCTTTAAAAAAAAAGTTAAATAAAGATTTTAAATCCACAGCAATTACTGTACTTGGTAATTCACATGAACTTTTTCAAAAATGTAATTAAATTCTTAGAAGGAACACATAGATTAACTATTTTACAGAATAGTTGTTTTTTCCCCAAACAGATCTCCCGCAGACAAATTTTCGTCGTTTACCTTTTGACCACTGCAGGTAAGAGTTGTGCAAGTTTCTTTCCCATGTGGTTGTTCTCTGATACTATCTGATGGTGAATCTTCCTGGGTATACAGGTGGGGTTCTGTATGTGTCCCCCACTGGGAAAGGTGGACCCACTGATGGTGATACCTAGTGGATGTTTTCTGCTTATTGTGTCTGTATTTACGTGTGTTGTCTTTTTAACTTAATTCTTACCTTCCAAGAATGGTAGATTCTGGTGTTGAACCTGTTTTATGATTGAGAAAACCAGTGTTAAGAAGAGTGAAGTACCTTACCGGGTGTCACATCCAGGAAGTGGTGCCCCTGAGTCTTGAGCCCAGTGGTTTGAATCCAGGTCCATGCCTTTATTTTTATTTATTTATTTTTAAAATTTATTTACTTATTATAAATATGTAGGGTACAATTCAGGGCTAGGTATACAAACATTGATCATGCAGGTACCCTTGTTGATTAGGTATGCCCCTCCTTCCCTTAGCAGTTTTCCCAACTGCCAGGCCCACCCCCCCTTCCCCTGACAGTTTTCCACTACTGCCAATTACTTTCTTATAGCATTATAATTGTTCCAGGTCACCTTATGAGTAAGAATATATGGAATTTATTTCTTTGTTTTTGTGATCAATCACTGAGAATGATTGACTCCAAATCTATCCAATTTGCTGCAAAGTCCATATATTTGTCCTTCTTTATGGCTGCATAATATTCCATTGTGTATATGTACCACATTTTTTTAATCCAGTCTGTCTTCGATGGGCAACACAGTTGATTCCATGTTTTTGCTATTGTGAATAGAGCCTCAGCAAACATAACGTGTGCAGGTATCTTTTTTGTAGAATGACTTGAGTTCCTCCGGGCATATTCCCAATAGGGGAATTGCTGGGTCATATGGAAGGTCAATTTCTAGTCCCTTCAGAAATTGCCACACTGTCTTCCAAAGAGGTTGTATTAGTCTGCATTCCCATCAGCAGTGTAGTAGTGCAAGAACCTTAGAAAATGCAGGGAACAGCCGGGCTTGGTGGCTCAGCCTGTAATCCCAGCACTTTGGGAGGCTGAGGTGAGTGGATTGCCTGAGCCCGCAGGTTCGAGACCCGCCTGGGCAACTTGGCGAGACCTCATCTCTACATAAATCAAAAATCAGCAGGTAGCACGCACCTATAGTTCCAGCTACTTGGAAGGCTGAGGTGGAAGGATAGCCAGAGCACAGCAGATTGAGGCTGCGGTGGCCTGGAGTGGCCACTGCACTCCAGTCTGGGCAACTGAGTGAGATTCCAACTCAAAAAAAAAAAAAAAAAAAAGGAAAAGAAAGAAAATGCAGGAAACACTCTTATGGAAGTTGGAAATGGCAACCGACTCCTGATCAAAACCAAAAGTGCCCAAGGCCATTAGAGATAAGATAGATAAGTGGGATCTCATTAAACTGACAAGCTTCTGCAAAGCCAAAGAAACCATCAAGAGAGCAGGGAGACAGCCCACAGAATGGGAAAAAATATTTGCCAACTGTATATCTGACAAAGGCCTAACATCTAGGAACTCAAACATGCCGAAAGGAAAGAAACAAACAGCCCCTTTAAAAAGTGGGCAAAAGACATGAATAGACACTTCTCAAAAGAAAATATATGGGCGGCCAACAGACACATGAAAAAGTGCTCAGCCTCACTCATCATTAGAGAAATGCAAATCAAAACCACACTGAGATACCACCTAACCCCTGTAAGAATGGCCATCATTAATGAAACAAACAACAACAGATGCTGGCGAGGATGTGGAGAAAAAGGGTCCATGCCTTTAAGACTTCACTCCTGTTCCAGATTCTACATAGCAACAACAGCAGCAATAGTAATGATACTGAGAGGCCCTTTTCCCCTTACCTGGAACTCAGGTCATTGGCGGGAGTGGGAGGAACCCAGATGCAGAGCCACTATAATGCATCTTCAGCCCAAATTGATAAGTGCATGAACAGGGGGTCTGGTGAAGAAGCAGGACTAGCCCTGATGGATCCCAGCACATTGCTTCTCCCAGGGCAAGAGGGCTGTGGGAGTGGGCTCTGGTGGGGCCCAGTGGGCCAAGTTTCCCCAAATCTGAGCTGTGGTCATCTCTGCCCTGGACACAGGTGTATCTATATGGGGTCCTCCTCTACATCCTGAGTTCTGATTATGTGGATTAGGGTGAGCCTTGAGAACTGACAAAGTTCTGGTGGTTCAGGCTTCCAGTTGAGGCAGGTCAGCTAGATAGTGCAGTGCAGGGAGACAGGGACAGTGGGTCTGTGCATGGTGCAGAGAGGCCTGGGAGCACAGTCACTGCAGCCCAACTGGGCCTTCCTGCATTTGCCCTGGGCTACCCAGGAGGCTCCCACATGGTGGTTAGTGGGCGCTTTTTCTGCTCACCAGCCTCTGCTCAGGGAGGTTGAGGAGATGAAGCCCAGGCATCCCTGGCCAAAACTTCTCCCACTCCCAGCAGGTTTTGTCATCAGCCTCATGAGAAAGTGGTCTTATTCAGATTGGGCGAATTGATGTGGTGGAAATGTTGCTATCCTCGGCTTCAGTTCCTCCAACAGGTCTCTGATCTGTGTCTTGCCATTTTTTAAACTAGTTTGAGCTGTGGGCAAAAATGCGCCTTGAGAATGTGACCCTTCAGGTCATGTTGGGAGAAGATACATGTTCACCATGACATTGGGGGCTTGCTTGGTGTTGGATTCTGCTCTGGGAGAAGGCGGGTGAGAGAGGGAAGTGCCAGGCTGCCCAGAGGAAGGTTCCCTGAGCAGCATCCTGGGAGGTTACCATGCCAGGCCCAGCCAGCTCACAGCCTGACCAATGTACCTGGGAGCTGACCGGGAGTGACTCTGTCCTTTTTCAGTCTCTCTTTGCAGCCCTTTGTCTACCCGGTCTGCACTCCTGAAGGCGTTGTCTTTGACTTGCTGTGAGTTTCCTTGGATTTTGATCTAACAAATGTGGTGAGACTGTCGACACCTACTATAGAAGGGGATATCAGGCCAACTCTGGCGTTTCTGACTCTAGGCAGCACCAAGCCAGGTAACACCAAGGTCACCAGACCTCTGGTCCCAGCAGCCTTGGGTGGACCTCTAGTGCTGCTGTGACCCCTAGGCTGGTGGCTTTGGGTAGTAGGTACTGCTGTTACTGTCTGGAATGGGGTAGACCACCCCCCACACCCTTACTTGGGGGTCTTAGTGTTCTATTGGCACAACGGTACTTGTTTTGGAATGTTAATACACTGAATATTTTCCACTTCATCAAAGAGCCGTAATTAAGATGCATACCTTACTAGTGCTGTGTTTTGAAGCATCATATATAACCTAAGGCAGCTTCTGTCATTTTTTTCAATGTTTCAGCCTCATTTTAGAAAATATGAAAATTAATTTTTTTTGATATTTCAGATTTATTTTAGAAAAGGAAGCTTTTACCATAATCCCACTGTCCTAGGATAACCAGTTAAACTTACTAAGATTTATACTTATTTTTTCTGTGAGTTTATAGTAGCATGATTACAATAGCACTGTGAAGTACATTTTTCACTCAGTTATTCAGATACCTTTTTTCCCCATATGATCCAGAATTCTCTGAAATTATAATTTTTCTTTTCATTTTTTTGGGGAGGAGTACAGAGTCACACTCTGTTGCCCAGGATGGTCTGGAACGCCTGTGCTCAAGCGATCTTCCTGCATCATCTTCTTGAGTAGTTTGGACTACAGGCGCACAACACTGTGTCTGGTTGAAATGATAATTTTTGTTGCTGGCCCAGTATTTCATTATATAGTCATATCAACGTTTATTTATTTATTTATTTATTTATTTGAGTTGGAGTCTCACTCAGTCGCCCAGACTGGAGTGCAGTGGCCGCTCCCGGCCACCGCAGCCTCGACCTGCTGGGCTCCGGCGATTCTTCCACCTCAGCCTTCCATGTAGTCGGAATTACAGGCAAGCACTACCACGCCCGGTTGATTTTTTTTTTTTTTTTTAATTTATTGTAGAGATGAGGTCTCGCTGCCCAGGCTGGTCTCGAACCTGCGGGCTCAGGCAATCCACTCACCTCAGCCTCCCAAAGGCGCGGGATCACAGGCTGAGCCACTGAGCCCGACTTCAATGTTTATTTATACCTTTTTTTTTTTTTTTTTGAGTTGGAGTCTCATTCTGTCACCCAGACTGGAGTGCAGTGGCGCGCTCCCGGCCACCGCAGCCTCGACCTGCTGGGCTCTGGCGATCCTTCAGCCTCAGCCTTCCAAGTAGCTGGAACTACAGGCGTGCGCTACCACGCCCGGCTAATTTTTTGATTTATTGTAGAGATGAGGTCTCGCCAAGTTGCCCAGGCAGGTCTCAAATCCATGGACTCAGGCAATCAACTCCCTTCAGTCTCCCAAAGCACGGGATTACAGGCTGAGCCATCGAGCCCGGCTTATTTATACATTTTTACCTAGTTATATTTTTAATTGTTCATATATAACTGCAGTAATAATCTTGAACGCATTTTGAAACCCATGTGCTCACAAATCTTCCCCTTTTAAAAAAATTATTATTTATTTTTAATCTTTTTGAGTCAAGGTCTCACTCTATTGTCCAAGTTGGAGTGCAGTGGCATGATCATGGCTCACCGCACCCTTGACCTCCTAGGTTCAGGTGAGCTTTCTACCTTAGCCTCCCAAGTAGTTGGAACTCCAGGTGCCCGCCACCATGCCTAGCTAATTTTTTAATTTTTTTGTAGAGATGGGGTGTTGCTATGTTGCCCAGGCTGGGCTCAAGCAGTCCTCCTGCCTTGGCCTCCCAAAATGCTGGGATTACAGGCATGAGCCATGGCGCTTGACTTTTTCTTCTGCTTTTCTCGAAACCTGTTCACAGGCCACTGACCCAGAGACAGCCCTCCAGGAGTATGGCCTTGTTACCAAGCAGTACCTAACTGCTCTGGTGATGCTTTCTGTTGTCTTTTCTCTTCAGGAACATTGTTCCATGGCTTAAGAAGTATGGGACCAACCCCAGCAGTGGAGAGGTAGGTGCCTGTACTGGGGTTTAAGTGATGCTGGTGAGCTGTCCTCTTGCCTCTTCTTCATTGCAGTGGTTTTCACATACACAGGAGTGTGGTAGAGAACATTCATGGGGTGCAGTGAGGAGGGCAGTCTTTCCCTCCCCTCTCACACCCATTCCTTTCTGGAAATTTTCTCTGCATGTGCACGCATATATGCATGTATATGTTGCTTTTTGGGGCCAGGAGGAGCATGTTCTGTGTGGGGGTCATCATGTGCCTTGGCTGGGACCCTGCTGGCTCTCTGGTAGTCTAATCCTCACCTGTACTGCAGTGAAGGGGTAGGGAGTAGTTGAACCACAAGGAAAGGAATGCAGCCAGCACTGGAAGAGCAGATGTGGTCAATGAGGCTGGCCAGGAGCCTATGGAAGGTGGAGGAGGGTAGCATGAGGACCTGCTGCTGGCTGAGGGTGCAGCCTCTGGAGGCCCTGCAGCATCTCCCTTGGGTCCCGGGGTAGCAGTGGCCGCCAGAATGTGGTCTTGAGTTAGGTACTCCTTGGCGGGGGCAGCTCTGCCCTTCTCCAGGGTTTCTCCACAGCCCCCCCTCCCATCTGGCAGTTGTCTCTCCTGGGTCCCAAGACTTTGTTTTATTGTAAAGTTTCCCATAGGAAAGATGAACTGCAGACACATTACAGACAGTTTGAGAAATAGGGGTTTCAGCCGGGCTCAGTGGCTTGGCCTGTAATCCCGCTCCTTTGGGAGGCTGAGGTGAGTGGATTGCCTGAGCCCACGGGTTCGAGACCTCATCTCTACAATAAATCAAAAAATTAGCTGGGCGTGCACCTGTAGTTCCAGCTACTTGGAAGGCTGAGGCGGAAGGATCGCCGGAGCCCAGCAGGTCGAGGCTGTGGTGGCCAGGAGCGGCCACTGCACTCCAGTCTGGGCGACAGTGAGACTCCAACTCAAAACAAAACAAAACAAAACAGAAAAAAGAAAAATAGGGGTTTCAGCCGGGCGTGGTGGCTCACACTTATAATCCCAGCACTTTGGGAGGCTGAGGCATTAGGATTGCTTGAGCCCAGGAGTTCAATATCAGCCTAGGCAACATAGTGAGACCTTGTCTCTACAAAAAATAAAAAAATTAGCCAGGCTTGGTGGTGTGCACCTGTAGTCCCAGCTAATCAGGACATTGAGGCAGGAGGATCAACTGAGCCCAGGAAGTTGAGGCTAGAATGAACCATGATCCTCCCATTGCACTCCAGCCTGAGCCAGAGTAAGACCCCGACTCAAAAAAAAAAACAAAAATGAAAAATAGGGGCTCCCATCTTCCCATCACAGCCACTGTTAGTGTTTAGGTGTATTTTTTCCTTTCCCCTCCACTTTCATTGTCTTTTAAAAAAAAAAAATTCATATGATAGAATAATAAGGTGAATACCTGTGTGCCACTCACTAGTGGAAGAAATACATTCATATTATAATTTCACAAATAACCTGTGCTTACCATAAAAATGTTCAAAGATTGCAAAAGTATAAAATAAATCTCTGCCCTGTGGTCTGGTCCTCTTGCTTGAAGGTCACCCTTATGACAGTTCTTCTCAGTCTTGGGGTGGGTGGTGGTTACATGAACACACCCATCTGTGTGTGCTGTCCTGCACACCCCTGCAAGGTCATTGAGGTATTCTGGGGCCTCTTGGGTAGCCCTCCCAGCCTTGCCTCTTGTCTGCAGCTGCATAGGGTTGGCTGGTTGGAGACCTTTTCAATCTTCTCTGTTTCACCCCAGCTTCTCTTCACATGAGTCACTTATTGATTACTATTATTATTCTTTGAATTGGAGTCTCACTCTGTTGTCCAGGCTGGAGTGCAGTGGCATGCTCACGGCTACTGCAGCCTTGACCTGCTGGGCTCAGGCAGTTCTTCCACTTCAGCCTTCTTCTTCTTCTTCTTTTTTTTGAGTATGAGTCTCCCTATGTCACCCAGGCTGGTGGCATGCTCCCAGCCACCACAGCCTTGACCTGCTGGGCTCAGGTGATCCTTCCGTCTCAGCCTTCCAAGTAACTAGAACTACAGGCACGTGCCACCACTCCTGGCTAATTTTTTGGTTTATTGTAGAGATGAGGTCTCACCAAGTTGCCCAGGTCTCAAACCCGTGGCCTCCCAAAGTGCTGGGATTATAGGCGTGAGCCACCATGCCCAGCCTCACTTCAGCCTTCTAAGTAGCTGGAACTACAGGTGTGCACCACCATGCCCAGCTAATTTTTTTATTTCTTATAGAGATGAGGTCTTACCAACTTGCCCAGGCTGGTCTTGAACCTGTGGGCTCAGGCAGTTCTCTCGCGTTGGCCTCCCAAAGTACTGGGATTACAGGCTTGAGCCACTGCACCCAGCCTATTATTAATTATTAATTGTGCTTCTTCTAGAAACTGGATGGGAGGTCCCTGATCAAGCTGAACTTTGCCAAGAACAATGAGGGTGAGTAGAACCATCACAGCCAACTCTAGGCTAGGCCTACAGACACTAAGGCCCTGCTCTCACCAGACCTCATATAGAGTCAGTAATTCCTTTCTGACCCAACTAGATGGTTGCTTTTAATTTCTCAAAAAGTGTCACATGATTTCTTCCTAGGCTGAGTCCCTCCCTGAGTGAGAGGATCATATATTCTGGTGGGGGAAACCAAAAGGTGGCTCACTAGTGTGTGTCTGATGCTGCTTGAGTAGGGTGAGGGGAGAGAGGGCTTCAGGTGGATGCGCCAACAAGGTGTGAGTGGAGGGAGCTGTGTGGGGATCTGGGTGCATGTTCCAGGCCTCGGACACATGTGGTGCAAAGGCCGTGAGGTGGGGCAAGCGCTTGAGGATATCTAAATCCAGCATTGCTGGGACAGCATAAGCAGGTGGGGAAGCAGGGGATGTGGTCAGACAGGCCAGGGGTGGAGATGGGGAACAGAACTGTCCTGTGAGGTCTGGCACCACAAGAGAACTTGGGCATCTGCTCCTAAATGGAACCCTCTGATGGAGGGACAGGGTCTGGCCTTTCTTTTGTCTTTTTTTTTTTTTTTAATCATTGTCTCACTCTCTTACATGGGCTGGAGTGCAGGTGCACGATCATGGCTCAGTTGCAGCCTTGACCTCCTGGACTCAGGCAATTCTTCCACCTCAGCCTCCCAAGTAGCTGGGACTATATAGTCCTGTGCTACCGTGCCTGGCTAATTTTTTTTATTTTTATTTTTATAGAGATGAGGTCTTGCTGTGTTGTCCAGGCTGGTCTCAAACTCCTAGGCTCAAGTAATCCTCCCACTTCAGCCTCCCAAAGTGCTGGGATTACAGGCGTGAGCCACCACATCTGGCCTTTTTTTTTAAAAACTACTTTGACCTAGCAGTCAGCTTTTTTGTTTGTTTGTTTGATTTGTTCTGTTGTTGAATGGAAATTTCAGACACATGAAAGTGGAGAGAGTGTGTGTGATAAGCCCACTTGTGTCCATTACCAGCTGGCCCTTAGCCTCCCACCTATAGGTCTGCCTGCTCCCACCAGCTCTCCTTGCATGATGGTGATGCCGGTCCCAGACTTGAACAATTCATTGTGTAGTGCTAAAAGATAAGGACTTAAAACAAGGAGTCACAATTCCATTCTCACCCTGAAAAAGTTAACAGAATTTCTCTACCTCATGGAATATCCAGCCAGTGGTCAGATTCCTTCGGTTGGCCCCTAAATATTTTTTTTAGAGTTTTCAAGTCAGGATTTTTAGAAGTCCATACAGTGTGTGGTTGAGGTTGAGGTCCCTAAGTTCCTTAATCTAGAAGTCCCCCCTACTTTTTTTTCCAGCTTATTTGTTTGAACTTGTTTGACATGGCCCTGGCCACTGGGTGGGGCTTACTGGACAGGGAGACAGTCAGGAATTTGTTGCAGTAACCAGGTGAGGGAATGGGCAATTCTGGAGGATGAGCTGGCTGGACAGCTGGCAGGAGTGAGGAGTAGAGCTGTCAGGTTCAAGTCCCTGGGAGGATGGGCCATTTCCTATCATGAACCAACTTCTGGAGGAGGAGGAGGAGGAGGAGGCTGGCGAGGTGGTCACCCAGGGGTAAGTTGGGGGTCAATGGAGGATCCAAGGAAGGTCATTCAGGATTTGGGTATTATAGGATGAAACGGAGTTTTTTTTTTGAGTTGGAGTTTCACTCTGTCACCCAGGCTGGAGTGCAGTGGCATGCTCACAGCCACTGTAGCCTTGACCTGCTGGGCTCAGGCGATCCTTCTGCCTCAGCCTTCCAAGTAGCTGGAATTACAGGCATGTGCCACCATGCCTAGCTAATTTTTCTTGATTTATTGTAGAGATAAGGTCTCCCCATGTTGTCCAGGCTGGTCTTGAACCTGTGGGCTACGGTAATCCTCTTACCTCAGTCTCCCAAAGTGCTGGGATTATAGGCGTGAGCCACTGCACTTGACTGAAAAGGAGTTTTTTTTTTTTTGAGTAGGAGTCTCACTGTCGCCGAGGCTGGAGGGCAGTAGTATGCTCCCGGCCACTGCAGTCTTGACCTGCTGGGCTCAGGTGATCCTTCCGCCTCAGCCTTCCAAGTAGCTGGAACTACAGGCACACGCTACCACACCTGGCTAATTTTTTGATGTATTGTAGAGATGGAGTCTCACCAAGTTGCCCAGGCTGGTCTCGAACCCATGGGCTCAGGCAATACTCTCACCTCGGCCTCCCAAAGTGCTGGGATTATAGGCATGAGCCACCGTGCCCGGCCTGAAAAGGAGTTTCTTAATGGTATGGGGGTTAGAGGAGCAGCTGCTGTCCCTCTGGTTCCCTGCTCTGGCAGCTGACATGGTGTTTCACCTCCCTTCTTTGACCTCTGCTGAGTTCCTGCCCTGGTCCCTGGTGGTCCTCATTGAAATGTTCAAAGCCTTCAAGAGTGACTGCCCTTCCCATGTGCCTTCTCCCCAGGGAAGTACCACTGCCCGGTGCTGTTCACTGTGTTCACCAACAACACCCACATTGTGGCTGTCAGGACGACTGGCAATGTCTATGCCTATGAGGTGGGTTCTTAACTTGGGCGGTGGGAACTGTGGTGGGAAGAGCTCAGATGTGTGCTCTGGAGATACACTGGGTACTGTGGGATGTGCTGTCCTTGTGGGGTTTACAGGCACAGGTGCAGGGCATCCAAAGCTCTGGTGAGGCAGCCTTCCTGTTTTCAGATAGGTCAAGAAAAGTGGAAGTGAGGGAGTAGGGGTGGTGTTTCCCATGGCTTGGACCTGGAATTCAGGCGGTCCTGGCTGATCAGGGGGCCCTTATTCCCCAGAGGGTCCTCTCATGTCTTCTCCAGCAAAGACCGGGCCCTTGGAGGGCACCTGTGCTCTGAGGACAGCCTCCAGAGCTGTCAGGGGAGTGCCAGCCCACTGTCCCCATCAGGAGTGGGTCTCAGGCTGAGGGGATGGGTTCTGGCCAGGAGTGGGTATAGGGAGGGAGGGAAGAGGCAGCAGTGTCCACATGTATATTGCTCAGGGATGGGGACAGACCCCACATCACAGGATGCCCACGTCCAGGGATTCTGGGGGCCACTTCTTGCCAGAAGCCTGCACAGACTGTGTGGTCAGCCCTTGTGGGTGGAGCGAGAGTACAGCTAGACTGTGCCTCATGAGGGCAGGCTTCTCATGTGCTCATGCCCTGCTTCCCCGGGTCTAGCATTGTGCCTGGCACACAGGAAGTACTCAGTGAAGGTGGGTGTGAGGGTGGGAGCTCACTGAGCCTGTGTGCTGGTCTGTGCTGGGCACAGGTTGCCTTTGTGGGGGCTGCTGCTGTAAGCCTGTGGTGTGCACACATAGTCTTCATCCATTCCTCCCCTCACAATGGTGCCAAGCTTGGGGTGGCTCCAGGCACCCCTGCTTGAGGCCATGTGTCAAGGTTTGGGGCAGGCACCGAACACTACTTCCCTCCTGGCTGCAGGCAGTGGAGCAGCTAAACATCAAGGCCAAGAACTTCCGGGACCTGCTGACTGATGAGCCCTTCTCCCGGCAGGACATCATCACTCTCCAGGTGAGTGTCCCTACTCACCAGGAAGGGACCCCCCCTCAAACCTCCATGTAGCTCCCCTGCCTACTCTGCTCCCCGTGCTAGGCTCGGTGATATCTTCTCTGGCCACCCTGCCTGGTTGTGGCTCCTTGCTGCCCTCAGCCCACCCAATAGCCACTCCAGGCCTTTGCACGAACCGCTCACAACTCCTGATTTCTACCCTCCATGTCAAGACCCCTCATCTCTGTCCCCAAAGTCATCTGGGATATCTGGAAGCCTACTCTGTAGGCCTGACTCTGTGCCAGTGCCTCAAAGGCAGGACTGGTGCATGCTCTGGGCTCCAGTGTCTAGCATCGGTATGTCCCTGCAGGTGTCAGAGAACCTGGAGTGAGTTGATGAAAAACACTGACTTAGAAAAGTTCTAGGCTGTGCGTGGTGGCTCATGCCTATAATCCCGCGCCTTTGGGAGGCTGAGCCGGGTGTGGTAGCGCACGCCTGTAGTTCCAGCTACTTGGAAGGCTGAGGCGGAAGGATCGCTGGAGCCCAGCAGGTCGAGGGTGCGGTAGCCGGGAGCGGCCACTGCACTCCAGTCTGGGCGACGGAGTGAGACTCCAACTCAAAAAAAACGTTAGCCGGGTGTGGTGGTGCATGCCCGTAGTTCCAGCTGCTTGGAAGGCTGAGGCGGAAGGATCTCCTGAGCCCAACAGGTCGAGGCTGTGGTTGCCATAGGTGTGCCATTGCACTCTAGCCTGAGCGACAGTGAGACTCCAAGTCAAAAAAAAAAAAAGAAAAGAAAAGTAGATGCTGGCTGAGATGAAGCTGTGGGCCTGGGCCAGCTAACAAGGTGGCCAGTTCCCTTCTGTGACTTGCTGCATTCTTTTTTTTATTTTTTGAGTTGGAGTCTCACTCTGTTGGCCAGGCTGGAGTGCAGTGGCATGCTCATGGCCACTACAGCCTCGACTTGCTGGGCTCAGGTGATCCTTCTGTTTCAGCCTTCCAAGTAGCTGGAACTATGGGCATGTACCACCACACTCGGTTAAATTTTTGACTTATTGTAGAGATGAGGTCTTACCAAGTTGCCCAGACTGGTCTCCAACCCGTGAGCTCAGGTAATCCTCTCACTTCGGCCTCCCAAAGTACTGGGATTATAGGTGCTAGACACCATGCCCGGCCGCTTGTTCCATTCTAATTGTAGTTGGCTTCATGGCTGCTCACATCCTTGTCCTGACCTGGAGCAAGGGATACTGGTAAGCTGTGTGCCTGGAGGTAGAGGACACAGTTTAGTGAGCAGCTAGCGCGTCTCTGTCCCATCCCTGCCCCTACTTGTTGCCCTGCCAGGGCAGACCCCTCTCCCACCCCCTCCTTCACCCCATTGCCTGCTCATTCACCCCCCCACCTCAGTGCAGCCCTGGTCTCTTCCCTGTCTCGGCTCTGCCCATCCTTTGATGTGTGTGATCTCTATTTGGACACAGGCTGGGGCCCTGACTTTCATGCTGGGTTAATTCTGCTGGCTGGTCTCTTTCTGCCACAGGACCCCACCAATTTGGACAAGTTCAATGTCTCCAACTTCTTTCACGTGAAGAATAACATGAAAATAACAGACCCAGGTATGTACAGCCAGGGGCTAGGATGGGAGAGAGGGTTGTGGGTGAAGTAGGGACGGTGCTCCCTGGGAAAAGCCTCTACCTTTCTGGGGTAGGAGAGTCCAGGCCTAGGCAGGCCTTTTTTGGAGTTGAGGATCTCACTGTGTTGCCCAGGCTGGAGCGCAGTGGCAAGATCACTGCTCACCTCACCCTCAACTTCCTGGGCTCAGGTGATCTTTTCACCCTCCTGAGTAGTCACAGATACAGGTATGTGCCACCACACCTGGCTAATTATTTTTTGTGGCAACAAGCTCTCACTATGTTGCCCAGGCTAGTCTCAAACTCCTAGGTGCAAGCAGTCCTCCCACCTCAGCCTCCCAGAGTGCTGGGATTATAGGTGTGAGACACTGCACCAAGCCAGGCCCTACATTTTCTGAAGTGATATTTAGCTTCAGATGTTCAGAGAATACAAGCCTACTGCTACTTCAGACAAGGCACGGGGTTGAATTTTGCAGTGCTAGGACACTGTCTCATGCTGCCTTCCCCAGCCCTGGCCATGCACCTCCGGGATTCCTGTTGATCTGCTCTGCCCAAGGCGTAGTAATGGAGACATCACTGTGATGGAGACTCTGGGCCACATCAGGCCTGTGTCCCATGGCTAGCTGGACCTTGGTCCCTCTGCTCTCTGCAGAAAGGCCTGTGCTGTCAGTGAGCAGGTTGTGGGGTGCATGGAGTTCCTGCATATTCTTGGCTCACTCAAGGCAATTGCGGAGCTTTGGAGGAGCCAGTAAGACTCATACTCTGAGGTCGGCAGTCCTTGTACTGTGGAACAGTGTCCCGGGCACTTGTGGATGAACTGAGCAATGAATGAACCAGTTAGGATCTTGGGAGGCCGAGCACACACTGGGGAGATGGAACGCAGGAGACCCAGAGCTGGGGTCTGGGGCTTGGCAGGCAGCAGGTGCCCTCGAGTGGGCACAGATGAAGCATTTCACATCTGAAGACATCAAACACTTCCGTTATTTTAAATAAATAGCTTGTAAAATTACAAATAAAAATGTATATATACTATAAAAAGATTGCAATATATGCGTAAATACAAAGAAGAAAATACAAATCAATCCTAAATCTGCCTCCTGAGACCCTCATCAACTGCGTGTGGGAGACCCCCAGACCTGTGGCTGGGCACTGTGGCACTCTGTATGCTTGGGCACCTGGCCTCACTATGCCCTCCTGTGCTTCCATGACACAATGGCGGCAGTGTGGGACCTGTGCCATGACTGGGCAGGCCTGGCCTCACTGCCTGGGGTTTCCACTGTTGCAGTCGGCTCTGGATTTGTGTCCCCATCTAGCACCTGGGAATGCTGCTAGGGCTTGGCTACTCAGGGCTGTGCTCTATTGTATAGATGAAGAGAAGGCCAAGCAGGACCCATCTTACTATTTGAAAAACACCAATGCTGAGACCCGAGAGACGCTTCAGGAGCTCTACAAGGAGTTCAAAGGTGATGAGATTCTGGCAGCTACCATGAAGGCCCCGGAGAAGAAGAAAGTAGACAAGCTGAATGCCGTGAGTGGTGGAGGGCACTTGAGCCTCATCCCCTTGCTGCCTCTGGAAGTAGTCCTGGGGTCTGGGGTACATTTGGGAGGGAGGTGGCCGGGCACTAACCTGGAGCCTGCATGCCCTATCCTTAGGGCTGCCTGTGGTGGCTGGGCCCTGAGGAGGCAGGAGGAGTGGGGCTATCATCCACACTGGGGTCAAAAACCAGTGGGTGAGTGGGGGCCATGTGGTAGGCAGGCCCTACCACAGAAGGTCTTGCGCTCCAGTCACAGCCAGAGCGGGCTTGTTGGATGGACAGCGGCCCAGGGCATGTGGGTCTGTGGTGGGGGGAGGGCAGGGCCTGCTGGGGCACACTGGTGCCTGGAGCCAAGCCAAGGAGTATTGGAATGTTTCAGGGATGATCATGGTGCTGAGTGGGCAGTATGCCAGGCTACCACTTGGGCCTCCGTCTGGGGCCACTGTGTTTTTTCCTCACCCAGTTTAGACAGAGCCTGGGGAACTGAGCTGGGGGAATGCAGAGGCCAGGGCAGGCTGCTCTGAGGTATGCCCCTTAAAGAATCATTTAAGTTCTGGGAGATTTGAAACATTTAAGAAAGGCACTTTGGGAGGCCAAGGTGAGAGGATTGCCTAAGCCCACCATGTTCGAGACCAGCCTGGGCAATTTGGTGAGACCTCATCTCTACAATAAATAAAAAAATTAACCAAGCATTGTAGCATATGCCTCTAGTTCCAGCTACCTGAAAGACTGAGGCAGAAGGATCACCTGAGTCCAGCAGGTTGAGGCTGTGGTAGCCATAAGCGTGCCACTGCCCTCCAGCCTGGGTGACAGATGAGACTCCAGCTAAAAAAAAAAAAAGATATTTTTGGGTATTTTTTTTTTTTTGAGTTGGAGTTCTGTTACCCAGGCTGGAGTGCAGTGACATGATGACTCACTACAATCTCAACCTCCTGGACTCAGGTGATCCTTCTGCCTCAGCCTTTCAAGTAGCTGGGATTATAGATTATAGGTATGTGCCATCGTATCTAGCTAATTTTTTTATTTTTTGCAGAAACAAGGTCTCACTATGTTGCCTAGGCTGGTCTTGAACTCCTGGCTTCAAGTGATCCTCCTGCCTCAGCCTACCAAAGCCACCATGCCCAACCAAGAAAGCTTGTTGTCCATAATCATCCCCCCCACAGTGTAACTACCCTTAGCTCTTTGGTGTATATTTTCTTCTGATAGGAGAGATCCCTCTTTTTTTTCCTCTATGATAATAACATTTATTAGGGCCTTTTTTTCCCCCCTGATTAAAGAGGTAATGTATTTACTGTGGAAAGTTTGAAACTTTATAGAAAAACGAGAAGTCACTCATATTCAGCCCTGAAGTGGCCTGTCCTGTGTGGTAGTTCATCTCCAGGGTTTCAGTGACATCATGAGAGTCAGAGCCCAGTCAAGCCTGGGCCCTGGGCTGGGGCTGGCCTTGGCCTCTCTCTCCCAGGACTGTCACTGCACCCTTCATCCTCTGGTCCTTGCTGGCTCCTACGTCTGGGTCCTGAGGGAGGCCAGTGCAGGCCAGGCTGTCTGCTGACATGTGGGTGGGGTCAGGGCCTTCTCCAAGGAGAGCAGGGCCTGGGTGCAGATGGCATGTGACTGGCTAGGAGGCAGGCGCCCACATTCCTGCCTGTTGACCTCCTGAATACTGCTGAGATACTGCTTATGTGTTCTTGGCAGGCCCATTACTCCACGGGGAAGGTCAGCGCTTCCTTCACCTCCACTGCCATGGTTCCAGAGACCACGCACGAAGCAGGTAGCTGCCTTTGCTGATTGTTACCAGCTGTGCAGCCTGACAGTGGCGGCAAGGGGTGGGCACCCTCTTCCCTGACCACTCTCAGCAGTGCTGTTGTGCTTGTGCCTTGTGGCCTCAGACAACATGGTCTTGGGCAGTGCAGGAGTGGCTGGGCAGGGCTGACCCTGTTGATAGTGAGCTTTGAGTTGGAGAGAGGAGACTGCAGTGAGGGCCAGGCCCTTCCCCACTATGTGGCCCTGGCCCTGTCTCGTGGATCCTCATCACTGAGGCTGCCACGGGCACCTTGGCCCTCCAGAACCAGGGCTGCCCTTGGCATTGTCCTCCTGTGGTCTTAGTCCGTCAGTGGACCCCACTTTCCCCTGAGCGCCCATCATCTCACTCCCACTCTGCCTGCTCAGCCTCTGTCCAGGCGTTTCCAGTGCCCCTTCTTAACTGCTGGCCCCTCTACCCATGAGGCCCAGGGGAGGCAGTGCACAGCTGGGGGAGACCCTTAGCCTCCAGCTCCTGTACTCTCCCCAGAGCTGGGGCCTCGTCCCTGGTCAGATGCTTGCCCTTGAAGCCTATGCATCCAAGGCCGGTGGTGCCTGGCATAGTGGGGCTGCCCCAAGGCAGGGTGGGCATCGAGCTGGAGCCTCTGCTTGCAGCCGCCATCGACGAGGATGTGCTGCGCTACCAGTTTGTGAAGAAGAAGGGCTACGTGCGGCTGCATACCAACAGGGGTGACCTCAACCTGGAGCTGCACTGTGACCTGGTGGGTGTGGCAGTTGGTCCCCCTTCCCCCACAAGGGCCATTTCTGGGGTTGTTTGACAGTCATGTCATAAATACGGAGCTGTCATTAGAACACACTTGTAGGAAATTCAGCTTGTGCCTAAGAAGGATCAGTGGTGTCCTGCATCCTCCCTAGGGGCCCTGTTGGTGGAGGGGGCCAGGCCTTGCCACTGCTTTGTCCATGTGTTCCCCCCACCCCCCGCCATCCCTTGTGGTCACACGGCTGCATAGTCAGCTTTGTGCGCCCTTCCCTGTTGGCTAGCAGCTGACTGTCTCTGCTGCATGATGCAGTCCCTCATGGCTTTCATGACCAGCTCTTGGCAGCTCTGTGCTCACAAAAGTATCGGGGCTCTTTTGCAGACACCAAAAACCTGTGAAAACTTCATTCGGCTTTGCAAGAAGCATTATTACGACTGCACCATCTTTCACAGATCCATCCGGAACTTCGTGGTGAGTGATGTGAGTCACAGCTGCACAGACATGCTTGGTGGGACATCGGGAGACTGGATGGGCTCACTCCTGCCCCATTCCTGTCCCTGTCCCGTCTCAAGCACCTGGGCCAGGCCATGGTGACTCCTCTGTCAGGGAGTGTGCAGGCCGACCCTCACATCTCTAACTCAGGTAGAACTGGGCTCATGCAGGGAGGTGGCTGGGAGGGCCCTTGTCTCTAAGAGCCCAGACTCCCTGTGGAGTCCACCTAGCAGGTGGGGATTCAATGAGTAGAGTGGGCCATCAGGTGGGCCGTGGGCAGGACTTATGCACTGGCTTTTGTTCTTGCAGATTCAAGGGGGCGATCCCACAGGCACAGGCACAGGTAGGTATTGGTGTTTATCCCTCCCTGGGCATCTTGGTGGCTCTGTGGGATATGAGGGGGTAGATGGATGGGGGCTGTGCAGAGACCTCTAGGTGTAGACTCTTCTAGACCAGGGGTGGAAACACACACAGCCACCAACATTGCGACCCCTCAGGCAGGGGCCTCGGCTTCCTAATTTCCAGGTGGTTGTGAGGCCTACATGGTTGATGGGGAGCAGGAGGCCTCCGCTTTGGACCTGGCCAGCCCTCCCTCTCTCAGCCAGCCAAGCCCACTCCACCTGGCAGTGGCTTGCCCTTGCCACAACCTGAGCAATAATGACTGTGGCCCTGACCCTTTATCCCTGTCTTGGGGCAAGCCCTGTGCGGGGCTGGGGTATGTGGTCAGCAGTCTGACCCTGTGGAGGCACAGGGGCTTTGAAGGGTCTGGGAGTTGGCACTGTTGTATTCCAGGGTCGAGGGCTGCCCTCTCAGGGGTTTCTGTCTTAGCCTGGGTCCAGCATGTACCTGACACCCCTCAGGACTCAGGTTTTTAGGGCTGGCTAAGCTGAGGCCCAGGCTTTCCTCTCTTTTACAGGGGGGGAGTCATACTGGGGAAAGCCCTTCAAGGACGAGTTCCGGCCCAACCTGTCGCACACGGGCCGGGGCATCCTCAGCATGGCCAACTCGGGGCCCAACAGCAACAAGTCTCAGTTGTGAGTTGGCTGGCCTTGCTGGGCTGGCTGGGGTGGGCCTGGGGAGGGGACCCGGAACTCCCTGTGGGCTCTTGCTCTGTGCTGATCCTGAATCAAGCCCAGACAGAGTACAGCACACCTGCATTCAAAAGGGAGCCCCAGAGCAGGCCAGCAGGGATAGCTGTGCATGGCAGTGTGTGCCCTGAGAGAACAGAGGTCACTGCTCACTGGGAGGTCCTGAAAGTCCTCTTGGTAGGGACCAGGCATGTGTCTGTGACCAGGCAGTGCTGGGGGAGGTCAGTGACCTAGTCGGTGTGTTGAGAAGGGATGTGCAGGAGACAGGCTGGACAGGGAGAGGTGCCATATAGACATGGGAAGTTAGGGTGTGTGTGTGGGGTACAGGGTGCAAGCTGGTGAGAGGGGCGAGGGCTGGCAGGGGCTGTGGAGGGACACCTGTACTGTGGAAGAATAGACATGCATTCCTGTCATCTGGGAATGTGGCTTGACGTTCCCTTTGGAGATGTGTCTGTCTTTTAATGCGATTGCATGGTTTTCTTCATATGGGTCCCCTGCCTTTCTGGATAAAGCTACTCCTTGAGAATATTTTCTATAATTTGTAATGCTTTTGTAAATTAGTTTTTTTTTCTAATTTTAGATTATTGGTCATTAGAGAAAAGCCACTGTTCATTTTCTATCTAGTCACTTAATCAAATTCTCTTATAATTCAAACAGCTTTTAAGAATTCCTTGGGTTTTGTAGATAACCAAGCTTATCAGCAAATGGTGGTGTCCTCTCTACTTCCCTGGCACATCAGACATGTCACTGTTGGGGAGGAGGAAGTGGGCGTCTTGCTGTGCTCTGTGAAATGCTGTTTTGCCATCTGATAACATATGTCATGGAGCCTTTTTTTTTTTTTTAAGGAGAGGTGGCTGAATTTCTAGAGGTTTTTTTCCTTAGCATCTGTCAGAATGGTCATACTCTTTTCTGGTCCTCCTGGAATTTGTGGATGTTGCCACTGCAAGGCCAGCATGAACGGGCCTTTCTGGCTGTATCTCTGTGGTATTCTGGGGTAAACTCTGGCCTGCTGTGGCTGCCCTATGGACTTCCTCCGGCTCCAGCAGGTTTTGGTGTGAGTGGGTCTAGCTGTTGCTTTGTGGCCTGGAATAGTGACGGTGACACTGGAGTTATCAGGGCTGGCTTGCAGTCATGTATGCTGACTCCTCTGGCTCTTGCTTCTGGGGCCCACAGGGTGACTGATGTTTGGCCAGATTCCGATTCCCACACTCTCGATTTCCGTGAGCTTCATATCTCCAGGTCCCTCTTGGTGCCCTCATTTCTTTTCCTTGTTTCTAAGCACATTTTCCTTGCTTATCTGATGTTGTAAAATTTTGTCTTTTTCTTCTTTTTTTTTTTAAGTTGCAGTCTTACTCTGTCATCCAGACTGGAGTGCAGTGGCCACTTCCGGCCACCGTAGCCTCGACCTGCTGGGCTCCGACGATCCTTCCGCCTCAGCCTTCCAAGCAGCTGGAACTACAGGCGCGTGCTACCACACCTGGCTGGTTTTTTGATTTATTGTAGAGATGAAGTCTCGCCAAGTTGCCCAGGCGGGTCTTGAACCCGCGGGCTCAGGCAATCCACTCACCTCAGCCTCCCAAGGCGTGGGATTACAGGCTGAGCCACTGAGCCTGGCTCTTTTTCTTTTTTTTTTTAAGTTGGAGTCTCGCTCTGTTGCCCAGACTGGAGTGCAGTGGCCGCTCCTGGCCACCGCAGCCTTGACCTTCTGGGCTCCAGCGATCCTTCCGCCTCAGCCTTCCAGGTAGCTGGAACTACAGGCGCACGCTACCACGCCCGCCTAATTTTTTTGATTTTATTGTAGAGATGAGGTCTTGCCAAGTTGCCCAGGTGGGTCTCGAACCTGCGGGCTCGTGCAATTCACTCACCTCAGCCTCCCAAAGGCGCGGGATTACAGGCTGAGCCACCAAGCCCGGCTATCTTTTTCATTTTGTCTTCAACTGCTGCCTCTCGGGGTCTCTGTGCCTCTTCCGCTCTGGCTTACTATCTGGCTCTTGGCCATGAAGACAAGCACCTCAGCCATTTGGTGGGGGGTGCACATACCATCTCCATTGCCTGTTGTGATAGCTTCCTTTTAATTCCTTCTGTTCTCAGGTCAGCTGGGTATGTGATTGGTTGTTGTTTGGGAGGGGGCTTGCCTTATCGTTTACTGTTGATTTCTAACTCTTTGGCTTAACTAGCCTGTAAAACTGCTGATGGGTCATTGCTACCTTCTTTTTTTTTTTTTGAGTTGGAGTCTCACTCTGTTGCCGAGGCTGGAGGGCAGTGACACGCTCCCGGCCACCGCGGCCTCAACCTGTTGGGCTCTGATCCTTCCGCCTCAGCCTTCCAAGTAGCTGGAACTACAGGCGAGTGCTACCACGCCTGGCTAATTTTTTGATTTATTGCAGAGATGAGGTCTCACCAAGTTTCCCAGGCGGGTCTCGAACCCGCAGGCTTAGGCAAACCACCCACCTTGGCCTCCCAAAGGCACGGGATTACAGGCTGAGCCACCGAGCCCAGCTGCTACCTTCTCTTTTAATTGTGATATGTTTTGTGCTGCTTTTTCCTTCGTGTTTGAGTCGGAGTCTCACTCTTGTTGCCCAGGCTGGAGTGCAGTGGCATGCTCATGACCACCGCAGCCTTGACCTGCTGGGCTCAGGTGATCCTTCCACCTCAGCCTTCCAAGTAGCCGGAACTACAGGCACCTGCTGCCACGCCTGGCTAATTTTTTGATTTATTGTAGAGATGAGGTCTCACCATGTTGCCCAGGCTGGTCTCGAGCCCGCGGGCTTAGGCAAACTCTCACCTTGGCCTTCCAAAGTGCTAGGATTATGTGCTTGAGCCACCACACCTGACTGGAACCTGTCTTTAGGATCATTCTTGTATTTTCTTCCTGTTCAGGCCTATTTCTTCTCTTTCGAGCTTCCTCAACTGTGTTAGAAATCACTGAACAAGAGGTCAGAGTTGGAGTCAGAGTTCAGGTCTGCACTGTGGCAGGTGTGACGTCTGTGTAGATGTGTCTTTGTGTGTTTGAGTGTGGTCAGACCTGGCAGGTTCAGGAGTGTGTCCCTACTTGGCTGGGAGGTGCCTGCTGAGTGCAGCTTAGGGATTAAGTCCTGTGTTTCTTACTAGCAAGGTCTGTGTAGGCTGTGTCTATGTGTGCCATCTCTGGGGAGGGCTCCCTACCCTCTTCCATGACCCATCTGGATGCCTTTTGTCTGGTGTCTTCTTCCTTCCTTTGCCTTTCAGCCTGTCAGGGTCTCCATCTAAGGGTGTCTGTTCACTCCTCCTTGACAGCTTACGTGTGTACTTAACCTGCCCGTTGGCTTACTGCCTTCTATGGTCTTACTTGGTGCTTTCTAGTTACCCCTTTTTACATTTCTTTCCTTTTTTTCCTCTTCTGTTTCTCCTGGTAAAAGTCAAGAAGGACATCTGTTTAAAATCCAAGGTTATGAATGCCTTCCTTTCAGACAGACCCTCCTGGCCCGTGGCAGTGCTGTTGGCTGTTTCGATTTCATCCTATCTTTAGGCCACATCAGCCCCATGCTTTCTTACATACCCCGCTTTCCCATACCTTTACTCCCATTCTGGTTTTGTTGTATGCTCTCTCCTGGTTTGGAGTCCTTGGTCCTTCTGTAGGTCCCTTGATGGGTGGAACTGGTGTTGGCTTTCCATGTGCCCTGCTCATCCCAGCCACCTCCACAGTGGCTGCACAGGCAGGCTGGCCCCCATCTCAGGGTCTACCCCACGGGTGGCGGGCAGCAGCTGGGCAGCAGGAACTCCTGAGGGCAGTGGTGCTCTGGAGGGCTGGGCAGCCCTGGCTGACAGCCTGCCCCATGGGTGGTGGGGGAGCCACACATACACGGGTGTCTCTGGAGGGTGGGTGGCTCCGGGTGTGTGCCCAAGCAGGCCGGCAGGGAAGCCGCCATGCTCTCCCTAACACTCTCACCTCCTCCCCAGCTTCATCACGTTTCGTTCCTGTGCCTACCTTGACAAGAAGCACACCATCTTTGGACGGTAAGAGAAGTGGCTCATTTAGTCTGTGGAGTCAGTGGGCCAGGCAGGTTCCTCCCCACTTGGTATCCCCTTGTTGTCTTCTCCTGAGTCTGGGTCCTCCCTGCTGTCACTGCCGGGGGTGAGGCTGTGCAGAGCTGGACTTGGCACCTCTGTGGGCAGAGAGGTATGGTTCTCCATACCTGTTCGGTTCTGGAGAGGAGGAGCCTTGGCCCTGGTGCAGAATCTGTGGTGCCACAGCCTTGTGTCTGGCCACACATCTCTCTTCATTCTTGGTCCAAGGGTTAGCCGACTTCTCTGTAGAGACCTGGGTGGTCTTTTCAGCCTTTTGGGCCACATGTTCTCTGTGATAACAACCCAGCTGTGCAGTAGCAGCAGGAAACACGTAGACAGTATGGAAACAAATGGGTATGCTTCTGTCCAAATAAAACTTTATGTATAAAATCAGGTGGATTTGCCCAGAGCTGTTGTCAGCTACCCACCCTTGCCTCTCCTGGGCCCTGCCTGTCCTGGCTGCTGCCCAAGAGCTGTCAGGCCAGTCTGACTGTGTGGTGCCTCTGCAGGGCTTCAGTGCCCCAGGACTGCTCTCAGGCACCTCTTCCTGGCAGGCCTTGGGGACTTAGCCAGTGGGGGGGGGTGCCCTGCCCTGCCCTGGGCACATGCAGACCTGCCTCCATCCTCTGCTGCAGGGTTGTTGGGGGCTTTGACACACTGACAGCCATGGAGAATGTGGAGAGTGACCCCAAAACTGATCGCCCTAAGGTCTGTGCCCAGGGAGATGCGGGGTGGAGGGGGTTGGGAGCCAGCTGGCAGGCAGGACGGAGGGTCCTGCTGCACACTCAGCCCCCTCTGCCACTAGGAGGAGATCCGCATCGACACCACCACGGTGTTTGTGGACCCCTATGAGGAGGCTGATGCTCAGGTGAGGGGCACAATGCTGCCACCTGGGGAGGGATCTGGGTGGGTCCTCTTTCCTCACCTCCAGCCCAGGGTCAACACAGCTCTGTCCTGCCACAGATCGCCGAGGAGCGGAAGAAGACGCAGCTTGAGGTGGCCCCAGAGACCAAAGTAAAGACTAACCAGCCCCAACCGAGGAGCCAGGGACCCCAGACGTACCGCCAGGGGGTGGGCAAGTACATCAATCCAGCTGTCACGTAAGTGGGCAGGGCTGGCATCTCCTGCTTTACATGATGCTTCCTGAGGGTGGACTCAGACACCACTGGATGTGGGAACAGCAGTTTACGTTTAGGGGTGCAGGCCTACTGGGGGCTTGTGTGTAGATGGGAGGTGGGAGGGCACGAGGTCACAGGCTCCCAGTAGGGCCTGGCACTACATGGTGCTGGAGCCTGGCTCTTTTCTCCTAGGAAACGAGCAGCAGAGGAAGAGCCCTCAACCAGTGCCGCTGTCCCTGTGGCCAAGAAAAAGCCCAGTGGAGGTTTTGGGGACTTCAGCTCCTGGTAGCAGCAGACTGGCTGCTCTGGATCTTGGTATGATGCAGTACTGGGGCCATGTCCGCATCTCCTGCCTTCCGTCCAATAAAGCTCTTGCCTGTGGCCTGGGTCCCCTTTCTTGGCCCCTGGGAGCCCACACCCTCCCCATCTCTTATCTGGTGCCAATGGGCCTGGCTCTGTTTCCAGGGTTTTGGCCCAGCCAAAGCCTTAAGCCACAGGGCCTGCCCTAGACCCAGACTGGGGTCTAGGCCTCTAGTGCGCAGGCTGGGTTAGTGAGGAAGGACTGTGTCTCCCTACTCTGGGTTTCTTTTTTTTATGTTTTAAAGGCGGGGTCTCACCATGTAGGTCAGCCTGGCCTCGATCTCCTGGGCTCAAGTGATCCTCCCACCTCAGCCTCCTGAGTAGCTGGGATCACAGGCATGTGCCACCATGTACAGCTCCGACTCTGGTTTTCTTACCCTGTCTTCTGTCATCTTCTCAGGGATGACCTATATACACTATCAGTGTGGTCCCCTGCCATTGCCTAGGGCCTTGTTGGAAATACATGTTCTCAGACCTGAGCTTTTTGGGAAGGGGGGCCCTCAGCCTGTGTTCTGACAACCCCCCCCCTTTGTTTTGAGTTGGAGTCTCTGTGTTGCCTAGGCTGGAGTGCAGTGGCATGCTCCTGGCCCCTGCAGCTTCAACCCACTGGGTTCAGATCCTTCCGCCTCAGCCTTACAAGTAGCTGGAACTATAGGCATGTGCTACCACGCCCAGCTAATTTTTTGATTTAGTGTAGAGACAAAGTCTTACCATGTTGCCCAGGCTGGTCTTGAACCCAGGGGCTCAGGCAGTCCTTTCGCCTCGGCCTCCGTGCTAGGATTATAGGCTTGAGCCACCACACCCAGCCTGATAAACTTTTTAAATCGCTCCTGTTGGCTGTGAAGGCTGAGGACCTGGGCTGGAGCACTGAGGCTGTTTTTTTTTTTTTTTTTGAGTTGGAGTCTCACTTCTTCGCCCAGGCTAGAGTGCAGTGGCACGCATTGCTCATAGCCACCCCAGTGTCAACCTGTTGGGCTCAGAGATCCTTCTGCCTCAGCCTTCCGAGTATCCAGAATTATGGACACATGCTACCGCGGCCAGCTATTTTTTATTGTAGAGACGGAGTCTCACCAAGTTGCCTGGGCTGGTCTCGAACCCGCGGGCTCCCGAAGTGCTAGGTTTACAGGCTGCTTTTATTTTATTTTTTAATTAAAAAAATTTTTTTTGAGTTGGAGTCTCACTCTGTCGCCCACACTGGAGTGCAGTGGCCGCTCCTGGCCACCGCAGCCTCTGCCTGCTGGGCTCTGGTGATCCTTCTGCCTCAGCCTTCCGAGTAGCTGGAATTACAGGCATGTGCCACCACACCCAGCTGATTTTTTGATTTATTGTAGAGATGAGGTCTCGCTGCCCAGGCAGGTCTTGAACCCGTGGGCTCAGGCAATTCACTCAACTTAGCCTCCCAAAGGCGCGGGATTACAGGCTGAGCCACCGAGCCCGGCTACCTTGCTTCTCTTTACCTCAGTCAGAATTCATTGGGATGCCCTGCCCTAGGATGTGGCCCACCACCCCTTTCCAGCTCATCACACTAAACCCTAACTTAGGCTTGGTTCTTAGTTTTTCTCCTCCCACTCCAAGCCTTTGAACCTGCCTTGACAGCTTGCTTCCAGAATGGACCTCAGCACTTCCTTTTCCCATCTTTGATGCTGGAGCATGGGCCCAGCCTTGTCTCCCTGGAGGGTGCAGAGCCTTCCCCACCTCGCTGTCCCACCCCCACCTACTTCCACACACGTGTGACTTGTGCCAGGCATGTCTGCCCCAACAGGGACTGCCTCATGCTGCAGACAAGGTCTGTGCCTCGGCTGCCTTCACATCCTCTCCTGCCTGTCCTTCTGCAGATGCCCAGCTCTGCCCATGACCTTCAGTCGGGGCCCTGGGCTCTTGGGGGACATCCCACGCCCTCATGCCTCCTGCCAGGCACTGACCTCAGTTCAGCTTGGTCTGGGCCCAGGCGGTCTGATGACTCAGCTCTGCAAAAGAGGGAGCCCAGCTGGGTGTGACCACCCAGGTGTCTACACCCCTCTAGGCCTCTAAGCCAGTGCCTGTGGCTTAGGGGTACAGGTGGGGCGAAGACCAAGTGGGGAGGGGATGGCCCTACCCTTGGCATGGGGGAGGTAGCAGTGGCCCTAACTATCCCTGTGCTTTTCTCTGGCCATCCACAAAAGCTCCTAATGGCAGGAACAGAGAAGCAGGACTGTACTGCCCTTGGCTCTGGAGGAGCTGGAGACCCCAAGACAGCCTCTGCTCCAGTGGCACCATAGGAAGCCTGGCCGCGTCCACTCGTGGGCATGATTCAAGAGACACTGGACATCAGAAAGCTTTATTTGTAAACCTCAGACAAAGACCAATGCCTGGCAGCATGGTCAGAAGACAGGGGAGGCTGGAGACGGCCCGTGGGCTTGAGTCCTGCTCCTCTTGGCGATACTTCCACCGGCTCCAGGCCACTGGTGACCTTCCAGCCTCGCCCAGAGGCCTGCACAGTAGGGAAAGGCCATGAGGACCCACATCCCCAGGACAGACGACAGGGACCAAGGGCCTTTGGCAAATGAGGGCTTAAATTTCTGCAGTTCGTTTTAGAGCTTAAATTGTAGTTTTCTAGATACTAAAACCACTTGGATTTTGTAGTTACCTGGTGAGGACATCAGGCAAATTAAAGGACTTGGGAAAATTCTCATTTCTGATCCTTTTTAATATCTGACAAATACCATCAAGAATAGGTGTTAAGGTATAAAAATACTGTGTGTGTGTGTGTGTGTGTGTGTGTGTGTGTGTGTGTGTGTGTGTATAAAACAAAGCCACATTTCTTAAGCAAATATACTGCGCCAGGGACACTAGTTTAAGTTAAATGCATTTATAATCTTGACATTACCTCCCACTACTCTCAAGGAAAAATTATTTTAAATAATTTAAATAAAAGTGATGGATGATATCTGTTTAGAAATTTAAGAGAGTGGAACATTCTAGCACTTTACCAGCTCATCTGGTTATGGTCTTGTGAATATCACTTCCCCTGAAGCCAGCTCACGGTCAGTTCATTTGGTTTAAAAAGGAGCTTGTATTTTGTGGAAGACCAACAACAAAAGTGATAAAAGTTTTGTTGGTATCAATTACAAAAAAAATACAAAATAAGAAGAGTACTAGTAAAAAATTTTCAATCAATGCCATCACAAAAGACAATACAAAAACCAAAGTGCTAAAATTGAAGGAGCCATAAACTTGCCCAGAACATATAAAAGCTTTAAATAGAATTTTAGTATATACAAAAATCGGTCAGAAGAAATTTTAGAAGATTCTCTCTTCAATTTTTTTTTTTTGTTTTTAGAGACAGGTCTGGCTCTTGCCCAGGCTGGGGTATAGTAGTGCGATCATGGCTCACTGCGGCCCCAACCTTCTAGACTCAAGTGATCCTCCTGCTTCAGCCTCCTGAGTACCTGAGACTACAGGAATACACCACCACACCCAGCTAATCTTAATTTTTTGTAGAGATAGGGGTCTCACTATTTTGGCCAGGTTGGTCTCAGACTCCTGGGCTCAAGTAATCCTCCCACCTCAGCCTCCCAAAATGCTGGGAATATAGGTATGAGCCACCTTGCCCAGCCAGATTCTTCAATTTAAGTGAAGTATTTTACAAAGACGCTCAGGAACCTGGCTGCTCTTGAGTATCCCCAGCAGTTTGGTGACAGCACGAGCCCTCTGACCATTTCTCCTCGTCCTGTGGGGCCTTGGAGGCTGGTTCCCACGTGTGAGAGAAATGAAGCCTAGAAGGAAAGGATCTGCTTTAGCTTTCAATTAGTACGAATTCCTCCAGCAGGGAAGGTGTTTTTCACCCCTTTCACAGTCACAGATGATGGACTGAAGCCACAGCCATGGCGACTTAATGTGCCAGCTTGTGAGGAAGCCCTTTCAGGGTTGAGACTGGCATCCAGGGCCCAGTGGCAAGCAGCAGCCCCATGCTTTGGACAGCAGCACACTAGCTTAGGAGACAGCCTGCATGGCCAGCCTGGATTCACAGGGCAACCAGCTCCAGGACAAAGCAGTTTGCTGGGCCACAGCCAAGCACAGCAGCTCATGAAGCTGGATGAAGATTCCTTCCTTTTTAAAATGGAGGATGTGCTTAGAGGAACATCTGCCACTGCTGCTCCTGCTGAGTTGATGTGTCTCAGGGCTGCCCGCTGTGCCCACTGGGCCACAGGGCCTGACAAAGGCGTTTCCCACCCTCCAAGGCTTTTAAGTCTTGGGCAAGGAGATGGCACCCAAAGCCACACTCTAGGGTGGGCAGTGAGCCAGAGTGGGTACAGCCCAGGGCCTGTATTGGTCACGGGTCTGGGCTTAGGATGGGGTTGGAGGCCATGTTCTCACTGCCCTCACCAGTTTGTACTGCCACTAGACTAGCCTGGCCTAAAGGTCACTTCAGAGCCACCCACCAGGCTGAGGAATATTATCTGGGCACTGGGCTCTCCTACCCCTGCCTCTCCACCTCCCCCAGGCCCTCTGCCCGTCCCTCTGCCCCGAGTCGGTTACTGAATGCCAAAAACCCAAACTTATCTGGGAACGGTTTTTGGCCTTCACTTTCTGCAAGTTGGCGCCAAAGCCTCATGTAGCACCCACTCCCTGTGGAGGCATGGGTGGAGGGGGACCATAACTTAAAACAGTACTTAGGAGATCGCACAGTTCCCTACTGTCAGTTCACATGACAGCACAGGCAGGGAGGGCGACATAGTCAGCAAACCAGATGTCTTCATTTACAAAGGTCTCGCAACTTTAACTTCTTCTGAAAAAAGTTTAGAAAAATCTGGCAAATCTCAAGTTTTGAAGTTTTTCCTGTTGCTTCTGGCCTCTTTCCTATGTAAAAATAATTCTTTTTCTTCAAGTACATCCAGGGTAGAAAATGAAATCTAACTTTTCCTTGGGCCAGTGTGTTACTCTATAACTACACGGACCAGCCACCAGACACCTAAGCCACTGTCACCCCTGAGGGTGCCACCCCTGGAGCAGACCCCACGAGGTTGTCACCTCTCCATGCCCTGGGGCAGTCGTCTCTATGACTAGTTCACCTGCTTTCTAGGTAAGGAAACTACTGGCTTAAACAAGATGTTCTACTAGGCACATCACTCTACTCACACTAACTAAAATGTTATTTGTGCTGTCCTCTGTTTTTGATCAGACTAAACAAAATGCCTTTAGTGTGTAAGTCTGTTGACCGCTTCTGGAAGATTCTTAAATAAGCGCTATGCTTTAACAGTTCATCCGCAAGATTATGAATAGATAATTCATAGTTTTGCAAATTGTGAAAATTAAAAGGGTTATAATTCTTTTATGTTTACTCTAAAAAAAAGGGAGAGGTGAGACTCACACTCTCTAAAGAGACCCTGCCTCTGTGGTCTTGGTGACTTGGTTTGGTTTTCTGTTGAACACTAAAGAAACACAAACTATATTGAAGGCATAGGTTAAAAGAAGGTACTGACTAGGCAGACAGGTCGTCAGTTGGTTAATTCTTCCTCTAGAACTTGCAAATTAGAAAGAAGTCGTTGAAAATTTTCAGAAACAACCACATACATGAAGAAGCCAATGATGAGAGGGGATGCCTTACCCAGGAGTCGCGAGGGACCTCCAGGTGCTGAGAGCTACATGGCCGGCCTGCAGGGTTAAAGTTCAGGAAATGTCACCAGGATGCCCTGTGTTTCTATCACATTCATAGTTTCTTTCACAAAATAGTATTCAAAAGAGAAAGGAAAGTGTTCACTTTACTCCCAACCATTGTCCTTGATCATGTGGGCAAGTTCAATGATGAATTTCCCTTCCTTATACTTCTGACTGCTCTCGAAGGCATGCTCCTGCAAAAGCAGAGCACAGAGAGGGGTTTCAGGACAGAACCCGTTTCATTTTTCAAGTTCACTGAACTGCTGACAAAACCCCCAAGTCTATAGTTTTATATATACCTCGAAGTTCCCTAAGCTGTTGCTGACCCAGTGCTGGGAGGGGTCTGTCCCAGGTGACAGGTCCACCGAGGAAGCAGAGGTTTACTTTGCAAGTGTCGTTAAACCCTTTTTTTAAGAGACAAGGTCTCACTCTGCCACCCAGGCTGGAGTACAGTGGTGTGATCATGGCTCACTACAGCCTCCAACTCCTGGGATCAAGCAATCCTCCTGTCTCAGCCTTCCAAGTAGCTGAAACTACAGGTGCACACCACCACACTCAGCTCATCATTAAACTTATAGGGCAATATTATTACAAACCTGTTTACTGAACATTTATTACCTGTGGGCAATGGAGGAGACGTGAAGAGGTATAAAACACAACACTTTTGGGAATCCTGTGTAAAACAAGAGTGAAGGCAGGTGCAGGGAAAGCAAAGGAAACGGGCTGAGGCTGCCTGGAGAAGAGGGGAGTTTACCACCTCTCCTATGATACTCCCTCACCATTTTGTCATGGCCTGGCTTTAGGGGCTGGAGACACAGATGACTGAGAGTCCTGCGTGGCAGACAAAGGAGTGGTCCCAGCAGGAAGCAGCAGGTGCGGCAGTAGAGAAAGGCATATACCAGGTAGCCAAGAAGGGAGGGCAAGGGCTTTGGGAAGAGGGCCAGGGACGGGTGCAGGTAACCAGGAGGAGGGCTGGGGACACATGTGGGCCTCGGGGAGCACATTTCTTTTCTTTCATTTTTTTTTAGTTGGAGTCTCACTCTGTCACTCAGGTTGGAGTGCAGTGGTGTGGCATGCTCACAGCTACCTCAGCCTCTATCTGCTGGGCTCCGGTGATCCTTCCACCTCAGCCTTCCAAGTAGCTGGAACTACAGGCATGCACCACCACGCCTGGCTAATTTTTTAATGTAGAGATGAGGTCTCATCAAGTTGCCCAGGCTGGTCTTGAATCTGTGGGCTCAAGCAATCCTCTCACCTTGGCCTCCCAAAGTGCTGGGATTACAGGCGTGAGCCACCACGCCCAGCCCGGGGAGTGCCTTTCAACACCGGGGACTGTGTCTCCTCACAGCTCACAGGAAATCTGGGAGACCAGACATGAACAGGAATTCAAGAAAGAAGGAGAGCAGGTGGCCCTGACCTAAGGAACACCAGAGTCAGAAAGAAGGCAGAAGATACCTTCAAAATGGCACCTCTTAAGTGCCGGAAGTCGGGGATGGGAGTAACCCTGAGATGGCCAGCTACCTCCTGCTAGGAGAGAAGCTATCAACACACAGGTAGTCAAAACTATGGAGACCGAAGTAGCCCAGGGGAGGAGAGGAGAGGGGAGGGGAGGGGAGGTCTCAGCCAAGGGCTCAGGAGGAAGAGGAACGTCCAGAGACCTCAGAGCCAGTGTAGGAGGAGCAGGGAAGGGGGTGCAGGGCCTCGAGGGGCAGGGGGCAGGCTGGCAGCTTTGGGCTGTAGATCCCTGTGAGGTAGAGAGAGGCAAGGCTGGAGATGGGAGGAGACGGTGACTTTCACGTCAAGGCCGTGGAGGAGGAAGGAGCTAGTGAAGAGTTCCACCCAGCAGGCCTGGCACAGAGTGGTTTGCGGGTTTGCTGGTCAGGGGTTCCCGCTGCAGCTATTATATTGAGTCAGCTTTCAAAGAGATGCGACTTGAAAGCACGGTGCTCTGTTGTCTATTAGGGTTTACATGGGGGCAGATTAGTTGCTGTTGCTGTGTGTGTCAGGTACTCACATATTTCCACCCGAGTGTCGTCTTACAGTTCTCACAGTAGATGTCTGCGACCGCGTGAAGCCCGGTGAGAAGGACCCGCTCCTCCGCAGGGCCACAGCCCACGTTCACCCTACAGGGACAGAAGGGCCACCGCTGAAGGCCTGCCCTGCCCCTCAGCAGGACCCGCCAGAAAAAAGTCACCAGATGCCAGGAACTTTACCAAGAACCACACTGTGCCCTCTCCGCTCCCCACCCCTGCCCACCACCTCCTTTAACGGGAGGAAGTACTTTTTTTCTCCGACAAGAATCCCAAGATAGGACAGGCTGGGGGGAGCTCGGTCCTCGGAGAAGTTAATTAGGCTTTCAAAAATTCCTGGACAGGGAAAATAGATTCTTCCAGGTCACAAAAAGACACTGGGTAATTCTAGACTGCAGATGGAACTCCATTTACATGTTCCAGCTTTGAATAATTACACAGGTGATGTTCAGATGCCATCAATGCCCTCCCATGCCACAGGAACCCGAGCCTCCCGGCAGACTAGTGCCAGCTACTCACACGGAATTGAAGAGGTAGGCTCGTCCCTGACTTCCCTGAAAAGACTGCAAAGAAGAAGAAGGCATGATGAGATGGCTGCAGCGAGGCAAGGGAAGGTGAGTTTTGCATTCTCAAATGATAGAGAATGAAGGTGGGCTGCGAGCACCATGCAGAGTAAGAGAAGCCACCTAGGGGGACAACCTGGACCCAGGAGGACAGCCTGGACCCAAAATGACTGCTGCCTAGGAGGCCAGTCACCCAGGAGGGAAGCCACCAGGAGGACAGCCTGGACCCAGGATAGCCATCTAGGAGGACAGCCTGGACCCAGGAGAGCAGTCAGCCAGGCCTGGGAAGGCTAGAAACCCTGGGGCTGCGTGGCGGTGCTGTTAGTTGCACCAGGACAGGATACAAAAGAGCACAGCAGACACCAGCACCACCGTTCAAAACTCCACCTCTAGTAATAACGGCCATGAAACAGAGCCACAAACTGTTTTTGTGTCTAGACTGTGTCAGAAAGTGGCTGACTCTGCCCACTTCACCATTATGCAAGTGACTGTATACTTGCAGAATCATAGCAAAATCAATTTTACAATGGTGAGCTTCATCAGCTTAGACAATTCCATCTAAGCAAGATAGGGCCATGAAAGAGCTTTTCCACCCGAAAACCTCAGGTCACCCAAATGCTCGCCTGCATCTTCTAAAATGGTTCATCACTGTCTTTCCATACTTTCTCACTGAAATAAAAAAGAAATCCAGTCACAGCCCAAGATGGCTCTAAAGAAAAGGGCCTTCCAGTGACATCTCTCCATGTTACTAGTTAGGAAGTGGCTCATAGTGTATTTGTCTATTCTAAGGGGTTAACTGTAAAGGAACCAAAGAGGGCACCTGTTCTCCTGACAAACTCTGGGCAAGCTTCAAGCTCCACAACTTTCCACCAAACGGGACGGGGAAACACTGCATGGGAGGCTCGTCTGCTTCCATGCGAGTCTCAGATGACCAAACACAGTCAACTTCAAAAATAAAGAAATGCAGGCTGGGCACAGTGGCTCAGGCCTGTAATCCTAGCACTTTAGGAAGCTGGAGGTAGGGGGGAGTATTGCTTCAGCCCAAGAGTTCAAGACCAGACTGGGCAACATAGCAAGACTTTAACTCCACCAAAACAAAAAACCCAACAACAGCAACAACAACAAAAAACAATTAGCCAGACGTGGTGGTGCTCACTTGTAGTCCCAGCTACTAGTGAGGCTGATGCAAGAGAATTGCTTGAGACCAGGAGTTGGAGGCTGTGGTGAGCTGTGATCGTGCCACTGCACTCCAGCCTGGGCAACAGAGAGAAACCCTGACTAAAAAAATAAAACAAAACAAAAAAAACACTTCCGTGGGTGTTTTTTTGGTCTACTGCCTTAGCACACATTCAAATGGCTGTGAGGATTGTTGACTGGAGCACAACTCGACATTCTCTAAATGTAAAAGTCACATACTGTAGGACCCAGCAGTTCCACTTCTAATAACTTACTTTGAAGAACAAACCAGTACAAAAGGAAATGTGACAAGAATGATCACTGTTCCAGCATTCATAATTGAGAAAAAAATGTAAGTCAGATGCTCATCAGTAAGTGAGTAAACAACCGTGTCTACATCTGGAATTCACACAGGGCTGGGAATGGGGGGAACAGTGATGGAATATTAAGTGGGCTAGTGTGAAATGAATGTCACATGGGCCCTGTATTTAAAGTGAAAATGTGGCCAGGCGCGGTGGCTCATGCCTATAATCCCAGCACTTTAGGAAGCAGAGGCGAGAGGACTGCCTGAGCCCAGGGGTTTGAGACCAGCCTGGGCAACTTGGCAAGACCCTGTTACTACAATAAATTAAAAAATTAGCCAAGTGTTGTGGTGTGTGCCTGTGGTTCCAGCTACTTGGAAGGCTGAGATAGAAGGATTGCCTGAGCCCAGCAGGTCGAGGCTGAGGTAGCCTCGGTAGCTGTAAGCATGCCACTGCACCCCAGCCTGGGCGACAGAGTGAGACTCCAACTAAAATAAATAAATAGTAAATAAAGTGAAAATGTGTTTCTATAGATTAAAAAAAAAAACACCTCACGTCATGCCAAATGACTAGCAGTGATCACTCCAAGGAACGAAGTGAACATAGACAGGAGGAAGAAGCATGTCTTATTTTTTACTTTATACATACACATTATTTTAATGTGTGATTATAAGCAATAGTTTCTTTTGTAATTAAAAAAAAGGCCCCCAGTTGTCCCTTGATAAATATCTTACCTGAGCATGAAGTAAACCTTGTTTTAAGGCACTGAGATTAAGAAGGCTCTTTTCTACCTAGCCTGATGTTGGTAGCATTTTGATTTAAAAATACAGCTTTCGGCCTTATAAAGGACTATTACCTTAAGTGGTTTTCTAGGATTAGAAATATTATTCTGCCAGGTGCAGTGGCTCAAATCTGTAATCCCAGCACCTTGGGAGGCAGAGGCGAGTGGACTGCCTGAGCTCAGGGGTTTGAGACCAGCCTGAGAAACATCGTGAGACCTTGTCTCTACAATAAATCAAAAAATTAGCCAGGTGTGGTGGCACATGCCAGTGCCTCCAGCTACTTGGAAGGCTGAGAAGGAAGGATTATCTGAGCCCAGCAGGTCGAGACTGCAATGGTTGTGAGCTTGCCACTGCACTCCAGCATGGGTGACAGAGTGAGACCCCAACTCAGGAAAAAAAAAAAGAATATTCTATGTTCAATTTCACTAATAATCATTTTATATACTTTGCACACATCCTCATCAGTCTTCAGTTTTCTAAACTGAATTTTCTATGTTGCTCACCTATTCTGAAGGTCCTTATTTTTTTTTTTTTTTGAGTTGGAGTCTCACTCTGTCACCCAGACTGGAATGCAGTGGCCGCTGCCGGCCACTGCAACCTCGACCCGCTGGGTTCTAGCGATCCTTCTGCCTCAGCCTTCCAAGGAGCCGGAATTACAGGCACGCGCTACCATGCCCAGCTGATTTTTTGATTTATTGTAGAGATGAGGTCTCACCAAGTTGCCCAGGCGGGTCTCGAACCTGCGGGCTCAGGCAATCCACTCACCTCAGCCTCCCAAAGCGCGGGATTACAGGCTGAGCCACCGAGCCCGGCTGGTCTTTATTTTTTAAACAGGGTTTAGTTCAGTGATAGGCACAGCTCTGGGACTCAGATTTTGAGCTTAGCCTTGCCAGAGTGGGGGCCAGCAGATAAATAGCTTAGGGCCATGTAGCCTCTGATCCAACTACTCTGTAAACACCTGAGCATGGCTGTGATCCCATAAAACTTTACAAAACAGGTGGTGTGGCAGACTTTCCCACTAACCAGATAGAGTCTTCTAGCAACCAGATCTTCAGACAAGAACAAGCTCCCTTGGAAGAAGACAAATATGGACTGTCAAGACGGTGCCTCCAGCCTCCTCTGTGCTGGGCTCTGTCATGTGATCAGGTTCTTCAGTCTCCAGAACCTCCTCCATATGGAGTCCCATGGAGGGAGGACTGTCATCTTCAGCCTCAGTGAGAGCAAAGTCTACAAGGCTGGCAGGCTATGTACTTAGAGAGCTCGGTTCTTGGCATTTTTTCAACCTGAAGTGACTATTTAGGGTAATGATGTTTTCTACTGACTTCCTGGCAGGCTTCTGCTCTTAAAGTGGTTTTAAACCAGCTCAGTGGCTTTGGGTCCGCAAAAGCAGCATCCCCAGTTCCTCTTGACCCACCTGATGATGAATGTACCTGGCATGCTTCAGAGAAAAGACCGTGCGTGGTGCCCAACACTGACAACCTCCTCAGATGAAAGGACATGGCCCACATGCAGGGGTGATGGGCTCAGAGAGGGCACAGCTGCACTGTACATACCTGGAGGCCCAGAGCATGCAGTTACACACCCCGGACCTGCCTTGGGCATACTAAAGAACCGGTGAGTGAGGGGACTCCACATCCTACCTGACATCTCCAAATGGACCACGAAGCCCCAGAAGTAACGGGAGAGCAGAAACTCTGCCTTCTCTGCCAGTGTTTATTCCATACGATGGGCAGAAACTAACAACCTCCCATTATCATCTACTGAAAATCAAGTAGATGCAATGTTCTTGTTCTAAAACAAGAAGCCTAAGAAAAGATTCCTGAAGGCACAATCTCCTGACAAGCTTTCTTTCCAAAGCAGCATGAGGTTCATGCAGCTCACGAGGATGAGTTGGGGGTCATGAACTTGCTGAGGGTGGGCCAGAGGTAATGGTCTTGCTGAGGACGAGTGGGGGTGTCATGACCCTGCTGAGAGTAGGTGGGGGGTCATCATGACTTGTGAGGGTGGGTGGGGAGCTATTTTCCAGCTGAGGATGGGTCAGGGGTCATGATCTCCTGAAGACGTGTGGAAGCCTTGCTTTGCTAAGGATGGTGAGAGAGGCTGTCGTCTCCAGAGTGAGTATTAGCTTGGCATCTGGACTGTTTTAAATGTTCACCACTGGTTGACTATAAATATCAGAAGCTGCTAATAAAGGACTTGGCTTGAGACGGCAGATGTGGGCGTTCCTGTTTATACCCCAGGGGTGCCCGTGGCCCCCACATGGAGCCCAGCTGAGCTTTACTGCAGGGTGCCCACAGATCCTGGCCAAGGCAGATGCCCCCTCCCAGGGTTTTCCTGAGCAGCCCCTTTCCTTCCCAACAACGCTGAGTTTAAAATATGTCTTTTTTTTGGAGTGGGAGTCTTACTCTGTCACCCAAGCTGGAGTGCAGTGGCACATTCACGGCCACTGCAGACTCGACCTGCTGGGCTCAAGCAATCCTTTCACCTCAGCCTTCCTAGTAGCTGGAACCACAAGCATGTGCCACCAAGCCTGGCCAATTTTTTGATATCGTAGAGAAGAGCTCTGGCCAAGTTGCTCAGCTGGTCTTGAACCCCTGAGCTCACGCAATCCTCTTACCTTGGCCTCCCAAAGTGCAAGGATTATAGGCATGAGCCACCATGCCTGGCTTTAAAACATGTCTTAATTCCCTTATTATTAAGTGATTTCTGCAGATTATCTAGACTCCCTTGTTCCTTCAAGCCTCTCTGGTTTTATATTAACTGTACTGCTCTGAGAAATACTGACTATCCTGCCCCTGGTAATCCACAGGAGTCCCAGTGGCCAGGACCCCTAAAACCAGCCCATTGTGCCAAGACCATGCCCAAGATCATGGTGTGGCCACACTTAACACACACACAGCTTTCACCAATGCTGCCCAGAGGCTCCAGACCTTCAGGACACCCCAAATTCAGGAAGTCTTGTGACAGTTCAATATCTGTCTACTATGCAGGTACCACAATGATAAACAACCATGTGCTACGGGTGCTGTATCAACTTTTGACACTTGCCTTAGAGATCAGCTCATCATGGTTGGCCAGGTGGGCTCTGCAGTGGATGCAGCTGTATGTTCGGTGACAGTTCGGCAGGTAAGCTTGGAAGGTTTTGGACTTTGTCATTTTCACCATCTCTGCTGGGCACTCCTCACTCAACTCAGTACTGGCTCTGGCAGATACGAGGCTCTGCTGGGCTCTCTGGCAAAAGAAACACCGCAAGATGCACGCAAGAGCCGTCGTTGTTCAGGAGGGCGTGTGGCACTGTCCACACAGCTGGGATGAGAGAAAAATGTCACAATCTGTCAACGAATCAGACAAAGCCACCGGTTAGAGAGAGCAAGCTACCTGAAGAAGGGCTTGGAGGAGGCGCATGTTTGGAAGCAAGGGCTGCAGCCAGAACTGAAGTTCAAGATCAAACTCTTTCTTACCAACTTCACATAAAAAGGACTCATACTCAGGCACTGCTTGGCCATTCTATGTGCAGTTAGAAAGTGGCAAATGAACTCCATCTGCATACAAACATATATATATTTTTATGTCGGAGTCTCCCTCTGTTGCCTGGGCTGGATGCAGTGGCATGATCATGGCTACTGCGGCCTTGACTTGTGTGGCTCAGGTGATCCTTCCACCTCAGCCTTCCAAGTAGCCACCACACATGGCTAATTTTTTGATTTACTGTAAAGGTGAGGTCTCACCTAGTTGCCCAGGCTGGTCTCGCATCCCTGGCTCAGGTAATCCTCTCGCCACTGCCTCCCAAAGTACTGGGATTACAGGCATGAGCCACCATGCCTGGCCCTACATACAAAAAATTTGAGAACAACATTTGGTCAAATACATGTTAGACCATGCTTGGCTTTGGAAAACAGAAAAAAGCAGTACCAAGACTCTGAATACCCCCGGCAGGGCCGGGTACAGTCTGCCCCAACTCTGGAAGTATGACTCAAAGTACCAAGACATTTATGAATAGGAGTGGTGGAACTAATGTTAATTAATCTTTAAGAAATCACTTATCTGTCCAGAAATAAACCCTCATATATGGTCAAATGATCTTCGACAAGGTGCCAGGACCATTCAATGAGGGAAAGGGCAGTCTTTTTCAACAAATGATGCTGGAACAACTGAGTATTTACCTGCCAAAATAAACAAATAACTAGGTCAAGCACAGTGGTTCATGCCTATAATTCCAGAACTTTGGGAGGCCAAGGTGGGAGGATCACTTGAGCAAGTAGGTTGAGGCTGCAGTGAGTCCATGATCATGCCACTGCATTCCAGCCCAGGTGATGGAGTGAGATCCTGTTTTAAAAAACAAACAAACAGATAAATAAATAAAGTTGGACCCTTATCTAATACTATATACAAAACTTAACTCAAAATGGGTTAAAGGCCTAAATGTAAACTTTAAAAACTCTTAAAACACCGGGCTCGGTGGCTCAGCCTGTAATCCTGCGCTTTGGGAGGCCGAGGTGAACGAATTGCCTGAGTCCGCGGGTTCGAGATCCGCCTGGGCAACGTGGCGAGACCTCATCTCTACAATAAGTCAAAAAAATTAGCCAGGCGTGGTAGCGCGCGCCTGTAGTTCCAGCTACTTGGAAGGCTGAGGTGAAAGGATCGCCAGAGCCCAGCAGGTCGAGGCTGTGATGGCCAGGAGTGTGCCACTGCACTCCAGTCTGGGCGACAGAGACTCCAACTCAAAAAAAAAAAAAAAAAAAAACCAAAAAATAACTCTTAAAACATAGGGAAAAGTTTTGTGGATTTGGCAATAATCTCTTGGATGTGACACAAAAATCACAGGCAGTAAAATAAAAAAACAGACAAACTAGACTTCATGGAAATTAAAACCTTGTGCTTCAAAGAACACTGTTAACAGTAAAAAGGCTAGCCGGGTTCGGTGGCTCAGCCTGTAATCCCACGCCTTTGGGAGGCTGAGGTGAGTGGATTGCCTGAGCCCGCAGGTTCGAGACTCACCTGGGCAGCGAGACCTCATCTCTACAATAAATCAAAAAATCAGCCAGGTGTGGTAGCGCATGCCTGTAATTCCGGCTACTCGGAAGGCTGAGGCGGAAGGATCGCCGGAGCCCAGCAGGTCGAGGCTGCGGTGGCTGGGAGCAGCCACTGCACTCCAGTCTGGGCAACCGAGTGAGACTCCAACTCAAAAAAAACCCAAAACAAACAGTAAAAAGGCAATCAATAGAATGGGAGAAAATATTTTCAAACCACATCTGATAAGGTGTTAATATCCAGAATTTATAAAGAACTCTTACATCTCAGCAAGACCCCCAAACAACATGATGAAAAAAATGGGCAAAGGACTTAAATAGACATCTGTCCAAAGAAGATGTTCAAATGGTCCAAAAACACATGAAGACACTATCATCCTTAGTCATCAGGGAAACATGGATCAGCACCATAGCAAAATGCCACTTCATCCCTTCTAGGATGGTTACGATAAAAACAACAAAAAATAAGTTGGTGAGGATGTGGAGAAGTTGGAACTCTTGTGCACTGCACTGCTAGTGGGAATGTAAGATGGCAGTCGGTATGGTATGATGGTTCCTCCAAAAGTCAAGGAAATGCCTACGTGTTCCAGCAGTTGCACACTCCCGAGAATTGAAAGCAGGATCTCAAAACAGTATCTGCACACTCATATACACAGCAGCATTATCCACAACAGCTGAGAGGTGGAAACAACCCAAGTGTCCATAGACAGATAAAAGGCTAAACAAAATGTGGTATTTTGGAATATTACTGGACCTTAAGAGGGAAGGAAATTCTGACATGCTGCAACATGGATGTGCCTGGAGGACATGTGCTAAGTGAAATAAAACAGGCACAAAGGCACAAATACTGCATGGTCCCACTAATAGGAGGGACCCAGAGTATTCAAATTCAGGAAGACAGGAAGTCGAATGGTGGGTGCCAGGGGCTGGGAGAGGAGGATGGGGAGCTGTTGTTTAATGAATGGGTATAAGCGGGCCCAGTTTCAGTTTTGTGAGATGAAAGGAGTTCTGAAAACGGAGGGTAGAGCCGGGCTTGGTAGCTCAGCCTGTAATTCTGCGCCTTGGGAGCCTGGGGTGAGTGGATTGCCTGAGCCCGCGGGTTCGAGGCCTGCCTGGGCAACTTGGTGAGACCTCATCTCTACAATAAAAAATCAAAAATTAGCCGGGCGTGGTAACGTGCGCCTGTAGTTCCAGCTACTTGGAAGGCTGAGACGGAAGGATCACTGGAGCCCAGCAGGTTGAGGCTGCGGTGGCCGGGAGTGTGCCATTGCACTCCAGTCTGGGCGACAGAGTGAGACTCCAACTCAAAAAAAAAAAGGAGGGTAAAATTGGGTGAACGGCAATGTTTATTTAATGCCACTAAACTGTACACTTAGAAAGGGTTGAGATGGTAAATGCTATGTATATTTACCATACATTTAAAAAAAAATCAGGGTCTCACTCTGTTGCTCACACTGGAATGCAGTGGCATGATCACAGCTCACCACAGCCTCAACCTCTTGGGCCCAGGCAATCCTCTTTCCTCAGCCTCTCAAATAGCTGGGATGACAGGTGCATGCCACCACACCCAGCTAATTTTTTATCTTTTTTTGCAGAGCCAAGGTCTCGTTATGTTGCCCAGGCTGGTCTCGAACTCCTGGACTCAAGCAATCTTCCTGCTTGGCTTTCCAAAGTGCTAGGATTACAGGTGTGAGCCACTGCATCTGGCCAAACCATAATTCTTTCAAAAAAGAATGGGTGGCGTGGGCACAGTGGCTCATATCTGTAACCCCAGCACTTTTGGAGGCTGAGGTAGGAGAATTGTTTGAGCCCAGAAGTTTGAGACCAGACTGGGCAACATAGCGAGACCTTGTCTCTACAGAAAAAAAAAAAGCCAGGCATGGTGCCATGCACCCATAGGCCCAGCAACCCGGGAGGCTGAGGTGAGAGGATTGCCTGAGCCCAGGAGGTTGAGGTTGGTGAGTCATGGCTGTGCTACTGCACTCCAGCCTGGGCGACAGAGACCCCATCTCAAAAAAAAACGTATCAGTTTTGGATTTTTGATGTATCATTAAAAGAATGAGATAAGTTCATGACTGGACCCACCATTGCTGACACCAAGAATGCGTGCCTGGGCTTGGCTCGTGACAGACATCCTGTAGGAGAGTCAGACACAGGGGTATTTTCTTTCAGGGCAGAGAAGAGCAAGATTTTCCTCAAATTCAAGAGGATGAGAAGGGAACATGCACTGGCGGGGGCCTTGTTGCCACCTGCTCTCCTCCTCTGGCTCACCCCACTCATGCTCCCTCTGCTCCCATCATGGGTGCTTGCCGCCTCCTGGGCTTTTCCTTGGGACCACAACACCTGGGGACAGCATCCTTCTGAATCCACCATAGCTCCCTAGGTCCCTCCACCTATGCAGGTAGCTCTGCCCAGGTACTCCTGCATTGAAAGTCACCCGAACAGGCAGAATGTTGCATCTGTAAACGCACAGATTCACACCAATGCCGATGTGCCCACTGCCATGATTGGAATAAGGACCAAGTCACTGTGGGGCCAACATGCCCTTCCACAGTACCTGCCACCTAGCTTGGACTTTATCATTCTTTGATTGTCCTGATAGCCATGCTGCATGTGTGATCCTGGGCCACACCACTGTGTCTTCCATGTTCTGAACTGCACACGATGCCGTGTGGCTTCTGTGCCGTTTCACCACATCTGCCTATGTCCCTGTGTGCAGCTGGGCTCCCTTCACCTGGTGTCCATGTGACGTTCCTGTCAGATTTGCTGCATGTGGCCACCAAAGGGGTGTGGACATGTGGTGGCTTCTGGGCCACGAGGGCAGGAGCTTCACTGGCACAATCCCAGGAGCAGATCACAGGTCATGGACACACAGCACCATGCTACTGAGTGACAAGGATGCTTGTCCACAGCAGATGCAAGTTCCCACTAATCTTTATCCCTGCCAAGTTGACATGGTCACATTTTAAAATGTTTGCCACCTGGCAGGCAGCAGGCAGCAACTCATCATGGCTTTAGTTTGCTTCAACCTGACCACATCCTTCGGGATGCTCCCTTCCAAAGCCTGCCTCATGCTCATCCATTGTAGGCCCTCTCCTTATTGATCTGGAGGAGCACGTGACACATTCTGAACCAAAGCACACAGAAAGCTTACGGGTCGCATAATTACAAGCATTACTGTCACATGGACATGCTGACTCCTCCCAGGACAGAAAGACGCCCGGGGACAAAGCTGTGGCTCATGGTCATCCATCTCCCTGGGCCATGAGAGCCCAGGACAGAGCCCCAGTGGCCATGGGTATCTGAATGCAATCACTTAAAAAAAAATTAAATTGTGTTCAGCAGCAGTGGCCTGATTCCAGTGTAGATACAGGACTGTACTGCACGGTCACTGTGCCCTCAGCCTGGTCCTCCACACGACAATGTCAGTCACATTCACAGAAGGTGCATGAGTTCCTGGAGGTGCCTGCTCCCGAGTTCTGCGCAGTATCCTACTTGTAACTCATGCACACACATTGATGTTAACTTCAGGAAGCTCAGCAATGTGTATTTGTATATTTTACAGATAAATGGATGCGTGTCATATGTACATACAGATATGTGTGAGTATATACGTATGCATGTATAAATGGGTTTCACGTTCTCCAAAAAGGAAATCCGACTTAAAAAAAAAAAAATCAACATGTTGCTTATCATATATAGTTCAAATAAAAAAGACAAACATTAATAAAAAAGAGATGGCTTAAAATTTCATGAAGACCAACTTCCATTTGCAAGACTATGATAGGCCAAATAGTTGGACAAGCCCTCCTACTGAGAAGTACTACAGATGTTGACAAAATAAAAGGATATTTTCCTAAAGGTACCAAGGTACTGACAAGACAGAAACAAACAGGCACCTTTGGGGAAAGCAGAGGATAGAGGACGAGTCACACATGGGAGCTGCTCTTGCCCTGAAAGCATTTGACAAAACCCAACAAACCTGGGCTTCCGACCAGAAGTGTGAGGCCAGCCTTCGGTGCAGAGTCTAAGGAGGAGTAAATACCAGTCAGTTCTCACAAAGATCTATAGCCCAAATCACATCAGTGAGAAAATTCCAGAAACTCACAATTGATGGGTTCAGTTTAAAATGGCTTTAGGCTAGCAGGGTGCGATGGCTCACACCTACAAGCCCAGCACTTTGGGAAGCAGAGGCAAGAGGACTGCCTGAGCCCACAGGTTCGAGACCAGCCTGGGCAACTTGGGGTGATCTTGTCTCTACAATAAATTAAAAAATTAGAAGGGCATGGTGGCATGCGCCTGCAATTCCAGCTACTTGGAAGGCTGAGGTGAAAGGATCACCTGAGTCCAGCAGGTCGAGGCTGCAGTGGCCATGAGCATGCCAATGCATTCCAGCCTGGGCGACAGAGTGAGACTCCAACTCAAAATAAATAATGAAGAAAGAAAGAAAGAAAAATAAAATAAAATAGCTTTAGGTTGACAGTGCCCTGGGTTACCAGGCCAAAGGAAGCACAAATCTAGTTTGGATCTTTAGCCTAGATCTGGAAAATTTCCACAAGTAATTTTTCTTTTCTTTTTTTTTTTTTTTGAGTTGGAGTCTCACTCAGTCGCCCAGACTGGAGTGCAGTAGCCGCTCCCGGCCACCGCAGCCTAAACCTGCTGGACTCCAGCGATCCTTCTGCCTCAGCCTTTCAAGTAGCTGGAACTACAGGTGTGTGCTACCACACCTGGCTAATTTTTTTGATTTATTGTAGAGATGAGGTCTCGCCAAGTTGCCCAGGTGGGTCCCGAACCTGTGGGCTCAGGCAATTCACTCACCTTGGCCTCCCAAAGCACGGGATTACAGACTGAGCCACCGAGCCCGGCCCACAAGTAATTTTTCAAGGAAAATGGGTAACACAGTCAAAAATAATCAAGAAATTAAGAAATAAGCACCATGAGCAAGAACAGGCAGAAACAAGCAGCAGAAACATACCTACAATGCAATATTTGGACAATCTGATGCAGATGTTGAGGTTCTTCTGCTTACTATAGTTAAAGAGATAAAGGATAAACGGGATGATATATGTAGGGAACAGTAAATCAGAAAAAATGACCTTACAGATTTGGAGAAAAACAGAAGTAGAATTTCTAGAAATAAACATAATTAAATCCAATGTTTCACAAGAAAAAGAAAATATGAAAAGAAAATTAGGAAACTAAAGATAGATCAGAATACATTTTTCTGAATAAAACAGAAGAGTAAGAAAGGTGGGAAATATGAGTCTTAAACTAAGAGACTCAAAGGAGGGAAAGATATTTATTTGGATTCAGAAGGTAACGCATGAAGAAAAATCCTCATAGCAGTTTTCATCAGGGCCAGGCACGGTGGCTCATGCCTGTAATCCAGCAATTTGGGAGGCAAGAGGATTGCCTGGGTCCAGGGGTTTGAGACCAGGCTGAACAACTTAGTGAGAGCTTGTCTCTACAATAGATTAAAAAAGTAGCCAGGCATGGTGGTGTACACCTGCGGTTCCAGGTACTTGGAAGGCTGAGGCATAAGGATCACCTGAACCCAGCAGGTCGGCACTGGGGTGGCTGTGAGTGTGCCACTGTTCTCTAGCTTGGGCAGTGAAGTGAGACTCTGACTCAAAAACAAACAAAAAAATAAAAATAAAACAAAAAAGGCTTAGTAGATGCAGAAAAAAGCATAAGACAAAATTCAACATCCATTCCTAATTTTAAAAAACAAAATTTTATGCAGCCTGAGAATACAAGGGAACTTCCTTATCTGTTTTTTTAAGAGTTGGAGTCTCACTCCATTGCCCAGACTGGACTACAGTGACATACTCACGGGCACCCCAGCATCGACCTGCTGGGCTCTGGCGATCCTTCCACCTCAGTCTTCCAAGTAGCCGGAACTACAGGCGCATGCTACCATGCCGGCTAATTTTTTATTTTACCTCAGCCTCCCAAAGTGTGGGGATTACAGGTTGAGCCACTGAGCCCGGCCTTCCTTATCTGTTAAGAGACATTTATTTAAAAAAATACAACACACATCATACTTAATGGAATAACTTAGAAAACATCCTTTTTGAAAACAGGAATAAAACCAGCATGTCTTCTATACCACCACCTCTATCCATCATTGTAATGAAGTCCCAGCCTGTAATCCCAGCACTTTGGAGGGCAGAGGTGAAAGGATTGCTTAAACCCAGAGGTCTGAGACCAGTCTAGGCAATTCGGTGAGACATCGTCCCTACAATAAATCAAAAAATTAGTTGGGCATGGCAGCATGCGCCGGTAGTTCGTTACTTGGAAGGCTGAGACAGAGTGCAGCAAGTCAAGGGTATGGTAGCCGTGAATGTGCCACTGCACTCTAGCCTGGGTGACAGAGTGATACTCTGACTCAAAAAAAAAAAAAATTGAAAATAAGTATTACAAGAGAAAAAATATACTCTTATATAACTGTATAAGAATACAAGATATTTAAGAATAAATCCAATGACCTTTGCAGAGTATATTACAAAACTCTGAGGTACATTAAGGAAGAATCAAATAAATGAAGAGATATACCATAATCAAGACTGGATGATACTGTAAAGATATGAATTTTCACACTTTGGGAGGCAGAGGCAAGAGGACTGCATGGGCCTGTGGGTTCAAGACCAGTCTGGGCAACATGGCGAGACCCTGTCTCTATAATAAAAAAATCCACTGGGGGTGGTGGCTCATGCCTGTAATTCCAACTACTTGGAAGGCTGAGGTGGAAGGATTGAGCCCAGCAGGTCGAGGCTGTGGTGGCCGTAAGCAGTGTGTCACTGCACTCCAGCCTGGGCAACAGAGTAAGACTCCAACTCAATCCATCAATAAAACTTACCCTTAAAAAAAAGCAACAAGCCGGGCTCGGTGGCTCAGCCTGTAATCCTGCGCTTTGGGAGGCTGAGGTGAGTGGATTGCCTGAGCCCGCGGGTTCAAGACCCGCCTGGGCAACTTGGCGAGACCTCATCTCTACAATAAATCAAAAAATCAGCCGGGCATGGTAGTGCATGCCTGTAATTCCGGCTACTTGGAAGGCTGAGGTGGAAGGATCACCGGAGCCTAGCAGGTCGAGGCTGCAGTGGCCGGGAGCGGCCACTGCACTCCAGTCTGGGTGACAGAGTAAGATTCCAACTTAAAAAAAAGCAAAAAAATAAAAATAAAAAGCAACAAAACTTATTCTAGAAGTGTCAGTGCCTGCTCTCTTGGACAGCACATCCTGCTATTTTACATTAGAGTCATCAAGACAGAATGGAACTGGCACAAGAGAGAAAAACAAGTCAATGTAATAGGAAAAAGCCCAGAAACAGCCCTGTGCATAGATGCCACCAGACAGTGCAGAGACACTGTCGCACATAGGAGGAGAAGATATTTTCAAGAAGAGATGGTGCTGGACCACTTGGCATCTACAGGGAAAGAGAAACCAGGCTGGATCCTATTTCATACTATAAACAAACATTAAAAGTTGAAGGGCCCAGTGCAGTGGCTCACACCTGTAATCCTGGAGTTTAGGGAAGTCAAGGTGGGAGGATCACTTAAGCCCAGGAGTTTGAGATTAGCCTGGGCAATATAGGAAGACTCCATCTCTACAAGAAAATTAAAAACCAGCTGGGCATGGTGGTACACACCTGTAATCTTGGCTGCTCAGGAGGCTCAGGCAGGAGGATGGCTTGAACCCAGGAGTTAAAGGCTGCAGTGAGGTATGATAGAACCACTGCACTCAAGCCTGGGCAACAGAGTGAGACCCTGTTCCTAAAAAAGAAAATAAACTAAAAAAACAGCTGGTCACATTTCTCAACAGAGATGACCATCTAGCAGGCATTTCATGGAGGAAATTTCTGTACAAGGCACACACATATAAATACACACACGCAATTTATCTTCTAAAATGAAGACTCTTTCTCCAATATATGTTATAGAATTTCTGGAGCAGTCTGATTATATTGAATATTCCTGATTTGTGATTGTCCAAAATTATAAATTCTTTCCCCCATTAGCTGCTATGAGACTACCTTGTGCCAATTCTGAAGTTTTCTCTTGGGTTTCTTTAGAAACAAGGACAAGCCCTCCATTCAGCCTCAGCACATTATATTTTATTACCTCTCATCTGTTGCCCTGACCTCATGGAACCTTCATGAATCTGAATCCTGGCACCTCTTCCATGCTTAATAAGCTCACTGTCATGCTGTGGGAAATGCATGGGGACAAGTGTCAACTCCATCACTGTCCTACACTTCTCTGGCTCTACTTCCCAGTCCATGAGTCCCACATGGTCTATGAGGACATCATGAGAGCTTATCAGTAGCTCGTTCAAACACATGCATGGCCCACCAAATTAGTAACAGCCCAGGAAGGAAGGGCCATTCATTCTGGCTCCACTTCTTATTGAATCATATTACTGAATCATGTCGAATCTTTGTTTTAATATCTTCACCCAAGTTTCTCTTTATTAAAGTAAGATTTAGGCCGGGCTCAGTGGCTCAGCCTGTAATCCCAGCACTTTGGGAGGCCGAGGTGAATGGATTGCCTGAGCCCGCAGGTTTGAGACCAGCCCGGGCAACTTGGCAAGACCTCGTCTCTACAATAAGTAAAAAATTAGCCAGGCGTAGTAGCACGCATCTGTAGTTCCGGCTACTTGGAAGGCTGAGGCGGAAGGATCGCCAGAGCCAGGCAGGTCGACGTTGGGGTAGCTGTGAGCATGCCACTGCGCTCCAGCCTGGGCAACAGTGTGAGACACTAACTCAAAAAATAATAAAATAAAATAAAACGAGATTTAAATGAATAAACTTGTTTCTCTATTCCCTCCTTTCTCTGGATGTTCTTTTAAGATACAGTAAAGTATAAAGTAAAGAGGTCGAGAGAGACAGGAATCTTATTAAAAACTGGTCATTTGGATCTTTAGCATTCACAGGATCCTTGCTCTCAGCAACCCGATTAGAGAAATACAGAAACGGCCTTTCCCCTACTCATCATTTTTAAACAAGTGGTATCACTTTTATTCACAATTAGAAAGGGCAATACCCTTCATGGTTTTTGTTTGGTTGGTTTTTTTTGTTTTTGTTTTGTTTTTTGAGTTGGAGTCTCACTCTGTCACCCAGACTGTAGTGCAGTGGCCACTCCTGGCCACTGCAGCCTCGACCTGCTGGGCTCCGGAGATTGTTCTGTCTCAGCCTTCCAAGTAGCTGGAACTACAGGCAGGCGCTACCACGCCTGGCTAATTTTTGATTTATTGTAGAGATGAAGTCTCACCAAGTTGCCCAGGCGGGTCTCGAACCCGCGGGCTTGGGCAATCCACTCACCTTGGCCTCCCAAAGTTTGGTTTTTTTAAGAGACAGGCAACTCTGTTGCCCAGGCTGGAGTGCAGTGCTGCGATCATAGTTCACTGCAGCTTTTGTTTTTGAGTTGGAGTCTCACTTTGCCACTGCAGCCTTGACCTACTGGGTTTAGGCCATCCTTTGGCCTCAGCCTTCCCAGTAGCTGGAACTACAGGCACATGCCACCATGCCCAGCTAATTTTTTGATTTATTGTAGAGATGAGGTCTCACCAAGTTTCCCAGGATGGTGTCAAACCCATGGGCTCAGGCAATCTTCTCACCTCAATCTCTCAAAATGCTGGGATTATAGGCGTGAGCCATTGCACTCAGCCTTCATTTCTTATCTGTAACTGACACATTATTATTTTATTTTATTATTTTTTGATTTGGAGTCTCACTCCATTGCCCATGCTGGAGTGCAGTGGCACGCTCATGGCCACCCACTCCAGCATCGACCTGCTGGGTTCCGGCGATCCTTTTGCCTCAGTCTTCCAAGTAGCTGGAACTACAGGCATCACTACCATGCCCCCCTAAGTTTTGGTTTATTGTAAAGACGTGGTCTCGCCAAGTTGCCCGGGCTGGTCTCGAACCCATGGGCTTAGGCAATCCATTTGCCTCGGCCTCCCAAAGTGCTGGGATTACAGATTGAGTCACCGAGCTGGGCCAATGTCATTTTTTAAAAAGATGGCAAAAGGTTAGTCCATTAAGTAAAAAGTGAATCTCTCACCCTAGACCACTGCAGCAGTTCATCCTGACCTGCAGGAGCTTTCCACAGGTGCATGCTCCATGTAATTCACTCCCCAAACTTCATCTAACTCTATTGAAATAGAGTATTTTGTAATTATGAAGTAGTTGGTTAAAAATACAATTTAAAGGTCACCTAGGTAGGTTTACTAAACTCAGGTGCCAGAAAAAAAATCATAAGCTGGGTGCAGTGGCTCGTGCCCATAATCCCAGCACTTTGGGAGGCTGAAGTTGGAGGATCACTTGAGTCCAGGAGTTCGAGACCAGCCTGGGCAACATAGTAAGACCCCATTTCCACAAATTAATTTTTTTAATAATCTAGGTGTGGTGGCATGAACTTGTAGTCCCAGTTACTCTGGAGGCTGAGGCAAGAATACTACTGGAAGCCAGAAGTTCAAGGCTGCAATGAACTATGATCACACCACTGCACTCCAGCTTGGGCGACAGACTGAGACCCTGCCCCATAAAGGAAAAAAAAAAAATCAGTGACTGGTGCCCTGGTTCATAAAAGGCACTTAAATATCTGAGGAATGAATAAACAACAGAAGAATCTCTCACATGGAGACAAAAAAAAAAAGTACATAGGAGTTGAAACACCACTACCTCACTAAATGTTGGTGAGCTTGTTAAAAACATGGACCCGGGCAACCCCTTTGGGTCCCCTCCCACTGCGGGAGCTTTTCTGTCTTCTCAATAAATCCTGCTTTCAAAAAACAAAAACAAACAAACAAAAAAATGGACCCATGGAGGGCGTCTCCAAGCAGCCTTGGCTGGCATGGATCACAGAATGAGGGCAGCTGTGGGGTTAGCCCACCCAGACCTGCATGTCCCCACGGCTGAGGACTGTGGTCCCTAAAGACCAAATCGCGGTCACTACCTGCTATGACCTCAAGGCGGCCTCAGAAGGTTCCTGGAAGGATTCTTACCTACTTGGGTATGAGGTCCTCAGGTTCCTGTATCATCATTACTCAGTTTGAGTCTGGAACGTGACTCAAAGGCCCCAGAGTGATAAGACCCTCACCACAGACAGGCAGGTGCCCCTTAGGACACATGTTTGTACTTAGAGTCTGCAAATTCTCAGGCCGCAGAATTCTCACAGCACCCTGAGAAACGGGTACCCTGCCCACTGGTGGCTGCACAGTCCCACCTGGCCTGAGAGAGGCGAGCATCAGAAGAGGATTGTCAAGCCCCAGGGAGGGGACCTTTTACCCTTCAGTGTGCCAGACAGGAGAAAGCAGTGTCTCCTGTCATTACACAGCCAGAGGAGACCCAGAAGCCACCCTGGCCTCCAAGCTCTCATTGTTCTCTATTTGCTCCAAAACGGTGGCTCCTTGTCTGCCTGGTGCCTCCTTTCAGGGTAGATAACAGCCCCAGGGACCCCAGCCCAGCCTTGCATGGTACCCTCACTGCTGGGCTATCCCTGCAGCAAGGTGAGCAAGTGCCTGTCAAGCTCCCAGGGATGAAATGGACCATGCAACCTCAGTCCCGCCCCACTGCCTGGCAGCTTCTCTGAGTCTCAGGAATCTCAGCTGGACCTGGGATGACACTCCTAACAACTTCCTGGACTAGTGTGAAGACATCTAAGTGAAACAGCTTAGCTCAGGGCAATAAGCACCAAAGGGCACAACCATTCCTGAGGTCTCCAGTTTCCACTAGGAAGATCCCTGCTGCTTCCCAGGCATGTCACACATGCCTTATTTGGAGACCTGGCTGTGGAGCTCCTGCTCCCACGTGTCTTCCCCTGACCTTAGCTGTCCCCTAGGCCCCTTCCTGTCCTCTGGACTGAGACTGGTTACCAAACAGGTACCTCACAAGCAAGTCGAGTGGTCTTGGTTCTGACTACCACCCCTCATCACCAGTGCTCAAAGAGGCTCCTGAGAGAGCAGCAGCCAGGCCTGGATTTGTGGTCACCAAGAAGCATATCATCTTGTGTCCTGTCATGTCGTGTTTTTGCTTGACTCTTAAATTAGATATCCACGGTCACACCGGGGAAATCATGGCCCTCTTAAAGGACCTACAGGTGAACTAGGAGCCACCCTGAGGGAACAGAAAGCAAAGTGCTAGGCAGTTCATCAGGTGAGTCACGTCCACTGAAAGACGTGTTTTCCCCAAGATGGAGGGCAGCTGCCATCTCCCCAAATAGATATTAATGTGGGGTCTGTTTTTAGAGCAAAAACAATTTTCTGGAGTCCAGAAATTTTCCTCCTAAAATAAGCATGTAAAATTATTTTAAGGGAACGTGAATCAGGTCCATGTCCATATGGTGCAGTTAACACATTTCTAAAGACAAAAACAATGAGGAATAAAAGCAACGCCACACAGTCTTGACACTTTCTGGGATGGAGTACAGACTGCGGGTCCTGAGCACCCCTTCCCCTTTCTGAGTTACCACTGGGGCCTCATCCCATGTGCCAAGTGTAAATGCCTGCTTCTCCCATTCCCAGTCTGCTCCCTTTCCCTCCAGCACCAATGCTACATGGCGGGTGAGCTGGGGTCTCAGTCCTACCACCCCCCTTGGGAGCCCTCCAAGGTGTTATGAGGTGGGAAGGAGGCACCAGGCAGACAAGGAAGCCAAAGAGTCAAGGACAGAGGCTAAAGAATGGGAAGAGAACTGGGGTGTCTGCTGGGCGTGGTGATGAAGGGGCACTGCTCAGGTGGCCTTGCCACAGTCAGCCAGAGTGCATAAAGAAAGTGGGACCCCAGGCAGTGGCACATGCTAGAAAAACAAGGTCCTCTCCCAAGCAAGAACAGAGATGAGGGGTGAGAGGCAGTGGTGTTGCCTGCCCAGCCAGCTTCCTCCTTTCTCCAGAGCTGCCCAGTTTCAGCAGCTTCCCACCTCCACCTCCGCCTCCCTCCGTGGATCTTTCCTTCCTCTTCTCCACAGAGGAGGCCTCCGTGCAGCTGGCTTTGCCTCTCCTGCCACTCACTGATGAGGCACTGTCCTAGGGATTAAAGAGATGAGAAGGCCATCACCATCACAGAGAGGACGGACCACGGATAATACCGCCAGCTCATGGAAAGGAAACACAGCAGCTCCCAGAGCCTCGCAGCCAATGCCAGCCCTGCTCTGAGCCATTTACTGGAGGAGAATATATGAGTTAACAGCAATCCTAAGACATGTGTGTCCTTATTAGGCCCACCAGACAGGTGAGTAAACTGAGGCCCAGAAAGGTTAACCAACTTGCCCAAAGTCACACAGCCAATAAGCTGTAGAACTGGATTCAAAGCTAGTGAGTCTATACCTTGGGCCACTTTGCCTGTAGACATGTGACCAGATGTTCAACTCTACTCACCAATGCAACTGAAGGCACCCTGATATCGGTCTTATGCCTACCAGGTTGGTGAGGATTAAAAAAGCTGCTACCACCACAAGCAAGGGCATGCTCCATACAGCTAACAGCAACATCCATCAACATTACTGGGTGCACGTCCCTGGACTGGGGTCCACCCCAGGAGCTCACCTTTGACTGACTTGCACATGTGCAAGATAACTGGATGAAATCTGTGACAACTGCTTGTAATAACAAAAGACTAGAAACCGCCTCAAGTCTAACCAAGAGCCTGGCCACACACACTGAAGGACATGCATCACAGATACTTCCCATGTGGGGTTTCATGCTAGGGACAGTAAGGGCAGCAAAGGTTACTTCTCTTCACTGCCTACTTTTTTGTATCTCTTGATTTTAATGCTAAGTATATTTACTGATTATTCAGACTCATATATAGCACATGCAATCACAGGCACAGGAAGGTCTGGAAGGATTTACATCAGAGGGCAGCAGTGTGGGTATAGCTTGCTACTGGCAGTCCCAGCATCCCTGTACCCACACTGCCTCCTGTCTACTTGAATGACAGGATGAAGAGCTCTCCTCTACTTCAGGAACAGCAGTCTTGGTGGACCCCAGGGCCTCCTGGGGGAATCATACCATCCACACAGCTGCTGTAAGACAGAGTTCCCTTGGCACTCCATGAACTTCCCACCAGCCTCTGCTCTGTGGGGAAGCCGAGGGGTCCGGCTCCTCCATCATCCAGAGGGCACCTTGGCCCTGTAGGCCCTCATCCCCCATCTTTCCTCTGGCCTGCACTTAAGTCCTGCCCCCACTGCCTCCCATAAGACTACTGAAGACATGCTTGCACTGAGCTTTTTTCCCCCAAGAAACTACAATACATTTAAAAAAATTTTTTATCACTAGTAACAAAGTTTCCTACACAGTCCTGGGACACATCCTAGCAGAGCTGCTTCCTTGTCACAATAGGAAGGGGGAGATGTGGGAACTGCAGGCAATGCTGTTCTTCTGTTAGGTGAAAGGGTGGACATGAGACCCAGAAGACTACACTGAAGGAGAAAAGAGGCTGGGAGTCAAACTATTTAATTTCATGTTAAATAAAACCGCATCAAACATTAAAGCACTGTCTTGGGGCAAAGGAAGGAAAAAAAAAGACACAGAGAGAAATCTGAAGTGTGTGTGTGTATGGGGGGAGCGCTCAGCGGGTGGATGCCAAAGATGCTGGGAGGACAGGTGGCGGCAGGAGGGAGCTAGCAGGTGAGGTATGGCAGGAGAGATGCCACCACCCAGGACAAAGCTACAAGAGGGTTTGACTTGCTCTGAGAGGTTTCCCAGGGTTTGATTCAAAAGGTGCCACACACTTGTTGGCTCTGGGACCTCAAGCCAAGTTCTGCCACCTTTTCTGTAAAATGGGCTAGCATGGGACTCTCAAGGCAGTTTAGAGAATCCTATAAGATGCTGAGGGGTGGGGTGGGGGGCGAGCCTCGGTCACAGCTTAAACACTTGCCAAGCATGCAGCAGAAGGCCAAAAGGCTCAACCCCTCACAAGCTCCACGAGAAGCCTGGCCCTGATACCAAGGCCCTGCAGGTGCCAGAGGTCCTGCTAAGTGATGCTCCTAGCCCAACCTGGGGTGTGGACCACAGTGGTAAGCTCCAGGATTTCCATGACTACACCAGTGGACAGGCTTTCAGTATCTCCAACTCTATCACAGGAGGCATGTCCTGGCATTTGCTGGCACAACTGATTTCTTGATTCTTTCTTGAAGCCACCTCACAGAACCCTGAGCTCTCTATGTCGGCTATTCAGAACTTTCTCCAACCTCCAACAAATTCCTTGTCAACATTCCCACTACTTAGAGGCTTCACTGATGATCAGATCTAAATAATTAAAACTATTTTTGTAAAACCAAATAAATCTCTAATGAGGAGTGTCAGAACAGTTTGAAAGCAGGAGGATTTGCATTACTTCTTATTTAAAACCATTTTCTGTTTATCAGTCTTCCAGGGAGAAAAGTACCTTAAAACCACAAGGTGGTCCCTCCCCCTGCCCCTCCTTTCCTGACTCTTAACTCAGGGCTTGAGGAACTTGGTGAAGATGGCAGGCATCGAGAACAGACGTTATGGGAGCACTACTCTCAGCACAAAGAAACAGCTTCATAAATTACAGTGCTGCAAAAATGGACAAGCTCAATACCTGGAGTTTAATGAAGAGAATGTGCCCAGGTTGGCAAGTGCACCACAGCAGCGTGGGGTGGTAACAGCAGGCACTGGATATGCAGTGTTTTGGGATTCTCTGTACTATCTTTGCAATTTTATGTAAATCTAGTCATTCCAAAATAAATTTATTTTAAAAACAGAAAGACTATCACTCAGATCGGTAATTATAGAGCACGCAGGTTTTTTTTTAACCTGCGTTAAAAAACCTGCCCAATATGAGTATGACCCTATGCCACATGTGTTAAGACAGGAGTCTGCCCTGGTCTAGCCCTGGGGAGATCTCACAAGAAAACGACGACTGACCCTATGGGGCAGAAGGGGAGTGGGAGCATGAAGGTCTAGGAGACCCTTAGTATTGTCATTCCTCAAATATGCCACCACCGACCCCAGGACCACATAGCTGGGGTGGAGAACCTGTGCAGGATTATAAGACTCAGTGGCACCAGGATGGAGCACAGCTTCTGGCAAGGAGCAGATGCTCAGCAAGTGTTCATTTCACCTGCAGCTTGAGCAGGTGAAGCTCCCTGGGAAGGTTTGGAGGCGTTGGGGAAAGATGAACCTCCCCTTCAGGCCCGAGTAGGAGTTTAGAAGAGTCAGGGGTTGGTGGGTGGAAAGCATCACACTCCTGGCAAAGGAAACAGCAGGTTCAGGTGGGTACATCTTTAGAGAGAGGAAGTAATGCAACTCAATAGAAGAACCCAGGGGTGGGGAAATCACTGTCTTCTATGTTGATTATCTATCTGAAACAGACTCAGCCTCTGTCCATCCTGGAACTCAGCACATAATCTGGACCTCAAAGACGTGCATGGTGTGTGTGTGTGTGTGTGTGTGTAGGGAGGAGTGCACGAGTGTGTGTGTGTGTGTGTAGGGAGGAGTGCACGAGAGTGTGTGTGTGTGTGTGTGTGTGTGTGTGTGTGTGTGTGTAGGGAGGAGTGCACGTAGCAGGTTTCTGAGGCTCAGGTTCTCCAGGCTCTACGTCTATAAAGCCCAACGCCACGAGTGGCAAACACGAGGACAGTCCTTCCTAGCCCTGACCTTTATGTGGGCAACTTGAGAACGTTTCCTAATTTCAAATAAACATCCCTAGGAGACCTCTTTTGTCCTCTTTCCCACCCCAGTTGCGAGCGTAGTTTTTAGAGTGGGAAAACCCGGTTAACTACGAGGTATCCGGCTCATTTTCCGTTAAATTTTTTCATGGCGGAGGGGTGGCGAGGGGGGAGAGGGGCGGCGGGAGGTGGAAAAGGAAAGGGGGAAACCAAAGATTAGGCGTTGTGGTCTGTTCCAAAACGGAGTGCACCAAACAGCAACACATCAAAACCCCAGACGGGACACAAGTCTCCAGGTCCGTCCGGCGCGCCCCGCCCCCGCCCAACAGGTGCTTCCCGGGCCCGCCCGTACTCACGGCCGCCCGGCGGTCCCCGCCCCGGCCCGCAGCGCCCATCCGGCCGGCTCGTCTGCGCGCGCTCGACTCTCAGGCTGCCACGGCACGGCCCGGGACGCGCCGCGGCCGTTGGCGCCTTGGCAGGGCGCGAGGCATCCTCCCGCCGACGCCCGGCGGGCCGCCTGCCCTTTGTTTTGGAGCCGCGGTGCGGCCCCGCGCCGTTTACGGCCTCAGAACGCGGCGCCGGCCAATCAGCGCGCCGCGCCGCCAGCGCCCCGCCCCCGTCCCGCCCAGCCCCGCCCAGCCCCGCGCGCCCTCGCCCCGCGCGCTCCCCGTCACGGAGCTAGAGGGGCTCGCACCCGGCCGGGTAGGGCGGGGCGCGCCGCGCTCCTATTGGCTGGTCATGTGGGCGTGGCACTGGAGTCAGCCTATAAGAACCGAGGAACGCGGCTTTGAGGGGCGGGGCGCGTTCCTCGGGGAGCGTAGCGCGCCGGCGTAGGCTGGTCCAGTGGAATGGGTTGCTCTATCTGCGAAGGTCCCTCCGGCGGGAAGCCCACGAGTAACGCGCTCCTCCTTGCACGTGTGGATGGGCTGGAGACGTGCCGGGCCCGCAGCTCCGGGGGCTGAGACTGGGCCTGTGCGCGGCACCCTCGGCAAGGGCCGTGCATGTCCGGCCAGTCCGTACACTGGCGGCCTTCGCGGGGAGGAGGCGGAGATCAGCGCGCGGTCCGGTCTTGGTGGCCTGAGCCGAGCAGGTCTTGCGCCTGGCGGAACCTTTCCTTGGCCTGAGTCATCCGCGATCGTCTCCAGAATGCGGGTTCTCTGCGTCCCCCGTTCCTACCAACCCAACGACCAAGCCTCGACCCCTTGCTACCTGAGTCTGCATGTGACTTCTGCTCTGTTCAGAACCTCCATATCGAACCTGACAGAAGGTCCATCCCTAGGCAGCCCACGCCCTCCCGGGTGCACACCTCGCTTCTCACGCCTCTAATGTCATTATTTTCTTGGCTTCACGTCCTTTCTCTATAGAAAGACCCATAGGCATGACTGATGCCTATGTGGAGGATCAGCCCCTGGTCTCTTCCCCTCCTGGCGTGACACAGAGCCCACACTCTGAATCATGCTGTGGGTCTTTCTTGTGTGGTCAATGCCCCCCCAGGACCATCTTCTGTGGTCATCTCTGTTGTGTGGTGGGTTAGCTATGGCCACAGTCACAGGTTGGTAAAAATAACTTTCCAAGACAGTTATGAATTGAGAAATGTAGGTTTATCAAGGAAGATATGTTGTGAAATGCACAATAGGCAGAGCAGCAGAGAAAGTGCCTGTTGTCTGCTGTCTGCCAAGAGCAGAGGTTAGAGGGGTGTCTTATAAGCATGGTGTCAGGGTTTAGTAGGCAGGAGGAATGGTCTTCAGGGGAAGTTTGTAAAAGGAAATCGGTATGTGCCGTGTCAGAGGTTTGTGAAGCGGCTGATTGATTGTGGTGTTGTGTTTCTTTCTTTCTTTTTTTTTATTGTAGAGATGAGGTCTCGCTGCCCAGGCGGGTCTCGAACCCGTGGGCTCAGGCAATCTATGTTTCTTTATGTTTCTTTAAGATAAAGTTAAGCCGGGCTCGGTGGCTCAGCCTGTAATCCCGCGCCTTTGGGAGGCTGAGGTGAGTGGATTGCCTGAGCCCGCGGGTTCGAGACCCGCCTGGGCAGCGTAACCTCATCTCTACAATCAATCAAAAAATCAGCTGGGCGTGGTAGCACGGGCCTGTAGTTCCGGCTACTTGGAAGGCTGAGGCGGAAGGATCGCCGGAGCCCAGCAGATCGAGGCTGTGGTGGCTGGGAGCGGCCACTGCACTCCAGTCTGGGCGACAGAGTGAGACTCCAACTCAAAAAAAAAAAAAAGATAGGGTTAACTGCCAGGCACATTGGCTCACGCCTGTAATCTCAGTACTTTGGGAGGTGGAAGCAGGGGATTGCCTGAGCCCAGGGGTTCAAGATCAGCCTGGGCAATCTGGTGAGACCTTGTCTTTACAAAACAATCAAGAACATTTAGCTGGGCATGGTAGTGCACACTTGTAGTTCTAGCTACTTGGAAGGCTGAGGTGGATGGATCGCCTGAGCCCAGCAGGTTGAGGCCGTGGTGGCTGAGAGCATGTCACTGCACTCCAGCCTGGGTGACAGTGAGACTCCTGACTAAAAAAAAAAAAAAAAAAAAGAGAGAGAGAGAGAGAGAAAAGGGTTAATTAATAGCAGTAGTTGGCAGCTTTTTTATTTACTGCAGAATGGCAAATGTTTTTACAGGTGGTCGGTGAATTTTTATAATTCTTGCTTTTATCAGTAAGTTTCTTTGTAAAAATCTCATCCTGCCTCAATTTACCCAATTGTTGCTGGCCTAATCTGGCCTCTTGTTTCTCCACCAATCCCCAGCCTAAATCATGTTGCCAGCCTATCCTCAAGGAATAGCTCAAGGTCCCCAGGTAAGCAAAGACACTCTCTCAAGCAGGCTATCTCAAGGAATGAGTGATCGGCTCCCAGAAGCTGAGGGCCAAGGCTGGCCTCTCTCTGGAGGTTCAGCCCTTTGCTAGGCCAGCCCCTGCTGACTCCTCTGGACACCCCCACCTCCTTCTGACCCTCAGGACTCTGCTCCCATGTGTTCTTCACACACTCTGAAGCCCAGCAACCCCCGCTCTCTCTCTCTGTCCTCACCCAGCTTTTCTGTTCTCACCCTCAAGCCCTCCCCATTTGTCTGTATGGTCTCCTGTTGGTGCTCCAGGAGGGATCCCATGTGTTCTCGGCTGACCTTCAGAGCTGAGAATGGGACTATAGTGACCCTTGCAGATGACTCAGAATCAGCTAACACACAAGACGCCTGGCAGAGTTCACACCTAAGATGAACTCTTAGGAAGCCTGGTGCAGGGTTGCTCAAGAACAAGCACAAAGGGACAGAAGTGATGGCAGTGGTCAGTGTGCATCCAGAGTTGAGGAGGAGAAAGATTTGTTCCATGGAGTCGCACCACAGTGATCAACAGAATCAGGCAGCAGCCACCAGTAAACCTGCTTGTGATAACCCAAAGCCCAATGTGGTTGAATGGGCCAGGCAATGTTTCAGAAATGATTAAAAATATTGGCCCGGTGCGACTCACACTAGTAATCCCAGCACTTTAGGATTTGGGTGGATCTTAGCCAATAGACAGATGTCTTTTTAAAATTTAAAAATTTTTTGAGTTGGAGTTTCACTCTGTCGCCCAAGCTGGAGGGCAGTGGCACGCTCCTGGCCACTGCAGCCTCGACCTGCTGGGCTCTGGCGATCTTCCGCCTCAGCCTTCCAAGGAGCTGGAACTACAGGCGCACGCTACCATGCCCAGCTAATTTTTTGATTTATTGTAAAGATGAGGTCTTGCCAAGTTGCCCAGCTGTGTCTCCAACCCGCAAGCTCAGGCAATCCACTCACCTCAGCCTCCCAAAGCGCGGGATTAAAGGCTGAGCCACTGAGCCCGGCTGACAGGTGTCTTTATAAGATATTAGGATACAGACAGGGAGACCAGCCTGGGCAACTTGGCAAGACCTCATCTCTACAATAAAAAAAAAAGGTGAGAGAATTGCTTGAGTCCAGGAAGGAGTTTGAGACCAGTCTATGCAACACAGCAAAACTGTCTCTATAAAAAAAAATCAGCCAGGTGGCATGATTGCTTGAGCCCAGGAATTCGAGGCTGTAGTGAGCTATGATTGTACCACTGCACTCTAGCCTGGGCCACAGAGCAAGACTCTATCTCAAAAAAAGAACGTAGAGATTATGAAACTGTGACAGGCTTAGTCCCCTCAGGGGCTCTGCAACCCTACACAGAATGACAGCCCTGTGACTGACCTGCTGGGGCCATACCTGCATGAGGGCTCGAAACACAGCCACAGCTAAAGCATGGCCAGCCTCTCCAGGGATCTATTTTGGCTGGATGTCATGGGCTGAAATGTGTCCTCTAAATGTGACTCATTTGGAGATATGGTCTTTAAAAAGTTCATTATGTTAAAATGAGGTCATTAACTGATAGACTGGTGTCTTTATAAGAGATTAGGATACAGACAGAGGGACACCAGGTAAGAACACAGCTGTCCCAAGCCTTGGAGAGGGACCTTGGAAGAAACCAGCCCTGCCCACACCTTGACCCTGGACTGTGAGAAAATACATTTCTATTGTGTGTTAGCCAACCAGTGTGTGGGTTTTTTTTTTTTTTTGAGTTGGAGTCTCACTGTCACCCAGGCTGGAGTGCAGTGACACGCTCACGGCCACTGCAGCCTCAGCGTGCTGAGCTCAGGTGACCCTTCCACCTCAGCCTTTCAAGTAGCTGGAACTATAGGCACGTGCCACTACACCCAGCCAATTTTTGATTTATTGTAGAGATGAGGTCTTGCCAAGTTGCCCATGCTGGTCTCGAACCCTTGGACTCAGGCAATCCTCTTGTCTCGGCCTCACAAAGTGCTAGGATTGCGGACGTGAGTCACCACACCCAGCTGTGTGGTACTTTATTACAGCAGCCCCAGGAGATGAATCCACTGAATCTTGGGTGTAGAAAGACATCTACAGCAATTCTCCTAACGTGTCTTCTGGCCTGCCTCGCACCCCCAAATTCTGCCTAAAACCCTCGGCTTGGCCAAGACTGGGCAGCCTGCCTTGGGGTAACTTCAGTGTGGCCTGGCAGGATTCCTGTGAACAGGTAGGAAACTTAATATCCCCAGGCACCAGTGGTCTCCTTGGCCAAGGGAGGAGCTGTGCGGAGCACTCTCCAGAGCTTCCGGAGTTCTGAAATTCTGACTTCCTAATAGTTTCTTTTATATTAAAGCCCATTAGGAAGCATGCAGGTGCTGTTGGCATAGCAACCACAAGCCATCTTATGTTCTTTCCAAATTAAAAAATTTCCAGCTTTAGAACCGAGGAGGGAAAGATGTAAGAGCAGAGATGAAATTAAGTTATTGACGGAAGTGGTTGCCATGGCGTCATGCTGTCCTTAGAGCCCGCCAGCTGCCACTTGATTTCTCCATTTTTCGTGCAAACGAAGGAGTCCAAGAGAAAATAAGGACCAGGCTCCCACAGTGAAGGAGAAAAATAAAGCATATGTGTTCATTAGAAAGAGTTAACTAATTAATTTATATCTTTTTTTTTTAACCAGAGTCTTAACTCTGTCGCCAGGTTGGAGTGCAGTGGCATGCTCATGGCCACCGCAGTCTCAATCTGCTGGGCTCAGGTGATCCTTCTGCCTCAGTCTTCCAAGTTGCTGGAATGACAGGTGTGCGCCACCATGCCTAGCTAATTTTTTGATTTATTGTAGAGAAGAGATCTCACCAAGTTGCCCAGGCTCATCTTGAACCCTTGGGCTCAGGCAATCCTCTCACCGCTGCCTCCCAAAACACTGGAATTACAGGCATGAGGGAATTTGTATCTCTTTTTTGTGAGCTGGAGTCTCACTCTGTTGCCCAGGTTTGAGAGCAGTGGCATGCTGTTGGCCACCCCCGCGTTGAACTGCTGGGCTCAGGTGATCCTTCCACCTCAGCTTCCCAAGTAGCTGACCTACAGGTGTGCATTACCATGCCTGGCTAATTTGATTTATTGTAGAGATGAGGTCTCGCCAAATTGCCCAGGCTGTTCTCAAACCCATAAGGTCAGGCAATCTCCTCACCTCAGCCTCCAAAGTGCTGGGATTACAGACTTGAGCCATTGCGCCTTGCCAACTTGTATCTTAAAAGTCACTATACATTCAACATATAGGGCTTCTCAAAACTTACATGAGGGGTCAGTGCAGTGGCTCACGCCTGTAATTCCAGCACTTTGGGAGGCTGAGGCGAGAAGATTGCTTGAGCCCAGGAGTTCAAGACAAGCCTGAGAAACATAGCAAGACCTAGTCTCTAAAAAAAAAAAATAGCTGGGTGTGATGGTGCGTGCCGGAAGTTCCAGCTACTAGGGATGCTGAGGTGGAAAGATCACCTGAGCCCAGGAGGTCAAGGCAGTGGTGAACTGTGATCATGCCACTGCACTCCAGCCTGGGCAACAAGGTGAGATCCTGACTAAAAAAAAAAAAAATTGTACTAATTATCCAGGAGATTCTGTTAAAATATGAATGCTAAAATGGTAAGTCTGGAGTGGGGCCCAAGGTTCTGCATTTTTATTTTAAATTGTGGTACATATGTAACATAAAACGTATCATCTTATGCCATTTTTAGGTGTAGAGGTCAGTAGTGTTGAGTATGTTCACACTATTGTTTATGCAATCTCCAAAACACTTTTCATCTGCAAAACAGAAGCTCTGTCTGCATTAAATAACTCCCCATTTTCTCTTCGCCAGGGGACCAGTCTGCATTTGTGACCAGGTGATGGAGCTGGTCCATGGCCCACATTTTGAGTGTCAGACTCTTGTTTGGAGCGCTTCTATGTCCTGGAGTCTGAGGTAGAGGTGGCAGGCAGGCTGGAGTGAGCAGGCCACACAGTGTGCTTTCCAGAAACTTCTTGGTAAGTGGGAGAGACTGGTAAAGTGGCTTCAGAGGAGTGGACACTTGGTTCACAGGTGTGACTAGTATTTGTGTGGTGCCAGGAGGTTGGAGGTATGGGAGAGATATTGTGGAGACATTTTGAGACTGCTGTGTTTACTTGCTGTGTTTGTTAGGCCACAAACTCATGTGGGGATTTGAAGCTCCTTGCCTTATTTTTGCTATCATAAATAACACTTCTGTAAACATCTTTGTGCATGTAGCTGTTTTCTGTTGAGTTATTGTCAAGGGGAAAAAAAAATCCCAGGAAGGGAATTACTGAGTCAGAATTCATCTTCTTGTAGGTGTAGTTTTATCTGTCAGATCCCACTTTATTCTTTTACAGTGCTATTATCAATGCCAGAAGTTACATATTTCTTTCTCTCTTTTTTTTTTTTTTTTTTGAGTTGGAGTCTCACTCTGTTGCCCAGACTGGAGTGCAGTGGCCGCTTCCGGCCACCGAGCCTCGACCTGCTGGGCTCCGGCGATCCTTCCACCTCAGCCTTCCAAGTAGCCGGAATTACAGGCATGCGCTACCATGCCTGGCTGATTTTGTGATTTATTGTAGAGATGAGGTCTCGCTGCCCAGGCAGGTCTCGAACCCGCGGGCTCAGGCAATCCACTCATCTCAGCCTCCCAAAGGCGCGGGATTATAGGCTGAGCCACCGAGCCCGGCTTCCTTCTCTTTTTAAAAAAATTTTGATTCAGGGTCTAACTCTGCCACTCCAGCTGGAGTGCAGTGGCATCATGATGGCTCACTGCAGCCTCGACCTCTTAGACTCAGGTGATCCTTCCACGTCTGCCTCCTGAGTAGCTGAGACTACAGGTACATGCTACCATGCCTGGCTAATTTTTTGGTTTATTGTAGAGATGAAGTCTTACCATGTTGCCTGGGTTGGTCTTAAACTCCTGGGCTTAGGCAATCCTCTTGCCTTGACCTCTCAAAGTACTGGGATTACAGGTGTGAGCCACTGTGCTCGGCCCCAAGGGGTACATATTTCCTACGACTTTACAACACTTGGCTTTTACAAGTTATCTTTTGTTAAAAAACAGCCAAAGCAGATTATACACAAGATGACACTACATCGTTATTTTACTAAAGGCAATACATGCTTTCCTCATGGAACCAGACACTGCTCTTTGTTGACTACCATTTGGGAATAAGGCAAGGTGTTTGCACTTTTGTGATTCTTTACATGCTTTGGAAAAGACTTTTACTGTTGGCCGCCCATGGCAGATGTGTCCCAGGCCCCACTGGCCCTCTGCACTCTTGGCCTATGTGAAACCAAATGCGAGATATTTCTCTGGTCCTCTAGTGTTTCCAAAACACTGGAATTAATGGTTTTCTACAACCACACCTGGTGAGTGAGTACCTTTACCTTCTGGATGAGACTGTTAGCAAAGGCATCAGGTAATAGATACAAGGACGGGGGTGACTTCTGGTTCAGCTCCAACATGTAAAGACATGATGTCAGGTCCTTACTACAAAGATATAGCTGAATGAGCTTGAAATCAATGACTTTTTTAGATCCATCAGAGAACTGAGGTTACAGGACAAGCCACTACCCCTAAAACTGGAGACAGGTGAAAGCAGAAAGTCACAGCTTACTGGGAGTAGAAGCCACTGGAGCCAGAAATACTTCAGTGATCACCTTAATGGCAATTTTAATGGATGGCTGGAGGCTGATTTTGAATGAGCTTGAGAGTTAAGACCTCACAGCAGGTGGCTCAGCCTGTAATCCCAGCACTTTGGGAGGCTGAGGCGAGTGGATTGCCTGAGCCCGTGGGTTCACGACCAGCCCGGACAATTTGGCAAGACCTCATCCCTACAATAAATAAAAAATTAGCAGGGTGTAGTAGCACGTGCTTGTAGTTCTGGCTACTTGGAAGGCTGAGGTGGAAGGATCACCAGAGCCCAGGAGGTCGACACTGGAGTGGTTGTGTGTCCAGCCTGGGGAACAGAGTGAGACCCCAACTCAAAAAACAAACAAAAAACTCACAGGGACCCAGTGGTGTGGGGGGGCTCTCACATTTTTGTTGGTTTTACCTCCAAGGAGCCCCACCAAGTTCCCATAGTGAAGACAGGAGGAAAATCCCCTTGTGTTTGACCAGGGAGAGGGAAAGGAACCATTCTGAAATGCTCCCAGAGTTTTCTCAACAAATAGGCCAGCCAGTAAGAGACTTCATCAGAACCTTGTCCAACATGGGAAGGAATGTACTTGACTCCAGCTATCCATAGCCTTTCCAACTTATCCAAGGGGGCAAAAAAGCTGACAGGCACTTGTGAAGGTTACAGCCAGGAACAAAGGCTCAAATAAAGACTGAGATCTGATCATATGATTATGGAATGTTACCCCTCTCTCCATACCTTACCACCCCTCTCTCCATACCTTACCACCCCCCTTCTGTGATATTCCTGCATCACACAGAAGATTATTCCCAAAAGTACTGAAAGGCCCAAATTCCATTTAGGGAGAAATCTCTAGGGAAACCCAAAGATAGCAGGAAAACAAAAACAAGGACACATGAGAACATTTTAACCTCGCACACCTGCAGTTATAGCAAACACAGTCTAACTCCTACCCAAAAAACACGAAAACCTCTCACCAAAGGTTAACCTCCGTTCTATTACTGTATATAAAACATCTGACTTTCAACAAAAAATTATATGACATGCTCAAAGAAAAAAGACAATCTAAAGAGACAAAGCAAGTATCAGAGCCAGAATCAGCGATGGCAGAAATTTTGTAATTATCAGGCTGGGATTTAAAATACCTACCATTAGTATGCTAAGGGCTCTAATGGGAAAGCAGGACATGCAAGAACAGATGGGCACTGCAAGCAGAGATGGAAACTTGAAGAGAGGAATGGAATGCTTAAATGTCTATGCAAATCAGGGCCTCTGACATATCTTCCTTCCTCTGAAGAACTTCTAACATTTCTTACAATGCAGGTCTACTGGCAATAAATTCTGATTGTCTGATAAGGTCTTTAACTCACCTATTTTGAAGGATAATTTCACTGGATACAAAATACTAGGTTGGTGGTTTTTTCTTTTATACTATGTGTAATAGTCATGGTGGGAGGGAACACCCAATCGAAGAAGCAAAGCTTCCAGTTTCTCACCATTACACGTTAGCTGTAGGTGTTTTGTAGTTCTTTATTTATTTTTTTAGTTGGAGTCTCACTCTATCGCCCAGACTGGAGTGCAGTGGCTGCTCCTGGCCACCGTAGCCTCGACCTGCTGGGCTCTGGCAATCTTTCCGCCCCAGCCTTCCAAGTAGCTGGAATTACAGGCGCGCGCTACCACGCCCGGCTAATTTTTTGATTTATTGTAGAGATGAGGTCTCGCCACGGTGCCCAGGCGGGTCTCGAACCTGTGGGCTCAGGCAATCCGCTCACCTCGGCCTCTCAAAGCGCAGGGATTATAGGCTGAGCCACCGAGCCCAGCCTGTAGTTGTTCTTTATCAAGCTGAGATAGTTTCCCTCTATCCTAGTTCTTGAGTTTTTTTTTTTTTTTTTTTTGAGTTGGAGTCGCATTCTTTTGCCTAGGCTGGAGTGCAGTGGCATGCTCACAGCCACCGCAGTCTCAACTTGCTGGGCTCAGGTGATCCTCCTGCCTCAGCTTTACAAGTAGCTGGAACTACAGGCATGTGCCACCATGCCTGGCTAATATTTTTGCCTGGTCTCGAACCTGTGAGCTCAGGCAATCCTCACCTCAGCCTCCCAAACTGCTGGGATTATAGGTGTGAGCCACCGTGCCCAGCTGAGTTGTTTTTTTTCTTTTAAATCACAAGCGAGCATTACATTTTGTCACTCTTTCTGCGCCTATTAATATGATTTCTTCTTTAGCCTGGTGATGTGATGGACGACATTAGTTGATTTTTGAATGAACTAGCCTTGTGTATCTGGAATGAATTTCACTTAGTCATGGTGTGTAATTATTTGTATACATTGCTGGATTCTATTTGTTAATAACTTTTTTTTTTTAAGTCAGAGTCTCTGTTGCCCAGGCTGGAATGCAATGGCATGCTCATGGCCACTGCAGCCTCGACCAGCTGGGCTCAGGGAATCCTTCCGCCTCAGCCTTCCAAGTAGTTGGAAGTACAGGTACATACCACCATACCCGGCTACTTCTGTTGTTTTGATTTATTGTAGAGATGAGATCTTGCCGAGTTCCCCAGGGTGGTTTCGAGCCCCTGGGCTCAGGCAATCCTCTTGCTTCCTCCTCCCAAAGTGCTACAATTAGGTGAGCCACCACGCCCAGCTTATTTGTTAATATTTTATTGAGCATTTTTGCACCTATACTCATGAAAGCTGTAGTATTCCTTTCTTACAACATCTTTATCTGGTTTTAGTATTAGGGCAACGCTTGCCTCAGAATGAGTTTATGCGGGTTCCGTTTTTATTTTCTGGAAGAGGCTGCAGAGAATTGGTATTTTGTTCTTAGGACATCTGGGCCTGGTGGAATTGTGCTCCTAGGTGAACTCCTCAATGAGTTGAAAACTTAACTGTACAAAAACCTGCACATGAAGGTTTACAGCAGCTTTATTCATAACTGCCCCAAACTGGAAGCAACCAAGAAGTCCCCCAATCATTGAATGGGGAAACTGTGGTACATCCATACAATAGAATATTCAGTGATTAGGAGAAATGAGCTATCCATTATGGAACAGGCAGGGAGGAATCTTGAATGCACATGGCTGAGTTAAAGCAGCCAGTCTGGAAAGGATGCACTTATGTATTGTTTCTAATGACATGATATTTTGAAAAAGGCAAAACTACACCTACAGTAAAAAGCCCCAAGGTTGTCAGGGATTGGCAAGGGATAGGCTTGCTGGGGATGGGGTGGACATGTGGAACTCTATATACTATCTGCTCAATATTCTGTGAAAAATGGTACTAAATTCCATTTTGTTTTGTTTTTTTGGAGTCTCACTCTATCGCCCAGACTGGAGTGCAGTGGCTGCTCCCGGCCACTGCAGCCTTGACCTACTGGGCTCCGGTAATCCTTCCACCTCAGCCTTCCGAGTAGCCAGAATTACAGGCACGCGCTACCATGCTCGGCTGATTTTTTTGTTTATTGTAGAGATGCCCAGGCGGGTCTCGAACCTGCGGGCTCAGGCAATCCACTCACCTCAGCCTCCCAAAGCACGGGATTATAGGCTGAGCCACCGAGCCCAGCTAGATTCTGTATTAAAAATGAAGATAAAGGTCGGGCTCAGTGGCTCAGCCTGTACTCAGCACTTTGGGAGGCTGAGGCGATTGGATTGCCTAAGCCCGCGTCTCTACAGTAAAAAAATATAAGCCAGGTGTGGTAGTGGGCGCCTATAGTTCTGGCTACTTGGAAGGCTGAGGTGGAAGGATCGCCACCGCCCAGCAAGTTGATGCTGACCCGGGTGGCTGTGAGCGTGCCATGGCACTCCAGCCTGGGCAACGGAGTGAGACTCCAACTCAAATAAATAAATAAAAAGAAAAAAAGGGGATATGAGCAGGAGGGGAGGAATGACCAGATTTGGCGAAGAGAGGAGCTTTGGGGGCCCCACAAGGCTCAGCATGTGTCTAAGAGGAGGTCTGATAACCTGTGATCCGAAAGGACCTAGACAATGGAATGTTAATTACTACTTTCAAGATTTAACATTAAGAGTCCTGGAAAGCAGAACGTAGTTGTAAATGTAGCCCAAGGTCTTTTTTCTGTGCAGAGTGAACAGGAGAAAGCATCAATGGCAGAAGGTGAAATGAAAAATTTCTATGTCCTGGTGTTCTCAGCACTTGTGTGCAGACTCCCTGCTTGCTGTCTGATATGGCATCCTCCACGACATGTCTTTTCTGGTAATCCTGGTTACCACATTAATACGAAGTATCAATCTCCCCACCCCCCAAGTCAGGAGGATGCTTCCCTGGTGTGCCGGGAGGGCTACCTGAATCTGGGTGACAATGAACGGTTCCCATCAGGGCAACTTGGGCGGTATGTGGAGAGGTCTTGCCTCCACCCCAGTAGGAGCTCTGCTCCTGCTCTCTGCTCTGGTCCAAGTGGGTCTTGGGCCCCTCCGCCATCCTCTGGTGGCTTTGACACTGGAGCTGGATCTGGTGGGTACATGCTATGAATTCACCCTTGGGGCTGGCCAAGGAGGCCTGGCAAGGGTCCTGGGCTGGGGTGCAGAGGACAAAGCCTGGAAGGGCATGAGGCCCTGCACAAAATGTCTGTGTGATCTGACTCCCACTGCATGTAGTTGCTGCTCACAGTGGGATGAGGGTGGTGCAGAGGCTGACACCAGGGCAGTAGGGTCTCTCCCAGAAGTCTGACTTGGCCTCAGAACCAGAAATGTACACCTGTCACCTCCAAGGAAAAAGAATGTAGAGAAAAAAAAAAAAAAAACGACAAATGAAAAAGGGGAGGGGCGTGCCAGCACTGGCAAAGCATCAGGGAGAACCCAGGGCTACGATGGACTTGCCTGACGCTATCTCTGACTATGACCCGGGGCTCAGTTGTGCATCTTACAGGAGCATCTCAAGTCCCTGGCAACTGCACTGAGATGGGCTGGTCAATAGCTCAGCAGCAAGGTGTCCTCCCATAGCTGCCATCCAAACCTTCACTGCCAAGACACTGGGTGCTCCTAGTGCCCAGAGAGTGGCCACCTAGGGTGGCTGGGGGTATGCTTTTGAAGCGTTTTTTTGCCCCTAGAGACGCTGTGTTCTCTGAACTCAAGTGGGGCCTATTTTGATGATAGCATGCTCTTAAATCAAATGGGGAGAGCTTAGACACGCAATCCCAATTCGGCCTCATGTCTGTCAGGTATGTGGGCAACAGAAGACTGCCAGTGAGGCATCCTGCCAGCTTGATGAGGCTTCAACACTCTGTGCACTCCCACCACCCAGGCCAATGCAGTCAGTCACCCTTGGGGAGAAGACTGAGCCACTATGAACCCATTATCACCCCTAACTAAACAGTCTCTAGTGCCAGGTATCTGATTCGCCCTATCTGAAAAAAAAAGCCTGGGGTCTGACTTCCTCTTGTAGACCTTCCCTGTTTCACAGTCTATTCTAAAACCTCTTCCCTTCAGAGAAGAGCCAGTCAGTCACACTGCGGCTGACCCTGGCCCGCCCCGCCCCTCCACCAGCTGGAGGTCCTGGTGGGAGCCACCTGCTCTGCTCCCAGCCTTCATGGTTTACCAGATAAAACAGAAACAAAAACAGGTGCTGAGACATTCTGCCTTTTCTGTCATGACATCATCTACCCTTTTCCTTCTGATTTCGTTAAACTGCTCCTTTTGCCATCAGTACACGCAGTAGCAGCTAGCAGCCTTCTCAGGGACTCACTCCGGCAGCAACCCCTCCTGACACCTAGCTCTGTGCCTCCCCTGCCCTTCCTCTCTAGGAGATGCCCCATGCCCTTTAAATGTGGTGCGCCCAGTCTTGGGCCACCAGTCCCTGCTCCCAAGGTCGAAATGCAATCACATGGAGTCTGGAGCTAATTTCTGTGTGTTTTTTTTGAGTCAGAGTCTCACTCTGTGGCCCAGGTTGGAATGCAGCCGCATGCTCATGGCCACCACAGCCTCGACCTACTGGGTTCAGGTGATCCTTCCACCTCAGTCTTCCAAGTAGCTAGAATTGCAGGCAGACACCACCACACCCAGCTAATTTTTTGATTTATTGTAGAGACAAGGGCTCACCAAGTTGCCCAGGCTAGTCTCGAACCCCTGAGCTCAGGCAATTCTCTTGTCTTGGCCTCCCAAAGTGCTGGGATTACAGGCTTCAGTCACCATGCTGGCCTTCTGGCGCTTTCTTGCCACGAGCAGCCTTCACAGACAGTATGACTTTCTCCTTTTGAAACCTGCCTTGGCCTAGCATTTCCTTCATAACTGACACATCCAGGTTTATGCATGCTTGTTTTCAATCTGGCAGTGACTGTCCCTTTTTGAATACTGCAAGAATTGGCACCTCTCTCTCATTTCTGCATCTGTTCTCTTTTAAGCACTTTCACATATGTAGTTTTAACTTCTTCATGACATTAGGTAGTTACATTAACGAGTGCCTGGCTTCCCTGCCAGGTTGTCAGCACCACGAGGGCAAACAGTCACTGCATTACAAATTTTACCTCCCACCCCTCAATGTGTATGACTCCTCCAGTGGTCTCAATAATCCTTCCTATATACTTAGGAAAAAAAATTCTTTAGAGCTAGGTATCATCACTGATCTCGATCTCCTAGGTTCAAGCGATCTTCCGGCCTTAGCTTCCCGAGTAGCTGAGACTACAGGTGCCGCGACTATGCCCAGCTCTTTCTATACTGTTAAACTAGGAGGATGACCTTACCCAAATCACTCACTAGGCCCTCCTGCTGCTGACCTAATGGTGACTCCCATGCTGCTGACTCTCCCAGTCCCCTTGGGCCCACCTCGGTCTACTGCAGAGGTGTCAACAGTCATCTGTTGCCTTGTTCTGTTTCTTTTGTTGCTATTTTTTGTGACATTTGCTCTGCTCTCTACAGTTCCTGCCTTTTTTGGCTGCTCAATGGCAGACATGTCATGCTATCTGGTTAGTAGGAGGGAGACAGGCAGTAGTGCCGGCCCACCCCATGCCTACCTACTCAGAGCAGGAAAACTTCTATTGCTTTTACTTCACGGAAGATCCGTGGTGAGAAAAATATTTGAAAACTGCTGCTTTATGGGATGCAGAAACGCAGCAGAGACAACGTCCCTGAAAAGCGACCAGCACTAGTGCTTGGCGCCTAACCTTCACACGTCCCTGTCATAGGTCTTGTCCTGCAGTCTTGTATTCATGCTCTCCTCCTCATGTAGTTGGATCTATCTCAGAAAGTCCATGTTTCTTAGCTTATAAAATCTAGCAGGCTCACCATGCCCATTAATGGGAACATTTTAGTATTTTAACGGAAGCAGTGACACCTTTGGGAAGGAAGAACACTCTCCCAGGATTAAAGAAAAAAGGGGATACAAGCTGAAGGCAATGGTGAGGTGGCCACTGGGTCCCTCCCTGGCTTCCCAAAAAGGCTTCAGAGGGCCAGTTGGGTGCGGCTTCACACTCTATACACTCCCCATGCCAGGACAGTGTAATCACCCTGTGTGTGGACTGCTAGCTCGCATGTCCACTGCTAACCTGCAGCAAATCCTCCTGCACCTTGTCCTTGAAAGCCTTAGTCCTGGTGACCTAAGTCATCACCCCTGACCCCTTTCCTCTCCCTGGTTGCCCCACACAGACGAGCCCTCTATGATCCAATGGCCAGCTTCCACCCACCACTTTCACAGCTGACAAATGACTTGTTACCTTCTGGTCTTACTAAACAAAAGAGGTCCTGGCTCTCCTGCGTCTTCTGGCCAAGAAATTCAAGAGGAATTCCCCCCAACTCCTCCCCAGTCAAGTGCTTCCCTTACCTAGTATTGGAATTCCACCATTTCTCTCCCAAGTCTGAAACAGCTGGGCTTCCTCTTTGGGACACGGTTCAGCACCTCACAGGTGACAGTTCTGGACCACAGTGTCACATTTCCAGTTGGTTGAGAGATCATCTCTAGGCCCAGCATGTGAACACAGGAACTTATTATATAAAGAACTCTCTTAGGCTCTCAACTTTGGAAATAAATGAGGACACGGAGGACGAAGGGAAGAAGGAAACAAGGAAAGACTTTTTCCAGGTGTCGGTAACGAAAGATGCCTTTCCTTTCAAAGCAGCAGACTCCTGCCTGTTGTCTGTGTGTGCCCAAGGTGCCGTGGTGGCTCTGAGTGGAGAGTGACAGCAACCCAGAAGATTCTTTTGAACCTTGCAGACAAAACTTTGCTTCTAGATGGAGAATTATTACTTTTCACATTCATGTTGCAATCATGTAGCTTTAAATGCAATTTGTAGACCTTCACAGAAATATCACAAAGCTCCTGCACCTGTCTTCTTGGTCTTTACACAGCTGGAAGGTTTTCTCCTTTCGCTCAGAGACCTAAAACTTCAGGGATTTCCTGAAGGACTGTCCCTGCCACAGTCACAGGCTTTGCCAGGAATACAGCAGAAAATCATAACCATTTGCTGAACTGTCTGAGAACAGATCAAAAAGCCAGTGTGAAGTCTAACAAAAGGAAACCCACAAGGTTGGTGTCCTCCACTATGTGACTTAGAAGTGAAATTGGACAGGGTCTCTTCCCTCCCTCCCTCCTTGTTCTTGCCATCTTACATGTCACTACCCAAGAAGGTGACATGTTCAATGCATTGGACTCACAGCTCCCTGCATAGCCCTATATAACCTTATGACTCTGCTGTACACAAAGACCAGGCTTGTTATGTCGAGACATTATTTTCAGGGAGTTTGATCATGATGGGCTCTGACCACCGCCACCCACGTCAGCAGGTGCTCAGCTACATGGCCTCTACAAGTGTGCTATAGCTGACCATGCATGCTCTTACCACTGCATCACATCCCCTTGGTCATCTGCCTTGCCCAGCCCAGCTAACATGATACTCAGGGCAGAAGGGCGTCCCACGCATCACTATAGGCTCTCCCGAAGGCAGGCAGTCCTCTTACCACAGCTTTCATGGTGGTGCTTCCTCACCCTTGGCAGAGATCTTGTCTCCCAACTTCACCTGAAAAACACATGTCATGGGACATGACCTCCCTCCATTTGCTCCTCTTCACTTGGACACTGACTTGTCTTCAGCCGCTCTTGGAGCCAGACTCAGAGAAGAGCCCACCTCTTTCTTGTTTCTCTTTTGAGGCTGCAGTGGCACGCTCAAGGCCACTGCAGCCTTGACCTGCTGGGCTCAGGCAATCCTTCCGCCTCAGCCTTCCAAGTAGCAGGAACTACAAACATGCCTCCATGCCCAACTAATTTTTTAAAAAATTTATTGTGGGGACAAGGTCTCACCAAGTTGCTCAGGCTGGTCTCAAACCCCTGGACTCAGGCAATTCTCTCTCCTCAGCCTCCCAAAGTGCTGGGATTACAGGCTTGAGTCACTGCGCCCAGCTACCCACCTCTTTCTTTAAAGGAAGCAGTGACACTTTGGGAAGGAAGTAAGAGCACTTGTCCACCTTGAGCCCACCTCGTGGCCTGGCCTGCAGCCCTGTGGGCCCAGCTCCATCATCTCTTCCACTTGGTCTCTCCCTCTTGTTGGCTCCCTCCCCAGAGACTCAGTCAGAAAAGTGCAAACCTGTCCCCATGAACTCTTGTCCTTTCACTGTTCCTCTTTGGCCGCCCCCAGCCCCAGGCCCCCTGCTACAGGGGTGGTCTGCACTGGCTCTACCTGCTTCTCTCAGACAGCCCAGGGCAGTCACTGGTCAGCTCTGAACACGCTGGTTCCGATTACATACCCTGGACTACCACCGGAAAGGTCATACACTGCAAAGGTGAGGAGCCTGTCATTAAGCAGTGGTAGGTGTGATGATGACACTCCTATGTGGAACATGGGAGCTGATCATTTTAATACGTTCTAAAGGATCTGGACAACAGGGAAGAGTGTCCATCTCTCAAGGAGAAGGTCAGTGGAATATCCCACTGTGTTTCAGTACCCCAGCACATGCTTCTATCTAGGCAGGATCAGCTCATCTCACTGAAGATAGCTTCTGACAGGAGAGGTTTTCCTCTCTTAGATGAATAGAAAACAGTTATTTCAGGTAGCAGACATTTCAGTCACACCTTACAACAAAATTAAATGAAATAAAAAAGCATTCAGGAAGACTTCCTACTTACTGAGTACTTGCTTTGAGGTACTATGCGAAACACTTGAAATCTATTTTTATAATTGCTACCATATACAAGGCAAGTAATATCGGTTCCACTTTATAGCTGCAAGTCTGAAGTGGAGGGACGCAGAATGACTGCCCACAGCCAGCTGCAGTTATAAGCAGAGGAGGTTTTGAACCTAGCTTTATGGGTCCAAAACCTGTACTCTTTCCACAATAGCACATCAAAAACATTTCCCGATACCTGTCTTGTCAACAGGTCGCTGCATAATGCCCAATATCGACAAGAACCCAATGTTCAGGAGTCCCCATCCTCACAACTTCTTGGTCTCAAAAAAGAGGCTGTCCATGACTGTCTGTCTAGCAGCAGGGCTGCTGAAATTCAAGAGAAGAGAAGAGATGGTACAACCTTCCGCCCCAACACCCAAAGGTCTGGAAAACCCAGGGGAGCACTAACATCCCTGTTCAACCCCAGAGGAACAGCTTCTGATCCATCACAAATTATTATAAGCAGAGTCAAATTCCAAAGTCATACTTATTTGGGAAATGCTGTAATAAAGAATTAGACAGTTTCATACTTTTACATTGAAGTTGCAATTAAGCTATACATGCACAGTACTGTTATTTTGGTAATACAGGGACACAATTTAATGATTCTAAGGTTTTTTTTTTTGTAGTTCATTTTTTTTTACAAGTCAGGTGCCATAAACATTCAAATAATCCATCTTTTAAAAAGTACGTTTACAACATCAAAAGAATTAAGATGAAATATAAACCTTTCTACTTACAATTTTTATACAAATTAACCAAATCACAAATACCACAAATAAATGTTAAATTGTAACAATATAATGAATAAACATTCAAATTTTTAATAAAATCTTCCTTTACCATTTTTTAAAAACTTACCATTATACTAAATAATCTATGCAGAATTTGAGGGGTACAATACCATGAAGGCACCAACAGTACAAAGCAGATACAAAGCAGTTTTAGAACTTTCTTGAGTGCTCTACACAGATAAACAGCACACAAAAAGGCAACAAGCTTTAGGTAAACCTGGTGCAATCCTAGAGGATTTGCTCTGGATTCCCATTGTTTCTGCTCTGTCACATTGAGGTGGATGACAGTAAGAGAAACCACATATTCACGGTTACAGCTTCTCATCTGCACTATAGGAGTATCATGTTTCAAACACCAGCATAACAATTTTAAAGCACAAATGCTTTAAAAATGCACAAGCAAAAGGATTGCTCAGATGTTCAAAACCACTACATTTACAAAAATATTTCCCTTAAACTTGGGATTGCTCCAAAACATTGATTTACAAATATAAAAGTATTATGGAAGGACCCAAAGCATGTGTGCATATGTATGTGTGTGCATTAACATACTGTTACCATACTATATAAAAGTTACCAATTTAAAAACCATATTAACATATAAGCAAATAAAACAGTCTCCTCTGAATGGTCTGAATATTGTGTGACATGCGGCATGGGCAGTGTACTTTAATGATTCCTCAAAGACAACCACTGGTGAGCCACGTGTAGCTTCTCAAAGCTATTGGTTACTTCTGCACCCGTTGCCTGTGCCCAAAAGCAGAAGGAATGAGTGTGAAATGAGTGTGAACACACCACGTGCTGTGTACTGCACACGGAATACAATATTTTTCTACCCAAATGTCACAGCAGTCTGTGTGTCAGCTTTGCAGACTTAAGTCAGGACAGAATCCTCACTATGAGTTCTCTCAAATTCATCCCACTGGCTTGTTAGGTATTTGTTTCATACTAAATGGAAGGACTGGAATGTTTGAACAGGATTTTTTTTGCTTACATTTTAGACACCAAAAAAGCCATTAGTCTGAAAGCTTATTTGAACATACCTGTAATGGAGGTTTTGTTCAGTATCACCGGTATGAATTTAAGCGGCCACATCTGTACATTTTTATAAATGTTAAAAGCCAAAATGCTGCAAGTCTACTACACATAATAGCTAGTATTTTTCATAGGTACCTTAGTTATGACAGTTCTCTCACTTGTTAAATTATGTTTGGCATGATTAGTAAAAAGCACACAACTTCTGGTTACAGTGACTCTAGAATGCAGTTAGTGGTTTCATGCCAGTTTGCACAGTTCCAGCAAGGGGATGGGAAAGAGCTCAGTCCCCAGACATCAGTAGCCAAGGCAATGGTTTTCTACTTAGAAGAGGACTTCAAATTAACCTCATAATAATACTAACATTCCATTTAAAAAGTATAAAGAAATGAGTAATAAAACTCTCAATGCTCTTTTTAAAATGAAAACTGACCTAGTTTATATCAGATACTAGTCAAATCTTTATATCCTGTCGATGCTGTGTGGACCTTCACAAGACAGCTATGAGCATGGAAGTGAAAAGCATATATTTTAGGGCAAGAATTGAGATGTGGTTCTGATTTCCGAGGATATCAGTCATCCTTCCTTAGCTACAAGAGGAGTGAGCACCAGCACTCTGGGCTGGGTGCTACGGACAGCCCCTCCCAGCATTAGGTTGTGCCAAACAGTGGCTCTAGGGCACAAGGGCAGGTCCTCTTTAGAGAGAGCCAAAGAATCCGACCTGAGATGTCTGGGTTTCTTCATCAAGGTTTGAGATCTATGACCTGAATAAAGGAACATGACAGAACTGATTCTCTGCTGTGCAGAGGCAAAAAGGACCCTACAGAAATACCCTTTTAAATCAACGCACATAAACCCAAGAGCTGGGGCAGTGCCCAGGTGGCGAAGTGAGGTCTGTGAGTATTTTGTGTTAAGCAGGAACTGAACCTGAATGTCCATTCAGACACACTGATCCAGAGGAAATCAACACCGAATCTTAACATGAGTGTGAAGATAGAAGATGTACATTTATTTTCATGAATTACAAATGCATTTCTGTTCATATTAGCAGGCAGTCTTTATATATAACCCATTCTCCACTGCTGTCAAAAATCAAACAAGAAAAAAAGGACAGCCGAGAAATGAAAAGCTAAAAATAGAATTATTTTTCCTAAATGATCTGCTGGATAGCATTTTCCGTGGAACACAACTTAGAGGTAACAATAGATTTTTCATTTCAATCATAGGCATGTGGCACTTGGACAGTCATCTCTGCACAGAAAGCTGTTAACAGTCATGCGAGGGTACAGTAATTATTGAACAAGGCAAATTTCTCACCACAGAGAGCAGTGGGGGAGTCAAGAGGAGGCACCGCACTGGGACAGAACACCGAGTCAACTCCACAGTACACAGTGGTAGGAACAAATACTTAAAAGAGATCAGTAAAATATGGATAGAGCTCCAAACACGACTTAGGCTAGCTTTTTCTGATGGTCTTAACTTAGCAGTATCAGAATTATTTGAGAGTACTTGACAGAACAGTATTTCATGTCATGAGCTCGTGACGGCTTTATTACAAACTGTTATACTGTAGGTTGAAAAATGAACTTGAAATGCTGACATGCTGTAGAAGGAAAAAGAATTGTATACTTTCTCATTTAAAGACGCAGTGTTCCTCTCTGCTAAATCCTCAGACATTGGATGTAGTTGCTGAAACACGCAAGTGTGAAGTAGCTCAGGGTGTATGTGCACCAGCGTGTGGAGCACCACCCTGGGACATCCCTAGAAACTGCCACAGCTTGGTGCTGCGACCTTTGTATGTCTCTCACCAAATGCCCAGTGAAGCTGCCACTTTAAATCTTTTTATGTAAGTCTTGCAAACACGAAGTACTGAAGTACTGCACATAACACATTTTGGCAAGTGTTATACCTCCATAAATGATTCGGGTAACCACAGTAAATCTACAGAATGACACTGCTGGGTTTAGTACTTCCTTTTTGTTTAGAAAAATGACTGGCTTTTCTAAAAGCTGGGCAAAAAGCACATACCTTAAATGTTAGTAACTAACATGATATGACAAAAGATGCTAACAAGTGCTCCCAAAGGATTCCCAAGATGGAAGCACTTGCTGTAGGCTGCAACATCATCCAAGGTATTTCCACAAGCTCCTGCTCTGGGAAAACAGTTATGGTCAAAACGTGAAGTGCAAATAAGGGGGTGTCACTGACTTAAAGTGCCCTAGGTAGTAGCCTTCCCTATCATAAAGTGAGATGCCAGTGACTAGAGCCAACTTGGAAAGAATCTCTCTCTGGTGTGGCTGCATGGGCCAGCAGGGCGTCATGTAGAAAAACATTAAGGAGAGGGAGGAACCACTGCATCTTTCAAACCAGAAAGCAATTAGTGACTAAAGCAACAGTAAGCAGTAGGTGCACTGAAGTACGTACTGTTGCAGTCACCCATGGGTGACACACACAGGGTTGCCAGGAGTAATCTCTGGACTGAAGGAATTCTTTGAAAGCATAAAAGCCACAACTACCAGGAACCGCCCCTCTGAACAGCTCAAAGAAGTCAAAGTGGATAGGCCGAGACGGGCTGGAGACAGGACCAGGGGTCAAGAACTGGGAAGAAGAACACCGATGTCTGAGCATGTCCAGTCCTCTGAGCCCTTGTCCTATTAAAATACAAACAAACAGACCTGAGTTAAGGATGAACCATGTGAAAACATTATCATCATCAGTATCCCAAAACAGAAAAGTGACAAGAATGAACCACATTAAAATATCACCAGCAGCATTATGAAAACAGAAAAATGAAAAAGGGAGAAAAACTCCTGCAAAAAGATCATTTCACTTGGATCATTTCACTTGGACCAACTGGAGCATGGGTAACACATGGCAGTTCTGAAAAGGTTGCTCTGCTCTCACTACACAGGTATTTCCCCTCATACAGTTCCATAACACTTGTGGGGATGACTGACTCTCACACACACACACACACACACACACACACACACACACACACACACACACACACACACTCTCTCTCTCTCTCTCTCTCTCTCTCTCTCTCTACAGTGTTACCAAGATGCCCTTTATTATTATTATTTTTCCAGACAGGGCCTCACTTTATCAACCAGGCTGGAGTGCAGCAGTATAATCACAGCTCACTGCAGCCTTGAAATCCTGAGCTCAGGTGATTTTCCTGCCTTAGCCTCCCAAGTAGCTGGGACTACAGGTATGCGCTACCATGCCTGGCTAATTTTTAAATTTTTTTGTACAGACAAAATCTCGCTATGTTGCCCAAGCTGGTCTCGAACTCCTGGTCTCATGTGATGCTCCTACTTTGGCATCCCAAAACACTGGGATTACAGGTGTGAGCCACCAAGCCAGGCCCAAGACACCCTTTATTAACTATGTAATATTCGCGATTCCCATGTTCAAAACTAGAGTTTAAGGGTCTTTGTGAAATAATACATCTCTATGCCTCCTCCTATTCTTGGCAAGTTTCCCTCTGGATAACCTGCTAGGGCACAGTCAACTGTACAGGCAGGAGATGGGGGGCTTTAATCATGTTCAGGTTTTCTTTGACTGAGAACGAAGCAAAGTCCTGGTGGGAAGTGTGAGGGTGGTAGGCTGGGTTTCTGGAAAGGCATGGAGCTGTAGCTGGTTCCCACAGGCAGGAAATGGTGCTGACCACCCAGGTTGAGGGTGAGCTGACAGCTATCTTTCCATCAGGCCACCCTGAAAGGCATTCTCACTTGTTTTCTACCTTGGTCAGGCCCACCTGGAACATCACACTAGGAAAACATGAGCAGCACGTTTTCCCAATGTCTCTATTTTTACTTGGAGAAATTATATTCCAAACCAAATCTACCCCAACCATTTATAGCTAGTGGTTCTAATGTGAGCCTCAGAAGTCCCTGCAGGGCTTGTTAGAACACCGATTGCTGGGGATGGGCACAGACTGCCCACACCTACTGCAGGTCATGAATTAACTTTGCTTCTAGCTACGTGCTCACTTTGTGCCATCCTTGGGAGAAGTGAAAAACACTGCCACTCAAATCACGTTCTATGTGCTGCATTTCTGATGAGGAAACCTGGTGGAGATAGCCGGTGGGGCAACCAAGTGTTTCAACATGTAAACTAAAGACTCATCCCCTCTCGAGACCCTTAATGGTGTGAAACATTAGTCAGCCTGCAAATCTAGCAGAATGTCTCTTGATATTTCAAAGAACACTTTTAGAGTAGTGGCTTTCATCTGCCACTCAAGAGTTAGGGCAGGAAGGATAGGCATATGATGGCCCAATGGTGGACACGGCAACAGGTGAGAAAGGAAAGTGGTCTCTGTCACGTAGAGGTGAAATGTAGCCAAACCTACTGGCTGGCAGGACATTAAAGCTGCCCTAGAATGCTTTTATCTTCAACGAACCAAAGGGAAATGAAATTAATGCCTGTAGTGATCAATCCTCTTGAGGAAATTCACCACCTGGCAGATGAGCAAGGCACCACTTCCACCTTCACTAGCCTCATGGGGCGGGGCCTAAGGACACAGTTTGGGTAAGGTACTGTCACAAGTTCTGATCACATGTACCTTTTAAGTTTGCCAATGGAAACATTTCTAAAACTGTCTCCTTTAAGCAAAATACAATGAACATACTTTGACCATTTAAGAACTCTCAGGGCCATACTATCGACTTCACTAACGCCATGGTCATTTGATGGCGTCCTCTACCATGAGGCCTCATAGTTGTATCCTATGGCCCTGGGTACTTTCTAGTTCTCTCCCGCTGTAGCTAAGCGGTCAGTGTCCTCATGTCTTACATCACCTTCATTTCCAGGCTCTCCAATTTGTAGCTCTGATCTCAGGTATACATGCTGGGGACTCAGGGACAATGCTTAGTACTGTGAATGAGGACCAAAACCTTTCCTGGGAGCAGAGCTAGTCACAGGCAGTGTGGAGAGATCACAAGAAAATGGCATTCTGGGTCAGAAACACCTGGGCTTTCTGTCTAGCTTTGCCACTGATGTATAATCTTGAGCAAAAAGCTTTAAGACTCCAGTCTTCAATTTCCTCAATCATAAATACGAGATTATGCTGACTTCAGAGAATGCCACTGTGACCATCAAAATGAAATGTTTGAATCTGGCCCACAGTTTAATCAACAATCCCAGCTCTACCTTCCTCTGGGTTCATTTTCATATTCTAGATGACTAAATTAAAAGTCAGCCTGAAATTGGCAACTTTCTTTTGAAACTGTATGAACAAAATGAGGTGGATTGAAGGGTGGATAGAGGAACAGATGGACAGATTTTTAAGAACACAAATATAGGAAAACATTGATCGTAGAATATAGGTGGTGGGAATATGAGTATCTAAATTCTTTCAACTTTTCAGAATAGTTGAAAATTGTCATCAAGACAATGTTGGAAAAAAAAATCACACTCTAAGTACATACTGAGCATCTCTGTGCCTTATGTGTGCCTGGAACAAATGAAAGACATGTAGAGGTGACTGTCCTTGCCACGCCTGGAATCTCAAAAGTTGGGGTGGACCCTGACAGGGATCTCAGTCCCTGTTTGTTACGCTGACTTCAGGAGCATAAAGTGAGCAATGACATCTTGCAGGGCCAGGAGTACCCCCAACTGTCTTGTGTCCCCTGTCCCCACTCAGCCACCCATCTCTCCAGTGCCTAGCCAGTTGTCCCACAGGTACCTATTCTCTAAGGTCCTCCTACATACATCCTTGCTGCTCCCAGAGTCGCCTGAGCTGATGGTTCAGGACCAGCAGCTACCTGTGAGATAGAGTCAGGTTCCTGAGTAAGGCAGGAGCCACAGACTGGGGCCAGCATCTCTCTCTCTCTCTGCAGCCTTCTCCTATCCGGCTCTATCTCATGCTCACAAGCCATGGTCCTTCTGGGTTCTGAATCACTGCATTCCCTCTTCTACCAACACAGAGCCTTTGACTGCCAGGATTCAGCTCAGTACAGTTGTTTCTGAGTCATTCTCACACTGCGATGCTCTGATGCTGTGCCATACTCTCTGGGGTTATGGCACCTAGAGTACTCCAAGCACTTCTTGTGGCTTACCTGTTTTTTGCCATCAAACTGCAGGAAAGCACAGCCTGGGTCGTACCTTTGTTTCCCTCCTACTTGGCACTAGAAAGTGATCTACGCTGATTAAATGAGTGATGAAAACCTGGTCATTCTGTCAACCCCAGATGCCCTTTTATACTAAAAATGTACACAATTGTTCTGTGTGTCTTTTCTCCTCTTACATGAGCTCGGTTGAGGGCATTATCAGGTCTTGTTTGTCCTGCTCATCTGTGGTTGTCTAATGCAAATGCAGCACAGACGAAGCAGGCAACATGGCTGAAGAGAACCAAGGGTGGATATGGGGCTAAATTGCAGACCACCAACTGGCTTAAGGAAAATGACCCACGAAGGAATTGCAAAGGAAGAAAAGCAACAGAAGTTGTTCAGCTCAAACTTCTAGGCAAGCAGTTGACAAACTTGTTCTGTAAAAGGCCAGAGAGTGAACCTCTCAGGCCTCATGGGTCATTCAAGTCTCTGTCATGATTATCCCACTCTGCTGCTATAGAGCAAATGCAGTCACAACAGCTTATTCACAGGCAGGGCTGTCTAGCCAACGTGACCCTATGCAGACAGTGGGAGCCTCACGAAGGGAGAGCAGCTCTTGGGAAACAGAGCCAAACCTCCACCACAAGCACCTCAACAGGAGTCAGGAAGGAGCTATGGGGACTCAAGGTATGAAAATGATAGGATCCTGGGGCACAATTGGTCATCAGTGAGTGATGGTGCAAATCACTGTACCCAGCACCTTCTCCAATAGAAGGTCACACTTGTGTAGTATGACAGGAGACACGAATTCACTTCTTGGGAGATTCTACGCTCCTCAGCCCCTGCTGACATCAGGCTTCCTTCTCCATTAGACAATTCAGCAGGGCTTGTTCACAGTCCAGTAAGCACATGCTTCCTCAATGCTTTACCTTGGTTTGACAGATTGTCTTTGCGGGTCAACAGCAGGCTAAGCAAGGCCTTATCAGTGCTAGCAGCCCCACCTCTCGTCAGCTGCTTGGCTTGGAAAATTTGGAGTCTTTCACAGACTTTGTCTTTCCTCCATTCTCTTGAACTCACCACTTCTTACCACCATAGCCCTCGTCCAAGGCCATAGCCCCTTTAGTATGGAAGATCACAAATTTGCTTTAGCTGATCTTCTACCCAGTCTTCCCTCATTCCCACTCTTCTTACTTTGATGTTAGACTTCTTCCCTCTAAATATCAGTGTCTATTTTCTACCAATTTCCAGCTCACTCACCCTGCCTGGCTCTCAGGGCTCTCTCTTAGGAGGCTGTGTGGGCCATGACTGTTCTCAGTTCATGTCTACCCTGGCATGGTTCTCTGTTTTTTTTTTTTTCTGAGTTGGAGTCTCACTCTGTCACCCAGACTCGAGTGCAGTGGCCACTCCCGGCCACCACAGCCTCGACCCGCTGGGCTCCGGTGATCCTTCCGCCTCAGCCTTCCAAGTAGCTGGGACCACAGGCGTGCACGTACCACGCCCGGCTAATTTTTTGATTTATTGTAGAGATGAAGTCTCGCCAAGTTGCCCAGGCGGGTATCGAACCCGTGGGCTCAGGTAATTCACTCACCTCAGTCTCCCAAGGCGCGGGATTATAGGCTGAGCCACTGAGCCCAGCCGGTTCTCTGTTCTTAATGACAGGAAGCTGGAAGCCTGTAAACTGCAACATAGTTTTGTCCCAAGCATTTGCCCAGCAACTCCTTCTGCCCTGGCTCACAATACTTTACTCACTGCTTATTTCTACAGAGTTCTGACACAAGCCTTGTTCTCTCTCCCTACCATATATTCTCTAAAATCAAGATTTGTGTTTTCTTTTGCACATTTTTTGTTTTGAGCCCAAGTCTCATTCTGTCGTCCAGGTTGGAGTGCAGTAGCATGCTTACACCGTGACCTCCACCTGCTGGGCTCTGGCAATACTTCTGCCTCAACTTTCCAAGCGGTGGAAATACAGGTGTGTGCCACCACGCCCAGCTAATTTTGTGATTAATTGTAGAGACAAGGTCTTGCCATGTTGCTCAGGCTGGTCTTGTACCTGTGGGCTCAGGCAATTCTTGCCTCTGCCTCCCAAAGCGCTGCGATTACAGGCATGAGCCGCTGCGCCTGGTCACTTTTTTTTTCCCAAAGCAACTGATACTGCCACACGGTCCATCACCCCTTATGACCCAAGTTCAGAAAGCATTTGTGCAGATCCATATGAACTACTTGACAGGTTGGCCTAACCTGTGCCTCCTGGACAAAGTGTCTTCAGCTTTGCTTGCCCATACTCTCTGTTTGAATTGTATACAGGGTTTGGAACCCTTATATGTGGCACCAAGGGTAGAACCAAGTCCTAGCCGGGCGCAGTGGCTCTCGCCTACAATCCCAGCACTTTGGGTGGCAGAGGTGAGAGGATTGCCTGAGCCCACGGGTTAGAGAACAACCTGGGTAACTTGGTGAGACCTCGTCTCTACAATAAATCAAAAAATTAGCTGGGCATGGTGGTGCACACCTGTAGTTTCATCTACTTGGAAGGCTGAGGCAGAAGGATCACCTGAGCCCAGCAGTTCGAGGCTGAGGTGGCCGTGAGCATGCCACTGTACTCTAACCTGGGCAACAGAGTGAGACTCCAACTAAAAAAACCCCGAAGAACCAGGTCCTGGCTAGGAGCTTCTGAAGGGATGGGCACAGAGAGCTAACACTGGAGGTATTTAACTAGCAACTCTGCTTACTACAGGACAAGGGGTCCTGAAGTAAACTCTTTCCAGAGAGAAGCTCACATACTGTGAAGCTGTCCAGGGCAGATGTCAAGAAAAGGATGAGAACTAACAGATGATCAATCTAGAATATGAACAAACAGTTTCTAGATGCTCATAGTCACTACCCTTGATTAAAGAAAAAAGAGACTTCAAGTTTCTAATAAAAAGAAAATTTTATTCCTAAAATATTATTCCTAAAATAATATACGTAACTTTTAAAATCATTTTAATTTCCAAATTAAAGGAAATATCTTCCAAAAAGGAGCTTGAAAAAGAATACAAAATAATAGACCTATTTTGAGGAATACAATGCTCTAAAGACAAAGGGAAACAGAGATATGACCGCCACTCTGAGAAGCCAACTACTCCTCCGCTGGGTAGGAAGGTGGTGCCTCTCCTTGGAGGGCAGCAAGCCCTGGTGTCTACATTTCCCAGTAAGCGCGAGTTAAACATTCATTTTGCACATACCAGTACTAGAAATTCTAAAAAAATTAAGCCAAGTGGTATGAAAACCTGGGTCTTGGCTAGGACGTCTACACAGCTTTCTTTTCCGCTCTGTAGCTGTACCTCCCCCTTCCTCTCCTCCATATACTCTTCTGTGATCCCTCATACGTACCGTCTTTCTATAGCTCCTTGGCCTAATTCTCCCTCAACTTTACTGTCAGCACTTCTCCATTCTGGTTGGTTTTCTTTCTTTTTTTTTTTTTTTGAGTTAGAGTCTCACTCTGTCGTCCAGACTGGAGTGCAGTGGCCGCTCCCGACCACCGCAGCCTCGACCTGCTGGGCTCCGGCCATGCTTCCACCTCAGCCTTCCAAGTAGCTGGAACTACAGGCGCGTGCTACCATGTCCGGCTAGTTTTTGATTTATTATAGAGATGAGGTCTTGCCAAGTTGCCCAGGCAGGTTTCGAACCCGCGGGCTCAGGCAATCCACTCACCTCAGCCTCCCAAAGGCGCGGGATTACAGGCTGAGCCACCGAGCCCACTGGCTGGTTTTCATATGTGCACTTACCTTATGGTACTTATCAAATACAATTCTATATTCTCAATTCTTAGATAAAAGTCCTGGGTCCCTAAAGTTATATTAGAATTTCTGGACATTTAAAATGTAATAGGAAGTGAAACAACATTTTAGGAAAGATCTCAAACTTGTATTAGCTTTAGTAAGTCCCTCTTTGCCCAAACACCAAAGTCTCATTGTAGCAATTATTCTAAAAATCATCACTTTATTTTCACATCAACTTCATGTCTTTGTAACCTATAAGTCAATAAAAACTACCAGAAGTGAAAGAATTCCAAATATATCTTTTCAACAGTTGTGAAAAGACAAAATCTAACTTCCAGTTTAAATCACGAAGTATCTTACAGCTGGGGCAACATAACAAGACCTCGTCTCTAAAATAGCTATATAGTCATCCACGGGGTCCACATCTTGAATTCAATCAACTATGGATCAAAAGCATTCAGGGAGAAAAAATTTCCACAAAGTTACAAAAAGCAAAATTTGAATTTGCTGGACACTGATTAATGTACTGAATCTGTGAGAATGAAGTGTATGTAGGCATCAAATTAGGTAGTACAAGTAATCTAGGGGTGATTTAAAGTAAACAGGAGGATATGCATAGGACATATGCAAATAGCATGACATTTTATGAAAGGAATTTAACTATCCTGGATTTTGGTATTATTAGGGGTCCTGAAACTAACCCCTCATGGATACTGAAGAACAACTGTGTTCAACTAATGAGAAATACATCATATTACCTTTTTTTTTTAGCCAGGGGGCTCTCTCTCACCTAAGCTGGAGTGCAGTGGCATGATCAGAGCTCACCACAGCCTCGACCTCCTAGGTTCAGGCAATCCTTCTGCCTTAGCCTCCTGAGTAACTGGGACTACAGGTGAGCATCACCACACTTAGCTAATTTTTTTATTTTCTGTAGAGACAAGGTCTTGTTATATTGCCCTGGCTGATCTCAAACTCCTGGGCTCAAGGAATCCTCCCATCTTAGCCCCTCAAAGTGCTGGGATTATGTGATTACAGGTGTGAGCCACCATATCCAGCCTTTTAAAAATAACACCTAATTTATATTTTCTCTCTCTTGCTGGGTTTAATTGTATGGTTAAAGGTCCCAGTACCTGACAAATTTAAGATCTGTATCCTGGCTGGAATCTAGCAGTCTCTTCAAAAATGAGTTCTTTGAGCTTTTCTTTAGGCAAGTCATCCAATTCCATGTCAAACTTGAATGGTGCTTCAGCAATGGGCTTTAAGAGAAAATAAAAACATTTAATAGTCAAAAACCGTTATGATTAAGTCAATAATTTATTAATTCATAAAATGATGGTTTAGACTCTGAATTTATACAATAGGACTGATAACTCATAAAAACTGAAAGCTCTGATAAACCTCTATAGACTTGTGCTCACACTCCTGAAAGTATCCTTCTCAAAAGCACTTAAATGGACTGGGAGCAACTGGATCCATTTCAAGTGTTCTGACCTTACCACAAATCCCAGAATAATTTTCAAATGTTCTAGGACACTAAATGTTGAAATATCAGAAATGTGCAGTTGCAGGGGTGGCAGTGGTGGTATGTTTATCCAATCAAAGCTCATGATACTAAAATAAATGCACCCAAGTAAATATAGTAACTTTATATGAAGAAGTATCACGGAGCTGTCAAAAATAAAGTCACAAGGAAGATTAATACCATGGGAAAATGTCCATGTCTCTGTAAAGACAAAGAATTCTACTTTATTTATTTTTCTGAGTTGGAGTCTCACTCTGTCACCCAGGCTGGAGTGCAGTGTAATGTTCACAGTCACCGCAGCCTCAACCTGCTGGGCTCAGGTGATCCTTCAACCTCAGCCTTCCAATTAGCTGGAACCACAGGCATGCGCCATCACGCCTGGCGAATTTTTTGATTTTTACTGTAGAGATGAGATCTTGCCATGTTGCTCAGGTTGGTCTTGAGCCCGTGAGCTCAGGTAATCCTCTTGCCTTTGCCTCCCAAAGTACCGGAATTACAGGCGTGAGCCACCACACCTGGCTACTTAATTTTTTAAATTTAGATATAAACATGTAAGACTGGGAAGGAAACACTAAAACGTTTTAATAATAATAACCGTAACAAGATTATAAAGTGATCTCTTATATTTTCCTGCAAGTTTTCATTTCAATTTTTAAACCTCACTATGAATAGCCAGAAAGGTATGTAAGTAAAATACAAACTATCTATTTAGGCCAAAGAACCCCTATACAACACAGTGACAAACAGTTACATTAATCAATTAATATTACATATTTATTTGCTTATTTCATTTATCTATTTTGAGTTGGGGTCTTACTCTGTCACCCAGGTTGCAGTGCAATGGCAAGCTCATGGCTCACTGCAGCCTTGAGCTGGGCTCAGGTGATTTTTCTGCCTCAGTCTCCTGAATAGCTGGGTCTACAGGCACACACCACCATGCTGACTAACTTTTTAAAGCAATGAGGTCTTGCTATGTTGCCTGGGTTGGTCTTGAACTCCTGGGCTCAAGGAATCCTCCTGCCTCAGCCTTCCAAAGTGCTGGGATTACAGGAGTGAGGTACCCAGCTACATTTTTATTTTATTTTTTGAACAGGAGTCTCACTGTGTTGCCCAGGCTGGAGTGCAGTAGTAATCTCACAGTCACTGCAGCCTTGACCTGTTGGGCTCAGATGATCCTTCCACCTCAGCCTTCCAAGTAGCTGGAACTACAGGCATGCACCACCACACCTGGCTAATTTTTTGATTTATTGTAGAGACGAGGTCTTGCCAAGTTGCCCAGACTGGTCTCAAACCCGTGGGCTCAGGCAATCCTCTCGTTACAGCCTCCCAAAGAGCTGGAATTACAGGTGTGACCCACCGTGCCCGGCCTACATCTTTATTTTATTTTTTATTTTTTTTGAGTTGGAGTCTCACTCTGTTGCCCAGACTGGAGTGCAGTGGCTGCTCCCGGCCACCGCAGCCTGGACCTGCTGGGCTCCGGCAATCCTTCCGCCTCAGCCTTCCAAGTAGCCAGAATTACAGGCATGCGCTACCACACTCGGCTGATTTTTTGATTTACTGTAGAGATGAGGTCTTGCTGCCCAGGCGGGTCTCGAACCCGCAGGCTCAGGCAATCCACTCACCTCAGCCTCCCAAAGGCGCGGGATTACAGGCTGAGCCACCGAGCCCGGCTACATTTTTATTTTTAAATGGCCATAAACCAACACAATGCTACAGAACTAATAAGCCGTGATGATGATTCCAGCTGTCAATCAGTAGATTTGTAGACCCCCACATCTCAGGGACCCCGATCTCTGCACTCAGCTTTGGCCATCTGAAAGGAGGAAAGAATTCACGTTCGCAAGAGAATAAGTAGCCTGCCCTGAAGGAGGGTTCTGCATTCGGGATCACACTAGGCATCCTACATATATTACCCACCAACCGGACATGGATGTGTAGGAAGTCTCCAGCTCACTGGGTGAAGAAGAGCCCCAAATTTCTATTCCCAGCTCTTCTGTGTTATTGACTATGCCATAGGTATTTCTGCAAGTTGCCTCACTTGTTTCTGGGAATGAGGAATGGATGAGCAATAGGAAAGTGATAAATACTTCCTCTTTTTGAGTTCTATCTTCTTTCTCTGTATCAGCTTTTAGCTTTGGTAGTTAAGAGTTTTTCCCTTTCTTTTCCATTTCCCCCATAATTTTAACATAATTTTAACATAACCCACTTGCTGCTGCTCCTTTTAAAAATAAGGTATAATAGGCTCTATGCATATAAGCCTCAACGAGAATAATTTAACATTTTGGTTTATATTGCATTTATCTTTGTTATCCTTCAGAGAATAAAGTTAAAATCAAACCTACAGAGGAACCAGAGAATCAAAGCACTGGAACTGTCCTGGAGAGAACATGACATGCAATGTCTTTACGTAAATGTCCAGGCTGTTCTGAAGAGCTGCCACACCCAACTCTGTCCGCATTACTTCTCACAACAGGCTCTTGTGTCCCTGTCTCTAGGGAACGGCACATCAGACATGGAGTCGCCAAGTCACAGTGGGAATCACCCAAGCTGACTTCTCCTCCTTACTCTGCATGCTGCCTGCCCACCCACCCCCTCTCCACCCTAGCCATTCTCAGAGCTGGCCATCAGTTCAGGCGTCTCTTCTTGCCATGACAATGGTTTCCAGCCTCGAACCCCTGCTCTCTCTGTGCTCCACACTGGTGCAGCTGTTCCCTTTGTCTGTGCATTTCCCCAGCCCCTGCCTGTTGCAGGTGACTTGGAAGAAGTCTTCTAAAGTAGACAGCAGAGTGTTGAGGGAGGGATTTCAAGTTGTGCCTCACAGTACTCATCCTCAGGGCAGACAAGGTGGGCTTGTTGGACCAGGTATGGCATCATGTACTCCTTAGGACAATCTCAGCAGGACAGGGTTGGGTCACTGCTGGCTGATCTACATTCCTGAAGCAGCAGCCAGGAGCAACAGGTTCTTACCTCGTCACTTGGGTCATAATACTGCTCCAGATACGGGTGGGCCAGAGCCTGTTCTACTTCAATCCTCCTGTGAGGGTTGAATGTCAACATTTTGTCCAGTAAGTCCAGAGCTATAAAGAGAAAAGTTTTGCAGTGGTGAGAAGCAGGAGTAGTCACTGAAATAATTCCATTTTCTGTTTAAGTAAATGGACCCACAAAAGAATTCAGCTAAGCATCACTGTGGGCAAGCTGCCAGCACAGAGTGCCTATTCCGTCTCTGAATCTTCTGAGACCCTGTGAACTTAGGTACCGAACATCTGACAATCTCAGATTCCATAACTCAGAAAGGTGGGGCAATTAGTCAAAACCCAGATCAAGAAGCAAGAGACAGAAAGGACAAATCAGATTCTGCCTACAGAACCAAGACTTTTCATAAACTACTACTCTGCTCTGGAGGTACAAAGGCAAAGGTTTTATGTTTGTACTTCTCTCAGATCAACAATGGTCAATTTATTTTTATTTTTCTTTAAGGGATAGGATTTTTATTTTTCTTTAAGGGATAGCTCTGTTACCCAGGCTAGACTGCAGTGATGTGATCACAGCTCACCAGCTTCGACCTCCTGGGTTCAAGCCCTCCTGCCTCAGACTCCCAAATAGTTGGTACCACAGACACATGCCATCACACTTGGCTACTTTTCTCTTTTTTTGCTGAGTACAGGGGACTCTATTGATGGTACATGATGAGGTGGGGCTTCCTAGGATCCTCCCCTAATTCTTCAGAGGGTCTGGTATGGACACTGTGAGGAGATTCTCAGTGTGGTCAGGACTCCTGAGCCACTGAGGGCTTCCCCTTCCTTTCATGCTCTCGCTGGGGCTTGTGGTCTGAGAACTCTTACTCCTTGGAGGCCACATGATCCATGAGTTCCACCACCCTGTCGCTGTAGCCAAATTCACTGTCATACCAAGAGATAAGCTTGACAAAGTGGTTGTTGAGGGCAATGACAGCCCCAGCAATGAAGGTGGGAGAGTGGGTGTCACTATTAAAGTCAGAGAACACAGTGTGGTGCTCAGTGTAGCCCAGGATGCCCTTGAGGGGGCCCTCGGATGCCTACTTCACCACCTTCTTGATGATATCATATTTGGTGGGTTTCTCCAGATGGCAGGTCAAGTCCATGATGGAAACATTGGTGGTGGTAACGTGGAAGGCCATGCCCATAAGCTACTTGTTCAGCTTGGAGATGACCTTGCCCATGGCCTTGGCAGTGCTGGTAGATGCAGGGATGATGCTCTGGTGGCTGTTGTGTCACAGCTTCCCAGAGGGGCTATTCAAGGTCTTCTGGATGGCAGTGATGGTGCCGAAGCTGGCTTAAAGTGATCACCTCACCTCAGTTTCCCAAAGTACTGGGATTATAGGTATGAGCCATTTCACTCAGTTTAGTTTTTTTCCTCAACACAGGGAGAAGGCCTCCAAGGTAATAAAAGAAAATAGTCTTCTTATTCCAGGTCCTGGCTGAGAGTTACATGTGACCCATTAGCACTCTGGCCTACTCTGCAGCTTGGAGTCTTTCTGCAAGGCCCAAAGTCAAAAGTTTTCTCTTGCTCTGGCCAGTAATCAACAGCTGAGTGTTTCTCTTAAGTCTAGAGCTCAGGGGTAGGAAAAAGTGTGGAGCATGATTGGAGGGGTGCTAATGAGCAGCTTATCCTGCTGTCCTCTGTGGCTAGTGCCCAAGCATCACCTCAAGTTATAAGGAAGGTTGAAGGGCCTAGCTAACAGTGGCTGGGACAAGAGTTAAGGGAAGTGTGAAAAAACACTTCCTGTGTTTATTAGTAGTAGGAGTACAAGTCAGTAAAAAATAATATACACTGCCGGGTGTGGTGGCTCATGCCTATAATTCCAGCACTTTGGGAGGCTGAGGTGAGAGGACTGCATGAGTGCACAAGTTTGAGATCACCCTGAGCAACATGATGACACCTTGTCTCTATGGTAAATCAGAAAATTAGCTGGGCATGGTGGCACACGTCTGTAGTTCCAGCTACTTGGAAGGCCGAGGCAGAAGGATCGCCTGAGCCCAGAAGTCGAGGCTGCAGTGGCCGTGAGTATGCCACTGCAATCCAGCCTGGGTGACAGAGTGAGGCTCCTACTAAAAAAATAAATTAATAGCTGGGCTTGGTGGCTCAGCCTGTAATCCCGCGCCTTTGGGAGGCTGAGGTGAGTGGATTGCCTGAGCCCGCGGGTTTGAGACCTGCCTGGGCAGCGAGACCTCATCTCTACAATAAATCAAAAAATCAGCCAGGCGTGGTAGCGCATGCCTGTAGTTCCGGCTACTTGGAAGGCTGAGGCGGAAGGATCACCGGAGCCCAGCAGGTCGAGGCTGCAGTGGCCAGGAGCGGCCACTGCACTCGAGTCTGGGAGACAGAGTGAGACTCTAACTCAAAATAAATAAATAAAATAAAATAAAATAATAACAACAACAACAACAATAATACACACTAAAGAATACATTATTATTCTGGTAAAGAGGGAGCAAAATGGGATCCTTTTAAAATATTTTATGTCTCCTTTTATTAATGATGCTCAGATCAATAGTTTAAATTTAAGTAGTAGATCCTTTCTTCAAATTAAATCCCAATTGAGTTTCTTCAAATTAAATACTAAGGGGAGCCTCTACATATGAAATAAGTAAGGAAGGAGTGACCTGATTCTTAGGTTTTAGTTCATAGCCTGAGACACTCCCAAAAACCCAAGGCTCCAAGGAACAAGTCTGAAACCTATTGCAAGTCTGAAAAACTACTAGCCAATCAATAAAAGATACAAATTTTTAGAGAATGTAGTGACACTAAAACAAAATAAAAACACTGGCATTACTTAATGAAACCTCTTCTCTTATAAACATTTATTAGGTTATTTGTAGGTAGCAACATCAATCTCATCCATCTGCAAATTAGCTCATACTATTAAGCCCTGAGAGTAGAATGATAAAAGATCATTTAATAACCTAAATGTAACAGTTTAAGAAATCACTTCTAACTCATTACTTTCAAAAAATAAGTTTTTATCATCTACTCACTAAAAACTAATGCTCAACCCTTGAGAGGAGCTAATAAACCTTCCAAAGGTTTGGGTGTTAGGTGGAGATGGGGAGGCACCTTGCTGTCTGAGGCCACTGAAAAGGTGTAAATGTGTGAGTGTATATTTGTGCTCATGCATGCATGTCCTCAGCTTTGGCCCCTATTTTGACTTACCTTGTTGCCTGCTACTATAGGGCCAACCCCCAATCTTCAAGACAACAGGAGATAATAAATATGGTAAACCACAAATTGAACACAATGAGAAATTCCACTTAACAAAGAACTTTTCTTGTATTCAATGTTATATAAACAAAAAGCAGATAATAAATCTCTATAAATAATACATTTCTAACCTATACTTCTGTTTATAAGCCTTTCAAAATACACAAGTGTACTTTAGAAGCCTTGTCTGAAGCAGAGTCTACATGGTAGAAGACGTGGTTCATGCCTGCAGATGTGATATTGGGTCTACGGGCCCATGAACTGACTAGGTTTAGGAACTGAGCCTCTGTAATAGTCAATCTTGCATTGAGGCTGGGTAATTACAATGAAAAGAGGTTTATTTATTTACTTATTTTTTGAGTCGGAACCTCACTCTGTTGCCCAGACTGGAGTGCAGTGGCAAACTCACAGCTACCGCAGCCTTGACCTGCTGGGCTCAGGTGATCCTTCTGCCCCAGTCTTCCAAGTAGCTGGAACTACAGGTGTGCGCTACCACGCCGGGCTAATTTTTTGATTTACTGTAGATACGAGATCTCACCATGTTGCTCAGGCTGGTCTCGAACTCCTGAGGTCACGTAATCCTCTTGGCTCTGCCTCCCAAAGTGCTGGGATTACAGATGTGAGCCACCACGCCTGGCCAGGTTTATTTTGGCTCATGGTTCTGCACATTGTACAAGCAGCACAGTGCCAGCATATGCTTCTGATAAGACCACAGGAAGCTCACAATCATGGCAAATGGGGAAGTGGAACTTGCATGCCACATGGTGGAAGCAGAAGCAAGAGAGAGAAAGGATGAACCAGGTACTTTTATTTATTCTTTCCTTTTTTTTTTTTTTTAAGTTGGAGTCTCACTGTCGCCTAGGCTGGAGCGCAGCAGCACGCGTGACCACGGCAGCCTCGACCTGCTGGGCTCAGGAGATCCTCCCACTTTAGCCTTTCAAGTAGCTGGAATGACAGGTATGCGCCACCACACCCGACTAATTTTTTGATTTATCGTAGAAATGAGGTCTCACCAAGTTGTCCAGACTGGTCTTGAAACCAAGGGTTCAGGCAATCTTCTCACCTCAGCCTCCCAAAGTGCTGGGATTACAGGCGTGAACCATCAAGCCGGGCCTGAACCAGGTACTTTTAAATAGCCAGGTCTTGCATAAACTAACAGTGAGAACAGCAACAAGCCATTCAGGGGAATCTGCCCCCATGACCCAATACCTTTCATGAGGCCCCCCACCTCCAAAACACACTGGGTATCACATTTCAGCATGAGATTTGGAAATGACAGACACCCAAACTTTATCATTCTCTCAAAGGTAAGGACAGTACAACATGATGGTAAAAAGCTTAAGTACCTCGGCCAGGCATGGTAACCCACACCCGTAATCACAGCACTCTGAGAGACTAAGGAGAGAGGATTTCTTGAGCCCTGCCTGGGCAACATAGCAAGACCATGTCTCTACAAAAGAAGAAGAAGAAAAAGAGGCCAGACATAGTGGCATGCACCTGTAGTCTCAGCAATTTGGGAGACTGAGGTGGAAGGATCACCTGAGCCCAGGAGGTTAAGGCTGTGTTGAACCAGGATGATGCAGCTTAGAAGACAGAGTGAGATCCCGACTCAAAAAAGTAAAAACAAAGGCTGAACTAGTTTACACTCCCACCAACAGTGTAGAAGTGTTTCCTTTTCACCACATCCTCTCCAGCATCTGTTATTTTTTGAGTTATTGATAACGGCCATTCTGACTGGAGTTAGGTAGTATCTCAGTGTAGTTTTAATTTGCATTTCCTTGATGACTAGTGAGGTTGAACATTTCTTCATGTTGGCTGCTTGTATGTCTTCTTTTGAAAAGTGTCTGTTCATGTCTTTTGTCCACTTTGTAACGGGGTTGTTTTTTCTTTTCAACACGTTTGAGTTCCTTGTGGATCCTAGATGTTAGGCCTTTGTCAGACATGGAGATGGCAAATACTTTTTCTCAGTCTGTGGGCTATCTCCCTCCTCTCTTGATGGTTTCCTTGGCTTTGCAGAAGCTTGTCAGTTTAATGAGGTCCCACTTGTAAACTAGTGCAGCCTCTGTGGAAATCAGTGTGGCGATTCCTAAAAGCCTCTAAAAATCGACCTTCCATATGACCCTGCAATCTCCCTACTGGGAATATACCCTGAGGAACTCAAATCACTCTATAAAAAAGATACCTGCACACGTATGTTTATCGCAGAATTGTTCACAATAGCAAGATCATGGAATCAACCATGCTACCCATCAAAAGAGGACTGGATTTTAAAAATGTGGTACATATACACAATGGAATATTATGCAGCCATAAAAAAGAACAAAATCATGAATTTCGCAGCAACCTAGATGGAATTAGAGTTTATGATACTGAGTGATCTCTCACAGAAACAAAGATCTGAGTATCACCTGTTCTCACTCATAAGTGGACCTTGAACAACTGTCATAATACTATAAGAAAAGGATTGACAGTGGCGGGGGCAGGGAGGGGAAGGGAGGTGGGATTAACGGTAGTCAATATCTGTCTGGGGATGGGGGAGGGTGCACCTCATCAACAAGGGTACCTGAACAATGCGTATTTGTATACCTAACCCTTAACTGTATCCCACAATTTTAAAATAAAAAATATGCATTAAAATAAATAAAAACAAAAACAAAAAACAAACAAAAGCGTAGGCACCTCCAGCTCAAATCCGACTTCCACAGAATACTTGCCAGATATGTATACATGATATATAAACTCTGCTGAAGTTTAGATTCCTGTGGTCTGCAACATAGGTAATAAAAACCTACCTTGTTTCCTGCTTCCAACCAGCCCTCCCCCACAAAGAGCTCATAAACATTTTCCCAAGGACTTTCTTGAAGAGATTAAAGTCATCTGGATTTTTGCCCTGTTAGACACTGTATGTGTGAAGAAAAGTCTGGGAAGCCTGGACTACAGTCAGATTCTAACTGCTTTATTTCTAAACTGTTGAGGTGACTTCTCCCCACCTAAATTTGTTGGTATTAAGTAGAGAAGCACTTCAAGCCAACGGGATGTTTTGCAGCTTACGCATTCCTAAAACAGATCTGTTAGTTCCTTCAAGTTAAATTACAGGCAAAAATTTCAAAGGAATATAGTTTCTTTTTTGCTACTTGAAAAATAAGTGGATCTCCAGCCTCCTTTTACTGAGTGCCATTTCTGCATTATTCATAGCTAACAGAAGGAGAAAATGAGAGAAATGAGAAGCAGCTGGCAGGTGCTCAGCACATAGTCAGAGTGCCTGGCTTCCCTCCTCCCACGCCACACAGCAATCCACTGGTAGCACTCATGGCATGAATCATGGCTGCTTGTGTGGATTCTTACTTGGATACAGGTTTTATTTCCCCTAAAAAACTGGAAGGATTACATCTGACAACAAGCCCTGATTCTTCCTAATGCTTTCCAGAATTCCACATCTCTTCTTTAACTTCAAAGAGTACACAGCAACCTGACTTCCATTTTTTCTTCTAATTCATCAGTCCTTCCCCCCTCCTGCCTAGCATGGCCCTTGGGGCAGGTCAGCTGAGTGGTTCTCTGCAGTGCTTCTTTGGGTCCATCTAGCCTGCCTAGCAAAACTGATCCCAAATCAATACAGCAACCTGTCACCTCCATCCTCAACTCACATTTCTGAGCAGGACCAGAGAAAAAGACTCAACTGTGCAAACTGTGCCACAGTGACAATGCTTCTCAAACTTTTCAATCTCAGAACCCCTTTATACTCATAAAAATTACTAAGGGTGAATTTTCAAAAGCAGTTAAATCAGTTTGCAGTTCAATAATGACACAAGTTCCTTTCCCTGGGAAAATCACTGTATTTAGTATGCAGCAGAAGTGCTCTAAGTGTACTTTCCAATTTGCCATATAGAAAATAATAAAGACATATACAGTGCTCAGGATGGATTTAACGAAGTGCGTACATTTACTGGTATTGGTTTTGAGCTGTTAGTGTGTGATGGTGAAGAGTCCAGTAACCACTCTAGTGACACTGCCTTGCTGTGGGCTGAGGTGCCAGGGGCTCTGCTGCCCCTGTATCCTAAGTGCAGATGGCTGCACAGAGGGTAGTGTGAGAAACATCTTAGTAGTACTATGAAAACAGCTTTAACCTCATGGACACCCTGAAGGGATTCTGGGGACCTCAGAAGTCTAAGAAGCACACTATCAAGAACTACCGTGAGCTGGATGTGGTGGCTCACATCTGTAATCCCAGCACTTTGGGAGGAAGAGGCAAGAGGATTGCCTAAGCCCAGGGGTTCGAAATCAGCTTGGGTAATTTGGTGAGACCTCATCTCTACAATAAATTAAAAAATTAGCTGGGTATAGTGGCGCATGCCTGTAGTTCTAGCTACTAGGAAGACCGAGGCAAAGTGATCTCCTGAGTCTGGCAGGTCAAGCTGAGATGACCACTGTACCCCAGTCTGGGCAACAGAGTGCGACTCTGACTCAAAAAATAAAAAAAAAAAAAAAAAAGAACTATTGTGCTACAAAAACTCAGTATCTTCAGTTTCATCGAAGGCCTCAATAGCTTCAGGAAAGTCCTAGCCAGATCCCTCCTCTAATCTACAATTCCACCCAGCTCACAGTTTGAGTCACACCCTTCCTGCTAACTGACCCTTACTACTCTCGATACAGCTTCCTAAAGATGCTGAGAAAACTGAGAGACCCAGGAGTGATCTTCTTGGACTCTCGCCCCTGCCCAGATCCACAGATATCCTTACAGACACTGTCAAGAAAGAGACCCTCTTCTATTCAAAGGCAACGCTACCCAACTTTTGACCAGACCTGTGAACCGTTTCATGTGGACCAGTTGTTTCTGTCTCCACTTTGCATTTCAAGCTTCCCATTCCTACTCATTGTTTCAACTGCAATTGAGTGGTCACTACCAACTCCTTAGTTGGGAAACCAACCCACAATTTCCTATCTGTATCTTGCTAGGCCTATCTGTTGCATGGATACTGCTGTGTATGTACACTTTCTTAAAATGCCATCTTCAGCCGAGCTCAGGGTTCATCCTGTAATCCCGCGCCTTTGGGAGGCTGAGGTGAGTGGACTGCCTGAGCCCGTGGGTTCGGGACCTGCCTGGGCAGGCGAGACCTCATCTCTACAATAAAATAAAAAAATCAGCCAGGTGTGGTAGCGCACACCTATAATTCCGGCTACTCAGAAGGCTGAGGCGGAAGGATCGCTGGAGCCCAGCTGGTCGAGGCTGCGGTGGCCGGGAGCAGCCACTGCACTCCAGTCTGGGTGACAGAGTGAGACTCCAACTCAAAAAAAAAAAAAAAAAAAAGCCATCTTCTGCTTCTGTGAGATAACATGGCACTAGTTCTTTTCTTTGTCCATTCTTTCTGTATCCTTCAAGGGATCCTATTCCATTGCCTGTTGAAGGCTTGTGTTCTCTACTTTCTTATGAGGGGGGGCCAAAAAAAACACACCCTGGTATTTATAAAAAATTGTATGTTTATTCTTACATGTTTAAATGTCAGTCACCTTCAAAGTACTCTCCATTTGATGCAATACACCTGTCGAGATGCTCTTTTCACTGCTGACAAGTTTTTGAACTCATTAATGTTGATGTCTTTTAGTGCTTCTGCTGTTTTTTTGTTTCACCTCTTCCACATCAGCAAAACATTTCCCTTTGAGGACATTTTTCATCAGGGGAACAAAAGAGTCGCTCAGGGTGAGATTGGGTGAATAGGGAGGGTGGAGCATGAGGGATGATTATTTTGGGTCAAAAACTGCTGAAAACTGCTGATATGGATAAGAATGCTCATAAATCACACATCATGAAAAGGGGAAACACATTGAAAGAATCTTAAAAAAAAATTTTTTTTTCACTGAAGCTGAATGCAGCCTCTAACAAAAAGGCTAGCTGGCACACTGATGCCAATGGGTTCCTAGAAGGCTTACCTAGCAGGGGAAGCTTGTACTATGAGGGACCCACTCTCTAAAAAATAATTCCATTTTTGGGGTCCCCTCATATAATCTTATTCTTCTATTTTCTCTTGCACAATTTCTCGAGCCTAGGGTGACCAATCTTCAGATAAATACATACAATTCTGTGTGGTAATAAAAGAGAAAGTCTGTAAGCTTTTCAAACATTAGGTTATCTAAGAAATGAAGACAGACTTCTTACTTAAAAAAATAAAAAGTGGGAGAGAAGAACAAAAATCTTCTATTTTTTTTCACTATGAGGGTCACCTGTTGGTTTTGCCTGGCAGTTTCCACTGCCCCTCTAAATCACATCAAAATATATCTGCGATGGGGGGACTCTCAGGCTTGCCTGTCCTCCCTGGCTGTGCTATGGGAATGGTGACACTGGCTTGGTCACATTCATCTGGGCAACCCTGACCACAGAGGGTCAGAGATGAGAATACCAGCCAAGCTGAGCACAAAGAGGCAATATGACTCAGCCCTAAGACTACCAGGAAACAAGTCAGTGCAAACCTGGAGCTGCTAGTGGTCTTACAGCCATCACATGAGGCTGACTGACAATAAAGAAAGTCCAGAGGAAGGGAAAGCTGAATGACAAAGTAGTCCAGATTCTAAAGTGCTGTGCCCATAAATCCAAATACTACTGGACTTTTCCGTTCTAAGAGGTATTAGTCCTTCTTCAGGCAGTAAGTGGGCAGCAAGCTTGTTAGGCAGAACTGAAAAAACCTCAAATAGCTGATCCACAAACCTGGCTCTATGGTCTGCCTGAATGACTCACCCAAGCTCCCTTAACCACTGCTCATGTTTTGATGAATTATCTTCTATGCACTTTCTTTTAGATGGCTGAAATCATACTATATACAACAAATGCTATTTTATTTTCCCTCAAGTATTGCTCATCAGTATTTCCCCATGCTATCAAAATTTTGTAAAAATCACTTTTAGTGGCTTTAAAGTATTCCTTTAAGTAGATGTTACCATAATTTACTCAACCACTTAATTAATATTTGGCACTTAGGCTGTTTCTGATATCTAACAGGTGTGTTAATTTTTTAAAAATAAGAGACAAGGTCTTGTTTTGTTGTTCAGGCTGGAGTGCAGTGGTGCAATAATGGCTCACAGCAATCTCAAACAGGCTCAAGCAATCCTCCCACAGCTGGAACTATAGACAAGTGCCACTAATTAAAAACAAATTAAAAACAAATTTTTTTGTAGAGATAGGGTCTTGCTATGTTGCCCAGGCTATTCTCAAACTCCTGGCCTTAAGTAATTCTCCCATTTTGGCCTCCAATAAAAAATGCTGGGATATAGGCATGAGACCCCAAGCTCACTAGTTATCTTAAATTTAACATAGCCTACACCAAATTCTCAATTGCTATCACTCAAAGGGCTCCTTCTATAGTTTCTCCTATAGTTGTTCTCATCTCACTATTTCCTGTGAATTGTCTTCTTGTTCCTTGTTCATTTGTTTACACACTGTGGTCTTAGATTTGCCTTGAATTGAATCTATCATTAATAACCAATAATTCACCTAATCTTAATTACCCTATGAAGTGAGAACTATAATTTGTATCAAGTTTGAACTGAGGAAATAATAAACAGAGAGGTTACACAACTTGTCCAAAGTCAAAACTCCAAGTGGTGGAACCCTAGTGTGAACTCAGGAGGCTGATTTCAGAGCATGGGACCATAACCACTGTGATCTGCTGCTTTCTACAGGTCAGGATTGGATTCTTCAACTGTTGATTCAATTCAGAAGCTTGTAGGTCTACTGCCCACACCTGATCTAATCTTTTGAAAGTTTTAAACCTTCATGTGATGAACTCTACTCTCTTTCCTTGATGTTTGTTTTCTTGGGTTTTTAAAGCTTGGGAAGACAGTTTTTCTTCATGCAGAGATCAGAAAAATACTGAACACTAAATATTGTTAGTTTTTAATGGTATAATTTTTAAAGTATTTAATTATCAATTCTTTTGGAATGCATTTTAATGTGTGAGTAATGACTTAAATTTATTTTCTTCCAAACAGCTATTCAACTAGCAAAGTACCATCTGCTGAATAATAATAATTTTCTTCCCCCTCACTAAGTCATTTTGGAGAGAATCCTAAGCTTAGATGTCTTTAAAGAAAAATCTACAATACTAGTGGTTCAAGGGATACAGCAATTAAAAATTTCCAACAAATGTGAAAAAATATTCAATCTCACTCGTAATTAAGGAAAAACAAATTAAATGCCACCCCCCATGTGGCTGGCAGCCTTAAAAGTTCAATACTCAGAATTGTTGGAATGAAAGATGTGACAGAATTGTCAACCCCCCACTCCAGAGACCCAACTAATTTACACTTTATCAACTGTCTCTGAGAAGCTTTGTTTACCACCCTCAGTTTTGACCACACAGTGGGGTGTCAAACTTTTGATGTTTGGTATTGTGATGAGTGTGGGTTTAAAAAAAAAGCAAACTGACCTTTTAATGTTTATATATCGTACTACAAGTAAAAATGAGCACCTTTTCCTATATTTAAGAGACACTGCAATTTCCTTTTCTGTCAACTCTCACTAACTAGACTTAAAAGCTCCAACGTTCCAGCTTGAAAATTTAAATCTTGTGAGTTCCTGAGAACTTTCATTCATTTTCTTAGGGCATTTTCATACAAATCTAGACTATCAGCTACTTGCAGGTAGGTTCTTAATCTGTATTATTGCTGGTTGTATGTCCAGGGCCTTAGAGAAACCTTGATAGCACATAGCAAATCTATTTATTAAATGAATAAATTTATATGTCATAATAAAAATCTAAAAACAACGTAGTGACAAGTTATATACGGCATGAATTCTTAGTAATTCCTCTGATCAGCAGAATTTATTTCCCCACCATTTGAATGTGGGCTGGCTGTGCAATTTGCTTTGAACCACAGAATATGGCAGATGTGTTGTTCTGAGGGACCTGGTCTGAAGAGACCTTGCAGCATCTGTGTTCTTGGTCTTTTGGAATATTCCTACCATCATGAGAAGAGGTCCAGTCTAGTGTACTTTAGGATGAGAGGCAACTATGAGGAGATCCAGTTACAAGATGTTAAATCACTCACTTGAAGGAGACAGCAAGTGACTGCAGACCCACCCAGCGGCATTGTTCATGAGTCCATGCACCCATGGTTGTTATTTCAAGCTTGAGTCTCAGAGTGGTTTATTACGCAGCAACAGATAACTGGTGTAAACTTCAATGTCCATTATGAGACTAGTCGAAGGATACTTATAGGTTATCCACTATAGTCACTCTTTATCACTACAGATAGGAAAAAATCTCCAAGTTATATAAATGAAAAAGTTTTAAGTCTCGAGATCTCAGAATCTACACTTACAAATGTCAGTAGTATGAACACCACCCAATCCTGTGATGCAAGTACTATTACTAGCTGCTAAAGGAGAAAACCAGAGAGGCCTGAAAAGGCTAGGTAGTTGTCTGAAGTTTACACATATAGTGGCTGGACTGTTGACTGAACCCAGGAAGTCTAACAGCAAGCCCCATGCTCCCAACACATGATGTTCTACTGCTCACTCCAGTACCACCAACTCCTGTTTCTCACTTTGTTTGTTCTACTTATAGCTTTCCCCTACTTTTTCTTTATATTCACCCAAAACCTATGACCTCAGAATTAATTTCTTGGAATTTCTGTAGTGTTAAATATTACCTGAATGGACCAACCTCAAAGTTCATGATCTTAATCTATGAAAAATAAGCTAAAAAAAGACTCAAATCCCAGCGCTTTGGGAGACTGAGGTGAGTGGATTGCCTGAGCCCACGGGTTCAAGACCTGCCTGGGCAACTTGGCGAGACCTCATCTCTACAATAAATAAAAAATTAGCCGGGCGTGGTGGTGCACGCCTGTAATTCCAGCTACCTGGAAGGCTTAGGTGGAAGGATCACCAGAGCCCAGCAGGTGGAGGCTGCAGTGGCCAGGAGCATGCCACTGCACTCCAGCACTCCAGTCTGGGTGACAGAGTGAGATTCCAACTCAAAAAAAAAAAAAAAGACTCAAAAATAATGTGAGAGAGATCATGACTAACTTTATCAAGAGTGAGGAAACAGAGGAAGAAAGTCTAGGAGTAGGCCTATTTATCATAAAATCTAAATTACGTAGTTATGTTTGCACCTCTTTAAAAAGGCAACTCGAGAAATAAGTTAGGTTACATGCTCAGGAGGATAACAGTATACAGTACCAGCCAAGCTCACCAGTAACAACCGCCTGTGAACAACTGCATGTGAAGTTCCAACTAAAAAAATCCTACAATCAGAATGTAATTATATAATTACAATCACATGGGTAAAAGTTTGCACACGTTACAAAACAACTTTAAGGGTTATTTTGAGATTCTGGTTGTCAGAAGTATTTCTTATTCTCTTACCTATTCTTTCTATTCTTCGAAACTGCTTACAATGATGATATATTACTTTTTATCAGACATTAAAAGAAAGTTTCTCCTATATACAAAAGAAATTTAATTTTAAACAACCAAGTGTTTCTGAACCTTGACTCAAGTAAATACATAAAACAAATTCATCAAGGAGACAGTTGTTAAAGTTAAATACATACATACACATGCATACACAAATGTACATGCATTCACACACATATAGATAAAATAGCAAAAATTAGAAAAAGCTAAATTTCTAAAAGAAGACTGGATAAAAACACTACAAAATCTTTAAAGCTAAGCCAGATCTATGTACTGACATGGAAAGATGGTCAAGACATAATTTTATTAACAATGACATTTAGAGAATAATTATAAAAGAATGTTACCTTCTTAGCTAAATGTTTCTATAATTTTTGAATTCTTACAAAATAATGTAACTTTGTAATCATTATTTTTAAAAAGTAAATTTTGGAGAAAATATGCATATGTATAAAGATAGGGAAAGATATGGAAGGACAAGCACCCTATTCAGATTCCCTCCTCCACCTTTTTATTTTTTTAAGTTGGATTCTCACTCTGTGGCCCAGACTGGAGTGCAGTGGCCGCTCCTGGCCACTGCAGCCTCAACCTGCTGGGCTCTGGCGATCCTTCCGCCTCAGCCTTCCAAGTAGCTGGAACTACAGGCACATGCTACCACGCCCAGCTAATTTTTGATTTATTGTATAGATGAGGTCTCGCCAAGTTGCCCTGGCAGGCCTCGAACCCGCGGGCTCAGGCAATCCACTCACCTCAGCCTTCCAAAGGCGGGGGATTACAGGCTGAGCCACCGAGCCCAGCTCACTGTTTTTTTTACATGGTGGTGGTAGCTCAGAGAGCCACGTGGACACACCAGAGTTTAGTAAGGCAGTGGTGACTGCATGCTTGAGAGTGAACGCTTTTAAATATTCCCCTTTGATGGTAGCAGGTCGTTAAGGTGATTGGGTGGTGGTCTATACTCCACATCATCACAAAGGACCAGGTAAGTGTAGGTACTGATGTCAGAAGATGAACAGCAGGCAGATGGGTGAGTTAGTCACATCATTACTGTGTTTATACTGGGTCCACCTAGATAATCCAAGATAATTTTTCCTGTCTTCAAAGTCAGATGATGAACAATTTTAGTTGCATCTGCAACTGTAGTTCTCCTTTGCCAGGTAACCTAACACAGTCATAGATCCTGAGGATTAGGATGTGGCCATTTGGGGTGGGGGCTGGGAGGTAGGCATTATACAATTGCAGTTTTATAATTGTATAAAGTTTTTTTTGTTTTGTTTTATTTTTGAGTTGGAATCTCACTCTGTTGCCCAGACTGGAGTGCAGTGGCATGCTCCCGGCCACCGCAGCCTCGACATGCTGGGCTCAGGCGATCCTCTCTGCCTCAAGCCTTCCAAGTAGCTGGAACTACAGGCACGTGCTACCGCACCCAGCTAATTTTTTATTTATTGTAGAGACATGGTCTTGTCAAGTTGCCTGGGCAGGGCTCGAACCTGCGGGCTCAGGCAACCCACTCCCCTTGGCCTCCCAAAGTGCTGGGATTACAGGTTGAGCCACCAAGCCGGGGCTTATTTTTTTTTTTAAGTTTTAAAAAATAGTTGCCTAAATGGGAATAAAAGATAATGTTAAACAGAGTTAATCTAAAAAAACAGGATAAAAATCTAATGTATCACTTTTTTCTTTTACAGCTGTTGTATCTTAAGAAAATTCTGCCTAACCTAACTAAGGTCATGAAGCCTGTTTTCCTTTTGAAGTTTAATAGTTTAGGACCTTATACTTAGGTCTACATTCCATTTTTAGTTGTTTTGTTTTATTTTTCGCATATGAGTGCCTAATAGTTTCAGCAGCATTTGTTGAAGAGACACACAAGCAACAACATGGATTTTTATAAATTTCAAAAGAATTATGCTGAATAGAAGAATCTCCATGATTCCATTAATATGACATTCTGGAAAAGGCAAAATTACAGAATCAAATCAGTGATTGCCAAAGACTGGGGGAGAAAACTGACTATAAGGGGCATAAGGCAACTTTTGGGGATGATGAAAAATATTCTATATCTTGTAGTAGAGGTTACATGACAAATACTCTCCAAGTTTGTTAAAACTCTGAGACCTACACAACTAAAAAGTGTGAAATTCACTCAATGCAAAATTATTCTTCAACAAACCTGACTTTAACAATAATCAAATGACAAAGTGTAATTTGCTTTGCAGGTTCTTAGACTTTCCGAACCATAAAAATGTGAACTTGTGTTAAAAGTAGCAAAGAAACCAAAAGGTGGAAGACTAGCAAGTTATCACCAGTCTGTCTTCCTCTATTGTCACTGCTCCAAAATAAAAAGAGGAGAGCTAGAAAGAGTGAGTACTAAAAAGGGCATTATCCAATAGCCATAGGCTAGCTTTTCAGGCTAGTGATCTAATTATTCCACAAATAAAACAAACAAACCTGAAGCTAAGCCTAAGAAAAACTAATCAATGAACTAATACTTACCTTTAGAGTCAGCATTTGGGAACAGCCTGTTCCATGGCACCTTATTTTTGTGTGGAAGAGAAAGCAAATAGTTTCTAGCTTTTAAATTTATTATACAATTCAGGTCTTCTTGTGATGGAGATCCAAGAATACCTATCAGATAAAATAATTAGTTGTTAATTATCAAGACCAAGGTAAGAGACAACATACATGGGACAGAATGAACTCTGGCTATTAACATCTCACCAGCTCCCAATGCTTACCTTTCTTAAACAGTTTTTACAAAAAGGTTCTTAACATTTTACATCAGGGAAGGGTAAAGTTCACATCTACCACAGGGTAAAAAGAATTAGAACTTTTCTTGATTTTTTTTTTCCCCTGAGTTGGAGTCTTACTCTGTTACCCAGTTGGAATGCTCACGGTCACCCAAGCCAGTATCGACCTGCTGGACTCTGGCAATCCTTCTGTCTCAGTCTTCCAAGTAGCTGGAAATACAGACATGCGCTACTATGCCCGGCTAATTTTTTATTTACTGTAGAGACAAGGTCTCATTAAGTTGCCCAGGCTGGTCTTGAACCTGCGAGCTCAGGCAATCCACTCGTCTCAGCCTCCCAAAGTGTTGGTTACAGGCTGAGCCACCGAGTCCGGCCAGAGCTTTTCTTAATTTAAGGAACTGACTTTGCCTTAAACCATGGGCAGGCAAGCTATATAAATCTAGCCCCTGAAGGACTCCTTACCCAGAATGTGGTTCAGCTGGTCGAGATAATGTTTCCCTGGAAAGATGGGCCTGTTGGAGAGCATTTCTGCCAAGATGCAGCCTACAGACCAAATATCAATGGACTTGGTGTAGCCCTGCGGGAAAAGGGAGAGAAGACTGAGAATGATATCTGATGTTACAGGACACGAGACCTTGTGTGATAGGCACATGGCTCATAGGAGTTTTAGCTTCTCCTTTTACTCTATAATTTAAAAATACAAGTAGACAGCATGGGAAAACAAAGTGACTGGCTTTTTTATGAAAGGCTAAACAACCAAGGTTACATAGTTTTATTTCACTCTTCAAAGCTGACTCACTTATTAAATTAGCACTTCTGAAGTATATGCCAGTCCTTATTTCAAAGAGTTTGGGAAAAAGACTCAGAACTGTTAAAAACTGAAGTTGGAAAAAGTTGATAAACCTTGATCTCTGAAGGGAAGGGGAGGCATGTGCTGGATCCATCGTATTTTACCAATCCCTATTTTTAACATTCTCATCTTCTTTTTCTGTCAACGTTTTAGGCATACATTTTCTTTTAAAGGAATCTTGTTAAAGGTCATGGAAGGATCCTGTTTAAATCAAAACACTGCAAAAAAAGATGTTTCTCCAAGGAATGTAAGCTGAATTTTATGAAAAATGTTAAGTACAGTGACCCACAGAAAAAATGGGGAAACAGACAAAAAAGAAATTTCAAGTCAAATATTAAAATTTAGAAAAACAGAGTGAACTTGTTTTGAAAAAAAACAAGTGAACTTGTTTTGAAAAAGAATCAGCGATCAGTTCTACAGTGATGATAAAATGGGACTGAATTTTAAAACAATTCTTCCTAAAACTTGTATATTCCAAAACAACATTTGCTTTGAGCCAAAGCTAAATAAAGGGAAATACTGATAAGGGAAAAAATTAATAGCTAAAAGGTATCCAGGGATCCTGAGAGGAATAGCTGTTCGAAGACTGAGACAGAGAAAGTACAAGGTGAAACTGGAGCTTCTAGTGCCCAAGGCCAGTGGGGAAAATGTCAAAAGTAGCTTCTATCTGCTGAATCTTGGACAATTTGAACATCAAAGTACACAATAGCAAAGATGGAGTATAAACCACTGAATAAATAAATGGAGATAACCAGATGTGCCTTCTTTCTTTATTTTTTATTATTTTTTAAGAGATGGGATATTGCAGGGCGCAGTGGCTTCAGGCCTAAAACTCCAGCATTTTGGGAGGTCAAGGTGAGAGGACTGTCAGAGTCCATGGTTTCAAGACCAACCTAGGCAACTTGGTTAGACCTCATCTCTACAATAAATCAAAAAATTAGCCGGGTGTGGTGGCATGTGTGGTGGCTGAGATGTAAGGATCACCTGAGCCCAGCAGGTTGAGGCTGTGGTGGCCTTGAGTGTGCCACTGCCTTTTAGCCTGAGTGACAGAGTGAGACTCCGAATCAAAAAAAAAAAAAAAAAAAGGTGATATCTTAGGTGATATCTTGCTGGGGTTATAGGTGTGAGCCACTGCACTCTGCAAGATCTCATTTCTTAAAAAATAATTTAAAAAAATAAGGCACATCTGGTTATCTCCATTTATTTATTCAGTGGTTTATAGTCCAACTTTACCATTGTGTACTTTGCCCAGACTGGTCTGAAACTCCTGGCTTCAAATGATTCTTCCACCTCAGGCTCCAGAGCTGCTGGGGTTACAGGCATGAGCCAACCATACCCAGTTCCAGATGTGCCTTCGAATATAATGTACTGAGAAGAAGGAAAAAAAACATTGCTTCTGTGGTACTCATGCCAAAAATGCATGACACAAAACTTAAGGGCATTCTACAAAATAGTTCACCTGCACTCTTCAAAAATATCAAGGACAAGAAAGGCTGAGAACTTACTCCAGATTAAAGGAGACTAAAGAAACACAACTATGCAACGAGTGACTATGGACTGGGGGAGAGAGGTAGTTACAAAGGCTATTATTGGGATAATATTCACAACTTGAATATAAACTGTGCATTAGATATTGAACCAGTGTTAAGTTTCCTGATTTTGAAAAACGTTCTGTGGTCATGTTAGAGAATACACTTGTGCTCTAAGTCAGAGCTTTTTCTAATCTGGCACTATTAACATTCCGGACTGGGTAAGTCTCTGTTGCCAGGGCTGTTCTGTACATTGTAGAATGCTGAACAATCCCCACCCCTCACTATGACAACCAAAAATGTCTCCGAACATTGCCACATATTCCCAAGGAACATTAGAACCACTGCTCTAAAGAAATACACACTGAAATGTTTAGATAAAGGGGCACATCTATAACTTACTCTCAAATGATTCAGCACACACACAAAAACAATATGATAAAGCAAATAGGGCAAAGGATAAAAAACTGGTGAGTGTGAATTGGGGTAAGAAGTATATAGGAATTCTATCCAGAGGTTCTCCAAGGGTGGTCCAGAGACTCCTACAGAAATCTGAGAGGTCACATTACTTTTATTACACTACTAAGATGTTTTTATATCTTCACTTATCCTCTCACAAGTATACAAGAGATTTTTCTAGAGGTTATATGAAGACTGATGATTTGTCCATAAAATGTGACAGCTGGAATATCTGCCTAACTCAGTAAACCAGTATTTTCCAAATGCTTGATGTTATAAAATCATGCATGGATATGAGTACAAGGTAGATCAATGGATTTTTTTTTTTTTTTTTTGAGTTGGAGTCTCACTCAGTCGCCCAGACTGGAGTGCAGTGGCATGCTCCTGGCCACCACAGCCTCAACCTGCTGGGCTCTGGCGATCCTTCCGCCTCAGCCTTCCAAGTAGCTGGAACTACAGGTGCCCACTACCATACCCAGCTAGTTTTTGATTTATTGTAGAGACGAGGTCTCGCCAAGTTGCCTGGGCGGGTCTTGAACTCACGGGGGTTCAGGCAATCCTCTCGCCTCGGCCTCCCAAAGTGCTGGGATTACAGGCTGAGCCACCGAGCCCGGCCAGATCAATGGATTTTAATGAAACAGCACAAAAAGCTCATTAATGTTGCTTCAGATTCTATATTGCAACTAACCTTTAAAAAACTACCAATTGTTGAATTTTGGTGTAGTATCAAAGAACAGTCACAAGTAGCTGAAAAGACTACTACAATTTCCCTTTTTCCAAATACGTATCTGTGTGAAGACTTTTCATCAACTTAAACCAAAACATATTTGACAGACTGATGCAGAACTAGATGAGAATTCACCTGTTACACCAGACATTAAAGAGACTAGCAAAAATGGAAACAATGTGCGATGGCTCACACCATTACAGGAGGTGGGCAGACTGCTTGAGCCCAGGAGTTCATGACCAGCCTAGGCAACATAACAAAATCTCTACTCTACAAAAAAAAAAAAAAAAATCAGAAAATTAGCCAGGCATAGCGACACACACCTATATTCCCAGCTACCTGGGACTCTGAGGCAGAAAGTTCACTTGAGCCTAGAGGTTCAAGGTTACAATAAGCCATGATCACACCTTCAGCCTGTGTGATAGAGTGAGATCCTGTATCTAAAAAACAAGTTTTAAAAACAAATATCCATTAATTCTTTTTTTTTTTGAGTTGGAGTCTTACTCCGTTGCCCAGGCTGGAGTGCAGTGGCTCACTCATGGTCACCCCAGTGTTGAACTCCTGGGCTCTGGTGATCCTTCCGCCTCCGTCTTCCAAGTAGTGGGAACTACAGGCATGCGCTACCACACCCGGCTAATTTTTGATTTATTGTAGAGACGCGGTCTCGCCAAGTTGCCCGGGCTGGTCTCAAACCCACAGGCTTAGGCAATCTACTTGCCTCAGCCTCCCAAAGTGCTGGGATTACAGGCTGAGCCACCGAGTCCGACCCAATTTTTAAGAGAGTTAAAATGATTTTGAGGCAAGAGGGGTTGAGAATGGCTACCTTATACTTTCCTTGAAACTTTTCTGAAAGCTGAAATTCTATCCAAATAAAATGTTACAAATGTGTACACGCAGTGCTCCAGCTTGCCAAAACCGAAACAGTATGCGTTAAAAAATAATAATAATGGGCTGGGCGTGGTGGCTCAAGTCTGTAATCCCAGCACTTTGGGAGGCAGAGGTGAGGGGAATACCTGAGCCCACGGGTTCGAGAACAGTCTGGGCAACTTGGTGAGACCTCATCTCTACAATAAATCAACAAATCAGCCGGGCGTGGTAGTGCGCACCTGTAGTTCTCACTACTTGGAAGGCTGAGGCAGAAGGATTGACAGAGTCCAGCAGGCGACGCTGGGGTGGCCATGGTGTGTCACTGCAGAGACTCTGACTCAAAAATAAATAAATAAAAACTTAAAAGACCCAGTCAGTCAATAATAGTGTTCTAAAAACAAAGGTGAGAGGTGGTGGTTCGCACCTGTAATTTCAGCACTTGGGAGGCTGAGGTAGAAGGATGGCTTGAGATCAGGAGTTCCAGTTAACTAGACATGGTGGCATGTGCCTACAGTCCTAGCTACTTAGGAAGCTGAGACAGGAGGATCACTGGAGCCCAGGAGGTCGAGGTTGCAGTGAGCTATGAACACACTACTGCACTCCAGTCTGGGTGACAGAGTGAGACCCTGTCTCTTAAAAAACCTACCACCAAAAAGGTGAGAGACAGAGGAAGAGAAAGGGCAAAAGAAAAATTCTTCATTGAAGAAGGCTAGCTAGTAAATGTAAAAGGAAGAATAAATTTAGAAAATTACCATTTTACAACCCACAATAACTGGTATTATAAGGGTCATCCAAGGATCCAAGGAAGCCAAACAATGGGGCTGCTGAGAAACAGGAGGATTCACATAAGTGTTTGTTCCATAAATGTGTGACCTACACCTGATCAGGAGGAGTCAGTCTGAAGAATCCAGAATATGAACCATTCTGTGAAACAACTGATCTGTAGTCTATATTCAATGTCTTAAGGAAGAGAGAAATGGCAGAAGGTTCGCTATGGACTGAGAATAATGGATAAAACTTGATTAGATCATGCACTGAAAACAAAGAAAAAAGCTATCAAAGACTTTTTTTGGGGTGGCAACTGGGATATCACTGAATTAATGCTGATCTTAGGTATGCTAAGGGTACCGTTGGCTGTAGTGATGAACACCCTCCTTTTTGGAAGGATTAGTATACCCCAAAGGACCTAGGAATAAAGTGGTTTATAGTGAAGTGTCACATGGTTGGGCAAAAGAGAAAGGAGAAGAAAGAAGAGATGAGAAAAAAAGGAAATAAGAAGAAAGGGAGGGAGGAGTAAGAAATATGGCAAGATGATAACAGCTGGGTAACCACGGTAAGGAGTGTTCACTGTACTCTTAATTTTCCCATGGGCTTCAGAATTTTTAAATTAATTAAAAAAATGAATAAACTGCTAGAATATTCTCAGGCTATAGCTGTTGCAAATAAAAAGGAATTTATACTCAGTCTGGCTACTTGTCTCTGGAGGGGGACTGACTGAGAAGTGAAAACAATAGGGGCATCTCAAGTTGGAATAGAGACTGCAAGACCAAGAAGCTACACAAGGACTAAAGACATGCCGACAGCTCCCCTTACAAGTGACACTGCACACTCACATGTATGAAATGGTTGTCATGTGGCTGGTCAGAGAAAGGACCAATAATATCTGTTGCATGAGATTATTTGTAATAAAGAATTGTAAGAGAATCAACACAGCATTTTCCTCCTTGAACATCTGTTACACCAAATCTTTCTTTGTCATGGAATTTATTACTTTTAATTTTGAGTTGGAATCTCCGTCACCCAGGCTGGAGCGCAGTGGCACGCTCACAGCCATCTCAATGTCAACCTGCTGGGCTCTGGTGATCTTTCCGCCTCAGCCTTCCAAGTAGTCAGAACTACAGGCATGCACTACCAAGCCCAGTTAATTTTTGATTTATTGTAGAGATGAGGTCTCGACAAGTTACATGGGCTGGACTCGAACCTGCGGACTCAAGCAATCCACTCACCTCGGCCTTCCAAAGTGCTGGGATTATAGGCTGAGCCACTAAGCCTGGCCGGAATTTATTTTAATGGGCTCTTACTTGTATAACTAAACGAAACAAATGTAAGAGATCAAGAAAAACTATAAATGCTTTAAACAAATTTCATTTCCTTACAGAAGCAGTCTGATAGCTTATCTGTACATATAAAGGATAGAGGAAGAGAAAGAAGCCTATGAGCTCATTAGACCTGTTACTTTCATTTCCATTAAGCCTCTCAGTACTATTTCTGGTTCCTGGGGGGCCCTAGATACGAGATCCAATGTCTATTTTTATTGCTTTTCTTCATGTATCTTTACATTCTGCCAGATAGAACTGTGTTTAAGAATGTCGTAATCTTGAGATACTAGATATAGGTAGTAAGTATGTCAGGCCCACTTAACTACCCAATTTTCACACTTTATTCATCTACTATTTGCAAATTACACAGTAAAAATACTGACTCTCAATCTCCATAGCAGCCCTCAATTTTTGCCTCCTGACTCATAAACCTAGCAAAGATGTCATACTTCATTTTTCCTTGTTTTTTTCAAATGTATTCAACCATTTCCTATGACCAAGACACAGATCCCGCTAGCACAGTTTGAATGTGACCTGGATGTGCCTCTCCACAAACACTCAGAGATGCAGAGGAAGACATTTCATTTGGAAGCAAGACTACCACTACAGTTTCAAAAAAATTTATATATCCTTTTCTTTCCACACCTATGTTTTCTTCAAGTACAATAGACTACTATAATTCTGCTGAAGAAATTCTTCATCATCAGATAAACCTGACCTTTACCAAACAGCTCTGGTCCATGTTCATGGGAATACACACTTTACTGGGTAACCTCTAATACAAGCTCAGCCTGCATCCATCAGTGGCAGCTGTAGGTCTGAAAGTAGCCACAGGCAGGACTTCGAGAGAGCTGACCAAGAGGTAAGACAAAGACCACTTACAGTAACAGTTAACTAGAGAGGCACACCTTCCAGTTTTACAATTGTCAACATTACTCCAGCTGAGGTGGAGAGGCAAGCCCCAGAGCAAGAGCCCAGAAGTTCACTGATGAACAGGGAGAAAAAGACAGCATCTTGGTTCGGGGCAGACATGGGCTGGCCACAAAGGCCAAGCCCCAACCTAAATGGAAACAGAGGCTGGAGAGGAAAGCTTACTGTAACACATTTAGAAAGTTCTCTGACTTCCCAGTTTTCTATTTACGCAAATTTGGTCCTTACCTTAGAATTCAACATAATTTCTGGAGCCCTGTACCAACGTGTGGCTACATATTCTGTCAGGAACCCTGTGTGATCATGGTCTGGATCTGCAACACGAGCCAGGCCAAAATCGCAGATCTAAGAGAGAAAAAAACAAGGTTCCTTCTTAGAAATTATAACCAATTTGTTATCAAAACACCACAAAGATTAAAAAAGACAATGTAATAATAATAAGCAGCAGCAGAAGATGAAGAGAAAAAATAGGTGCTACCATTACTATGTGACAGACATTTTGCTGGGAATTCTACAAACTCACTATTTAATCTTCCCAACAACATGAAAGACAGCAATGACAATCCACATGTCAGAGACTAGGTCACAGGGTGAAGGAGTCTTTAACAATTTAAGAGGCATCCCCATGTTTCATTATCTGCTTAGCACAAAGCAATCTCGCTTAGGTGACATGACAAAAACAATTATGGGTAAAGTCACCAAAACCACTCAGGGCCCTTTTCTCAGGCCTGTCTTGCTAGAACTCTTGGAATTGCTGTGCGGATCCCCACTGGTCTTATATTTCTGACTCCACTTCCTCTAGTCTTTTATTTTGTCCAAAAGTATAAAGATTCTTCCCATTTTCCTCTCTTCCAGGTAGTCATATCCACTCCCAAAGCCTTTTTGTTTGTTTTTTTTGTTTTTTTGAGTTGGAGTCTCACTCTGTCGCCCAGACTGGAGTGCAGTGGCCACTCCCGGCCACCGCAGCCTCCACCTGCTACGCTCCGGCAATCCTTCCACCTCAGCCTTCCGAGTAGCCAGAATTACAGGCATGCGCTACCACACCCGGCTGATTTTTTGATTTATAGTAGAGATGAGTTCTCGCTGCCCAGGCGGGTCTCAAACCCGCGGGTTCAGGCAATCCACTCACCTCAGTCTCCCAAAGGCGCAGGATTATAGGCTGAGCCACCGAGCCTGGCTCCAAAGCCTTTTAAAACAAGTTTCCTATGTAGTAAGTCCCCTACATACGAACCTACAAGTTACAAACTTTCTTTTTTTTTTTTTTTTTTGAGTTGCCCAGACTAGAGTGCAGTGGCTGCTCCCGGCCACTGCAGCCTCAACGCGCTGGGCTCTGGCAACCCTTCTGCCTCAGCCTTCCAAGTAGCTGGAACTACAGGCGCGCGCTACAACACTCGGCTAATTTTTTGATTTATTGTAGAGATGAGGTCTCACCAAGTTGCCCAGGCGGGTCTCAATCCTGCAGGATCAGGCAATTCACTCACCTCAGCCTCCCAAGGGGCGGGATTACAGGCTGAGCCACCGAGCCCGGCCAAGTTGCAAACTTTCAAAGATGCAGATATGCAATAGCTTGTCCAATCACGTAAAGTTAATTCACACATCTGGTTTACATATACTATCACATGCATGCATCCTTTACAAGTGATTGTGCTTTTGTGTGCTGTACTGTATAGTACAGTACAGTAGTACAGTATGTATTAACTGGGTACCAGGCTACCTTTGTAGGACTTAGGAACAAATCTGACTTACAAATGTGCTCTCTGAACAGAACTCACTCTTATGTAAGGGACTTACTATATTGAAAATGTACCAATTTTTTTTTAATACCTAGCTTCTCATTTTCTGTGGACTCACAAAAGTATCTGCTGGCTTTGCATCCTCTGGTCCTCCAATATTTTGGTGCTACGTAAGGCCAGGAATTTTGTCAGGATCCAACATATATAAAATGTAACTATACTGTATTTAGTCCCATATACCTGCAGGATATTTTAAATCTTTGGCTCCTTGAGAACTAAAGAGAGAGGCATGTTAACAAAAATAGGCAAGAGTATAGAAGGTAGCTTGGAAAACGGAGACTAGTCTGGAGGTCTGTTGCATTCAGTCAGCTAAGAAATGATAAGGGCCTGAATTCAGGTCATACAAGCAAGGACAAGGAAGAAGGAACATGTCTAAGAGATCTTTATAAGACTTGACATCTATCTGGCTACCAATCCCTACTGAGATATTCGAGTACCTTAATAATTCAGAATGAAGCCGGGCTCGGTGGCTCAGCCTGTAATCCCACGCCTTTGGGAGGCTGAGGTGAGTGGATTGCCTGAGCTGGCGGGTTCGAGACCCACTTGGGCAGCGAGACCTCATCTCTACAATAAAAAATCAAAAAATCAGCCGGGCGTGGTAGCGCATGCCTGTAATTCCGGCTACTCGGAAGGCTGAGGCGGAAGGATCGCCGGAGCCCAGGAGGTGAGGCTGCCATGGTCAGAAGTGGCCACTGCACTCCAGTCTGGGTGACAGAGTGAGACTCCAACTAAAAAAAAAAAAAAAAAAAAAATTCCGAATGATCCCATCCCTTTCACCAAAATCTTCCTGTCCTTCCCCACCTTACAGGCTGGCATCAACAGGCCACAGCTTTGATCCCATAGGCCCTACCACTTACTTGAGCTGTAATATCTGAGAAAAGTTGCACATCCGTGTTGTGTAATTTCCATCTTCTGACACACCATCACTACATTGTCAAAAGAAGCCAAGAGCAAGTTGTTTCCACAGTGATTCCCCCACAGGTCATTTTTCACGTGGATTCTCAGAGGGTGCTGTGATGAGGGAATTCTGCCCTTCTGCTCATCTCTGACCACTAACTCTAGCCAATGTGCCCCCTTGGTCTATATAACCTCCTACTGGTCTCTCCTTTCAAAGTTGGTCTTCCTAGAACACAGCGACAGTCCCAGGCCTCTCTCAGAGGATCTGGTTGAGGTATGGTTGTAATCTTTTTTTTTTTTGAGTTGTAGTCTTAGGTTGGAGTGTGGTAGCACAATCATGGATCACTGTAGCTTTGACCTCCTGGGCTCAGGTGATCCTTCTGCCTCAGCCTCCTGAGTAGCTGGGACGACTGGCGTGTACCGCCAGCTCTGTTTTTTGTTTTTATAGAGATGAGGTCTCGCTAGATTGCTCAGGGTGGTCTCAAACTCCTGGGCTCAAGCAATCCTCTTGTCTAGGCTTGAGTGGGATCACAGTGAAGTTCTAACTTCTGCTTGACCAATCTTAAGACTTTCTGGTGTACCTGTATCTTATTTGCTTCTTCAGAGATTTTTCTACCAATTCCTGTGAAGCAAACTGCAGGAAGAGTTCCCCATACTCATGTCCAGGAGGTCTAGCAACATGATCCTGCCTGGCATGTTTCCAACCAGAGAAGTAGTAACAACTGCTTTCTTTTTAGGTCTGAAGGGAGTGCTTTGAGCCGTGCAGAGCCATCAGCTACCATGCTGAACTGTCACCAATCCACTCTGATTCTGTGTAGGTTGAATGTGTCAATGTATTCACAACATGCAGTGTCTCTTTTTCAGGGCGACACTTCATCTTATGATTCAAGTTTAGCCAAAACTCACCATTTTGCCTTCTATAGTGTAAACGGACACCTGAAGCTATATTCTGTATCATACAATCAGCAGAAACACTGTACCTTCTCCGCAGAGCAAAACTGGGGGCCAGCCCCAGAATGTGAGCACAAATCCTTCAGTGTCTGCTGTGCCTGGTGTTGCACAAACTGGATGGGTCTAGACTCGATGCACAGCTTGCCATGGGTTAAATTGTAAAAACAGATCCCAGATAGATATTAAAAAACCAGAGTGTAAGAAATTCACAAATCAATGAGGCCAATATCTCCACATTCCTCCAGGAGTGTGGACAAAAAACATGGAAGTTTTATTTTAGAGGGTTTGATCAGATTCTTAAATATTATGTAAAGACAGGGGTAAGTGCAGTGATTAACTTTAAACACAGTTGCTGCAGACTGTATTTTCTAAAGAGGGCCATACCAACCTCCACGCTCATCTTACAAACTCTGGTTGAACTTGTTTCAGGAGGTGGGGTCTATCTTCCATCTTCTTGACTCTGAATGAACCTCTGAAACTGCCTGAGTCAACAGAAAACAGTGTATGTGTGGCTTTCGCCCAGCTCTCTACTGGGATACTTGAATCCTCTGCCCATATTGTGAGGAAATCCAAGTCATAACACAGGCTACACAGGAGCACTAGTCTACAGCTAGCATCAATTGCTGGGCATGTGAGTGATTATTCCAGCCCCTGCCTTCAAGTGTTCTATCTAAGGCCCAAACACCAGAGAGAGAGACCAGCTGTCCTAGCTGCACACTGACTGAATTCCTGACCCACAGAAACTGTGAGGTAATACACAATTATTGTTTGCTTTAGGTCACTATGGTTTCAGGTCACTTGGTATAGAGCAAGAGAAAACTAACACAGTGGTCCTGAGCAGAGTGATTGTGATAGGACCGGCATTTTCTAAGGAAGATTCAGGTGAAATAACACTGACATACTGAAGGTAAGTTAGCCATAAAGACCGGGGAATGCCAGAACAAAGCTCTAGAGAAAGAATCAGAGGGGCATGTCTATGGGGTGGAGAGGGGGTACTGTGCTGGAACCTCCCAAAATACTCTTGTATTGGCTGTTTCTTTTATATCTCAAGTGTCACTGACTTAGTTTGGACTCAATTTAGTCTGTCTAAACTTAGGTAAAAGCTAGTATCCTTGCTAAAATCAAATTCATCCTCTAAATTCCTATTGTAGAGATGAGGTCTTGCCAAGTTGCCCAGGCGGGTCTTGAACCCATGGGCTCAGGCAATCCACTCACCTCAGCCTCCCAAAGCGCGGGATTATAGGCTGAACCACCGAACCCAGATCCTACCTGTTATTTCTAAAACATAAGTAATCAATCTGGCTCAAAAATCTGTTAACCAATCCCTTCTGCCTATTGAATGAAAACCAAATTCTTTAAGCATGAGTACTTTCAAACTGCTACCAAACTGCCTTCCAGATCTGGTACCTCTTACCGACACCTCTGTCCCCACATCTAAGCCTATTTACTCCAGACCTACACCCTGGTCCCTGATTGTACAATACAATTTCAATCATGTGCCTCTTTCCACACTATTCTCATGCCCTGAATACCCAGCTGAAAAGTTTCCTCTGCTGAGAAATTTCCCGAGAATCAATACTACCCCCAAGAATTAACTGCTCACTTTTCTAAACTCCGATATCATAATACTCTGTTAGACTTTTTTTTTTTTGAGTTGGAGTCTCACTTTGTCACCCAGACTGGAGTGCAGTGGCTGCTACCGGCCCACCGCAGCATCGACTTGCTGGGCTCCGGCGATCCTTCCGCTTCAGCCTTCCAAGTAGCTGAAACTACAGGTACGCGCTACCATGCCTGGCTAATTTTTTTGATTTATTGTGGAGATGAGGTCTTGCCAAGTTACCCAGGTGGGTCTCGAACCCGGGGGCTCAGGCAATACACTCACCTCAGCCTCCCAAAGTGCGGGATTATAGGCTGAGCCACCGAGCCTGGCTTGTTAGACTTTTTAAAAGTACACAACCACAATGATAATTGTAAATTTATCTGTCTCCCTTAGCTAGACTCTAAGTCCTGAAAAAAAGGCTATATGTGACTTACTTTTAAATTCCTAAGTGTTCTATACATGGTGCGCAACCAACATTTAGTGAATAAATGCTTTATTTTAAACATTTATAGAAAGACAACTGAGGTGGATTCATTAGCAGAGATCTTAGTAATAACCATTTTTCACAACATCTGAATTACTGATAATCTTTCTACAAATAAAAATCAGGGTATAAAGTACCAGGGTTAAGATCCCACATTAAGCCAGGCTCAGTGGCTCAGCCTGTAATCCCGCACCTTGGGAGGCTGAGGTGAGTGGATTGCCTGAGCCCGTGGGTTCGAGACCCGCCTGGGCAACTTGGTGAGACCACGTCTATACAATAAATCAAAAAATTAGCGGGGCTGGTAGCGTACACCTGTAGTTCCAGCTACTTGGAAGGATGAGGCGGAAGAATTGCCAGAGCCCAGCAGGTCGAGGCTGTGGTGGCCGGGAGCAGCCACTGCACTCCAGTCTGGGCATCAGAGTGAGACTCCAACTCAAAAAAAAAAAAAGATCCCATATTAACAATAATGTTAACAAAATTACACTTTTCTAAAGAAGGAAAAATAAAAAATTGGAACAGCATTCATTCACTAGGAAAGACAATTACACTATCACTCTGAATGATGTAATAGGTCTATTTAAAATTAAAACCAAATGTGTAGCTGTTCTTCCTGTCCCTTCCCTCCAACAAATTAAGTACAAAAACCATTAAGTGGGGTCATGTAACACAAGGGTCCCCAGGGGCTGGGGAGAGGCACAGCAGCTTGTGTGTGGGGGAGATGAGGCATCCAAGTGGAGTTAAGTGGGAACTTAAGAACTGGGATGCATCTAGGTATGAAGTGAAGAACAGGTCCATGTAGGGAAGGCAGTGGCAGCACATCCAGGGGACAGAAATCTCATAGGATGATACTAAACAGATCAGTTTCCCCAGGGGGTTGCAAAATGACTTTCCTAGTTTTAGTATTCCTTTTGCATTTATTAGCTGTCATTCTTTTTATTTTTCATTACTATTATTATTTTTGAGTCTCATTCCATCACCCAGGTTAGAGTGCAGTGGCACGCTCACAGACGTCCCAATGTCGACCTGCTGGGTTCAAGCAATTCTTCCGCCTCAGCCTTCCAAGTAGCTGAAACTACAGGCATGCACCACCATGCCCAGCTAATTTTTTTATTTATTGTAGAGACGAGGTCTTGCCAAGTTGCTCAGGTTGGTCTTGAACCCATGGGCTCAGGCAATCCTCTCACCTCGGCCTCCCAAAGTGCTGGGATTACAGGCTTGAGCTACAATGCCTAGACTATTATTTTTATTTTTTGTGAGTTGAAATCTCACTCTGTTGCCCAGGAAGTACAGTGGCACAGTCATGGCTACTGCAGCCTCGACCTGCTGGGCTCAGTCAATCCTTCAGCCTCAGCCTTCCAAGCAGCTGGAACTAAAGGCGTACGCCACCACGCATGGCTAATTTTTTTATGTATTGTAGAGACGAGGTCTCAAGTTGGTCTCGAATCCCTGGGCTCAGGCAATTCTCTTGCCTCAGCCTCCCAAAGTGCTGGGATTACAGGCGTGAGCACCACATCTGGCCACTGGCATCCTTTTTAAAGAAGGGCTATGGTTCATCAGTTGGGACTATTTGTTTTACCCTGATGCATAGAGCCTAGTGGATTTCCTACTGAAAAGACAGGAAAAATGTTTAATCCTTTCCTTTTAGTTGCCAATTTTCATAATGAGTTGGTGTAACAGGGACTGTGTTTTATCATTTGTATCCCTCACATCTAGTACAAGGCATAGAACTAATAGATTCTCAGAAATTATTGGTTACAATTTAAAAAATAAAGAGGGAAATACGGGGTTTAGATTTTTTAAAGATTCTACAACTCTATTCATTGGTCATCAATGAAAAGCTCATGTGATTTCTTTAAGTTCGCAACACTATAATACTGAAGATTAGCCAAATTTACATGGTATTAACCAATACACTGGCTACAAAATAAAAAAGCAGTAGTACCCAGTACAGTGCCATCAAAAAGAAGATAGATAACTAGGATGTGGTACAAGTAATTATAACATGACCTACAAACTTTAGCACCCCTACGTGACTACCTTTTGAGCTACGTAAATTCAAATGTAAAAAAAGAAAGCAAGCCCCAAGGACACGTTTCATCTTATATCTTCCAGAGTCCTCCTTCACAGGCACAGTCAGAACTATCACACGCTGTGATCCTATTGGGATTTCTGTGAGGTTAGTCTAGTAAACAACAAGGGAACAGATTGGTATAGACCACATCCCCCTAGCAGTTCAACTAAATATATACTAGCAGAACCTCCAAATAGGTCAGTAGTCCTTGTATGTTACTGTGTTCCTGAGAAATAAAGAGAAAATCTAAAGAGAGGGTCCCAGAAGGGTCCTGAGAGGTCAATGTCTACTGAATTTTAAGGCTTCAGATAATAAGTACAAAACATGTGTATGAGAACTAAAAAGCAATCTTATTTCTGTTGGCCTTGACTGGTGCTAGAGCCAAAAGCTAAAGGTCCAAGACACTGAGAACAGTCGTTGTCATGAGGGCTCAAGAGTAAGAACCACTTTGTAACATAGAAGAAAACAGAAAAAGGAAGAAATGAAAAATCTGCCTGCTTGAAAATTCAAAAGGACCTAAATAACACAAGGTCAGTAAGACCACAGGTTTCAAGCCTCCTTGGCAAAGGAGGCAATGGACATCAGAGTCACTACAAGGTGCTGAGGATGACATGGGTGTGTAGTAAGATCCCAGAGCTCCAGTGAATATGACTCTTCTCATGTGGTACTCTCTCAACCACCCTATATGCACACTGAAATATAACTGTCTTCTGCCCTGCTTGGACATGCTCTTCCTGACAAATCAGTGACTTCGCTGACACACCACACTCAGCTTTAAATGAGATTCTCTCCTTTCACATTTATACTCATGTGAATGATGCATATTGTTGTACATTTCATTTTTTTGAGACAGGGACTTGCTCTGTCACTCAGGTGTTGTACATTTAAAAACGTGAGTGAATTGTACTCCTCCATCTAAAATACCCTGTTGTGTTTCTGATTCTGTGTGTTAACTTGGATTTTGAAAACAATGCCTGGATTATGTCAGGGCCAACAACTGATATATACCAGTGTATTGTGTGAATTTTGATGAGTGGGCGAATAAAATGGCCCTAGGTAAAGATAAGTCCATAAACAGAGAAGAGATAGCAGAGAGTGTAGTCTGGTTCTGTTTGTTTTATTCTTAAGGATGAATACTTTCAAGCAAATATAAGCTCCAACTCTTCCCCAAAATATTCTATACTTAAAATATTGAGAGTATCTCTCCAAAACCAAACATAAGCAATTTGCCACAACAGCATCTGATGAAAACCAAATGAACAAAAAAAAGACCAAAAAAGCATGAGGAAACATAAAAATATTCACTGTAATTTTTCAAGAAAATCACTAAAAGTCAAATAAGTAATGTGGCCATACTTAAAGGCCACTTCATTCCTTTTGTGCCTACTTGGTTTTCAATTGCACAGATCAGGGGAAAGGAGCTTATTCTACTCAAAGTGGAAAGTATGTGAATACCAGAAGGATTCTAAGAGGTGAAAGAGTTCAATCCATACATATCTGCTAGAGCAAGCTGTCCTCCACAACATCTCAATGGATGTTGGCCACCGGTTTCAAACATTCAGTGACCATGCATAAACTGACCACCTCAAGACAAAACCCACTTGCCCTTTACTGAACATTTCTAAGCAACCTCTCCAGCTTAGTGTCAATGACTTCCTATTACTTACCCAATGCTGCAGACACAGAGAAGAACTCAAGGTTCTGTATAGTAGTCCTTACTTCTTTCATTTCTGTTGTTCCCTCTGCCTGATACCTGATGCCCGATACAGCTGCTTGCCTTCTCCAAAAAAGCCCCTCCTCAGAGGGCAAGCATAGATATTACCTTCTTCCTGCTCCTTCTCTCTAGTACAACCCCAGTCAGAACTACTCACCTCTCTCCTCATTTGTACACCACTCTTTCCACTATCTCAGCTATAGCACATACCATCACAATCATCCTCTGTTTACCAGATTTCTAACTATCAATTTTCAGATTTCAGGGGCAGACACTCATCTCCCTTGTCTGGTATACATTATAAGGCTTCTCACAGGAATGGCAGTTGAACTAAAATCAATAAATGTACTTGTTAAATGGCTTTATTGAGATATAATTCACATACCATACAGTTCACTAATTTAAAGCATATAATTCAATGGTTTTTAGTATTACAACCACAGGATTATACAACCATTACCACCACACAATTTGAGATTTGTATGACCTCAAAAAGAAACTCCAGACTGACTTAGCACTCCTTCCTCATTCCTCCCCCAACCCTACCAGCTCTGGACAACCACTCATCTACTTTCTATCTCTATGGATTTGTCTATTCTGGACACTTCATATAAATGGAATCATGCAATATGTGGTCTTTTGTGACTGGTTTCTTTCATCTACATGTTTGCAATATTCTTCATATATGCTAGTAATAAGTCCCTCATCAGATATGATTTACAAATATTTGCTCTCATGCTGTAGGATGCCTTTTTATCTTCTTGACAGTTTACTTTGTAGCGTGGTTTCTAATCTTCATAGAATCCACTTTTTTTGTTGTTGCTTGTGCTTTTAGTGTCATGTCTAAGAGGCTTTGCCTAACACAAAAAAGCAAAGACTTACTCCTATGTTTCCTAAGAGCATTAAAGATTTAGATCTTTTTTTTTTTTTTTTTTTTTTGAGTTGGAGTCTCACTCGGTTGCCCAAACTGGAGTGCAGTGGCCGCTTCCGGCCACCGCGCCTCGACCTGCTGGGCTCCGGCGATCCTTCCGCCTCAGCCTTCCAAGTAGCCGGAATTACAGGCATGCGCTACCGTGCCCGTCTGATTTTTTGATTTATTGTAGAGATGAGGTCTCGCTGCCCAGGCGGGTCTCGAACCCGCGGGCCCAGGCAATCCACTCACCTCAGCCTCCCAAAGGCGCGGGATTACAGGCTGAGCCACCGAGCCCGGCTAGATTTAGATCTTAACTTGAGTTCTGTGATTCATTTTGAGTGAATTTTCTCATTCTTTCACATGTGGCCATTCAGTTGTCCCAGCATCATTTGTTGAAAAGACTATTATTCTTTCCCCAAGAGAATGGTCTTGGCATCCTTGCCTCTAACAAAAACCCTGCCAAAAAAAAACCAACATCAGTTGACCATAAGATGTACTGGTTTATTTACTGACTCTTAATTCTATTCCACTGACATATATGTTTATCCTTAGGCCAGTAGAACACTGTCTTGATTACTGTAATTTTTTGTTTTGAAATCAGGAAGTATGCGCCTTCCAGCTTTGTTTTTTCATAAGACTGTTTTGACTATTCTGGGTCTCTTGAATTTCTGTATAAATTTTATGATCAGTCTATCAATTTCTGGAAAAAAAAAAGGCTGGGGCTTTGATAGGAGTTGTATTGAATCTGTAGATCAATCTGGGGAATATTGCCATCTTAATATTAAGGCTTACAATCCATGAACATGAAATGATTTTCCATTTAGTTAGGTCTTCTGGAATTCTTGTGCATTTTTGTTAGACTGAATCCACCTAACTGTTACCTTCATCACATCTAAGACAACCAGAGATGTCCCTCTTATTTAGCCTTGCCACCTATTAAAATAGAACTATATAAATGCTGTACATCTTCAGAACTCTGAAGCCTGCAAAAGAAAGACCTTAGGCTTTCCTATTTATTTAGAATGCCTTGTTAGGTATTAAAGTCAATGAGGTTAAGTTTTCTGATGATTTTTTTTTTTTGAGTTGGAGTCTCACTCTGTCACCCAGAGGCATGCTCACAGCCACCCCAGCATTGATCTGTTGGGATCTGGGGATCCTTCTGCCTCAGCCTTCCAAGTAGCCAGAACTATGGGCACGTGCTACCACGCCTAGCTAATTTTTTGATTTATTTTAGAGACTAGGTCTCACCATGCTGCCCAGGCTGGTCTCAAACCCGTGGGCTCAGGCAATCCTCTCGCCTTGGTCTCCCGAAGTGCTGGGATTACAGGCTTGAGTCACTGCGCCCAGCCTTCTGCTGATTTCTAAGTGTCTCTTATATACAATTTATTGATGAAAAAAGGTCACCAACGAGACAGATGATTTTAAAACTTACACATAATGCATGTAATTCTATTTACCTATATAACGTATAAAAGTCCACATGTATGAAAGAGCATAAAAAAAAAAAACCTCTGGAGAAAATATATCAATTTGTTATAATGGTTAATTTTCTCTGGGACACGGAAGAATAGGACCAGCACTCTTTACTAACATTTTTGCCATAAAGATATTTTTGTGTATTTCTGGTATAATTTTAAATATGAATAATAAATATAATGATGCCTCAGTAAAAGTTTTTTTTCAATATACATCACTCTTAAGAGTAAATAATCTGGCTGACCTTGAGATCACAGGTTGTATTGAGCAGCAGGTTGGAAGGCTTGAGGTCACGGTGCAGAACATTAGCTGAATGAATATATTTTAAACCTCTGAGGATCTGGTAAAGAAAATAGCAGATATGGTCATTGCTGAGGTGTTGCGTCTTCAAGAGCTTGTAAAGATCTGTTTCCATGAGGTCCTGTACTATATATCTGTTTGGATAGGTTAAGGTAAAATACTATTAGCTGGTCACACTTAGCAAAGCACTAAAAATAAAAAGCACCCTCTCTTGATCCTCTTCCCAAACAGTCCATTATTACATCATGAGGTCCTTAAAGGAAAGGAGACACTGATGTTGCATACCTTTATGGAAGGAATATGAAGTAGTTAACTTCTTTTAGGTTGAGACAGCAGACATTATAGCTGCCTAGCTTGGCTTGTTATGGGCCTAGACTGAGACCCAAAATAGGCCGTTATAGAAATACTGACCATTCATGAAGTTCCAACCTCGTTATTCTTTAAGTTGTCCACCATCAACAAACCCCCTCCAAGGCTTGTTGGAAAATGGGGAGGGCCAGCAAGTATCACATCTCTCCTCTCTTTGGCCCAGCAACAATTTGAAATGTCACTTTCTTTTTCCTTGTTGCTACTCCCTCCTCTTCTCAAAAACCAACCATAAAACATCTGGAAATACAGTTCTAAAAAACACTATTGCTAAATTCAACCCTAGCTCTATTTTCTTGATGTTTTAATTAATAATAAGATCCTAAATAAATAAGACTCTGGGGAACTCATGCTAAGGAGGAGTCTGTGCTAGTTTTGCCCCTCTTGCTTTCTTGTCTGGCCATGTATCTCATCATCTAAAACTCTGGCTTTGGCTACCTTCCTTCCTTCCTTGTTTTACAGTTGTGGGGTACAAATGAGGGTTTGCTACATAAGTAGTCTGCATGCAGGTGAAGTTTGGAGTTGTAGCTGGCCCTCAGTGCCCCTGGTAGTGGACCAGGTTCCCACTGTGTCATGTGTTCTCCTCCCTCAACTACTTGCTTACTTTTTTTTTTTTTTAGATTAGAAAATATAGTCTATTTAGAAAGTAAATTAGAGAGAGAGAGAAAAAAAGAGAAGAGATTCACCTCCCCAAGGTAGGGGAGGGGAGCCAAAGCTAAAGAAAACATGGCCTGGTCATAGCTCAGCAGGGCAATGGCCTGGCAATAGCCTAGCAATGACGACTGGCTGCTCAAGGTTGAATGCTTTTAACCCTTCCCTTTGATGGGGGAAGGTCATTAAGGTGATTGGATGGTGGTCTACTCCATGTCATTCATGGAGGGGCAGGTAAGTGCAGGTACTGACATCAGGTGATGGATAGCAGGCATAAAGGTGGGTCAGTCACATGATTGCTGCCATGATGGTGGGGTCTGCCAGGTCTTTGATGGGCAGTTGGAGTTTTGTCGTAAAATTACTACTGCCAATTGGGGTGCCTCTTTGGCCCTCTGGTTCTTCAGCCCTCCATGTTGGCACCCTGTTGCTTTTCTAATGTCTTGGCAGTGAAGATATAGTTTCATATCGGATAAGGATGAGGCCACAGGGAGATGTCTGTTGGATGTAGCTCATTGTGGGTGATAAGATTAAGAGTGAGTAGCAGAGAAAAGATAGCCAAGTACCTTATCTCTCGCCACAGAGAGACTAGGGTTGGAAAAGAGAAGAGTGAGAGACAGAACAGCAAATCTTGGTAGGAAAGAAGAATGAGAGCGAGCGAGAGAGCAGCAGATCTCGGTGGGTCCTCCAAAAATGTTAGTCACATCTCAGTGGAACCTCCAAAAATGTTCGGGCACACTCCCAGCAGGGCCTCCAAAATGTTAGGTCAGGGGTGTGGGTGTCTGGTATGTGATCCAATGCCACATGAAAGATGTAAAGAATTGCACAGAAGTCAGATTAGAAAACATAGTTTAATATATAGAAAGTAAACTGTGGGGGAGGGGAAGGAATTCACCTTCATAAGGGAGGGGAGGGGGCCAAAGCTTAAGAAAACATGGCCTGGTCATAGCTCAAAGAGCACATGGCTACAGCATAGCTTAGCAAGGCAATGGCCAACTACTTATTTTCTTAAAGAAATTATAAGAGATTTTAGTTTCACCATGATATTATTTCATTAGCATTTATTACATTTCTTTTATTCATTTCTATGTAAATACTATTCTGTCTCCAGATTCATGAGAGATGAGAAGCAGCATGGGATTCAAAGGAACTTGATTTAAAACTGATATCTGAGATAGGCTTTTCTTTTTTTTTTTGAGTTGGAGTCTCACTCTGTCGCCCAGGTGGAGTGCAGTGGCATGCTCACGGACACCCCAGCATCAACCTGCTAGGTTCTGGTGATCTTTTCACCTTAGCCTTTCAAGTAGCCAGAACAACAGGTGCGCGCTACCACACCTGGCTAATTTTTTTATTTATTGTAGAGATGAGGTCTCATCAAGTTGCCTGGGCTGGTCTTGAACCCCTGAGCTCAGGCAATCCACTTGCCTCAGCCTCCCAAAGTGTTGGGATTACAGGCTGAGCCACCGAGACCGGCTGGCTTTTCTTTTATTAGTTTTTGGGTTTTTTTTAGTTGGAATCGTACTCTGTCGCCCAGGCTGGAGTGCAGGGCACACTCACGGCCATTACAGTCTTGACCTGCTGGGGTCAGGCAATCCTTCCTCCTCAATCTTCCAAGTAGCTGGAACTACAGGTACGTGCCACCATGTAGTTTATTTATTTATTTATTATAGAGATGAGGTCTTGCCAAGTTGCCCAGGCTGTTCTTGAACCCCCGGGCTCAGGCAATCCTTTCGCCTCTGCCTCCCAAAGTGCTGGGATTACAGGCTTGAGCCACTGAGCCTGGCTAGAGAGAATTATTTTCACGGCAAAAAGTAAAGCAGGACCAACAGGTTGTAGTAGCAGGAGGCATTTCACATCAAATATCACTACAACTTATTAACAGAGCTGTTTAAAAATGGAAAGAGAGTCGAGCTCGGTAGCTCAGCCTGTAATCTCACGCTTTGGGAGGCTAAGGTGAGTGGATTGCCTGAGCCTGCAGGTTCGAGACTCGCCTGGGCAATCTGACGAGACCTCATCTCTACAATAAATAAAAAAAATCAGCCGGGCATGGTAGCGTGTACCTGTAATTCCGGCTACCTGGAATGCTGAGGCGGAAGGATCGCCGGAGCCCAGCAGGTCGAGGCTGCAGTGGCCGGGAGCGGCCACTGCACTCCAGTCTGGGCGACAGAGTGAGACTCCAACTCAAAAAAAAAAAAAAATGGAAAGAGTTGCCTAGAGACAGTGAGCTGCCAGAGGGGTGGAATGCACACAGAGCAAACCAGCAGGTCCTATTCAGTATCCTCAATCCCTCTATCTTTCAAATGTAGCCTTTATCCATGCAACATTCTCTAGACCTGCCAAGTCCAGATTTCTAAATGTTGGCCACAGTTAATCACATAATCTCAGAGCTAGGTTGCCTTAAAGATCATGAGGGCCACTTCCTTCATTTTAAAGATTAGAAAATTGAGACCTAAAGAGGCGATATGACATCACCTAAGATCAGGATAGTTCCAATTTCACCAGTGTACCCTCCTTCTGAGTCTACTGCTCTTTCTTTTTGCTTTTCAGCATCATAACAAACTATCCCTTGGGTGGCAAAAACATGACCAGAAATGACAGGAACCAGGATTTTCCATAACTATACTTACATCATAAATGGCAAGCAGGTCAGCTTCCCCTTTAACATGCTTTATATACTTTTCCTTTACTGTAAGTTCAGTATATTTACTAAACAAGGTGACCAAGCAGTAGAATTAGCTGCCCGAAAAGGATACACATCTTTCATTTGCTCGATGGTTGGCGCTCGAATAATATCATTGATTCCAATGATGTTTTCATGTCTGAAGCGCAGTAAGATTTTTATCTCCCTCAGGGTTCTCTGGCAGTAGGTCTGGTGCTCAAAAGGGCTGATTTTCTTGATAGCTACTCGAACTTTGTTGATATTATCATAAGCAGAGCTTTAAAAAAAGAGAGTGAGAGACAGCATTAAAAACAAGCCTCAGAATATTTGCAGAAAGAATGCAAATGAGTTGTACATTTTTAATAGTATGTGTAAATAGTTGTTTTATAACTGTGAAGATAGCATGTATATTATCCAAAAAAAGTCCTCAAGCTAGTGAGGATGTAGCATGAGAGCACATACTGATTCTCAAACTTAACTGAGGGCCCACCCCTGTTAACTGTGTGGATGTCCATTTTCATAAACCCTGAAATAGGGGTTTATGCCACAAACACACAAAATCATCTTCCCGTTGTCTTAAATAGCAACCGCATTCTGGTGAGAGTAATTACTTCTGTTTCCAAAACAACTTCCTACTGTTGTATCTAATTCCTCTGACTCAGCAGAAATATTCAAATAACCATGAACCACAACTTCACCTCTAACAAAAAGGGACAGAAGAGGACAATGCCTTGATTAATTGTATCAACTCAGTTTCTCTTACTTGCAAAATGACATGACTATTTCTTTTTCTCTTTTCCCCCCAAGAAAGTGAAGCAAGATGTTTGGGTAGTTTTATAACAAAACCTAGAAAGTAGTCTTCGAAAAATATTTCTGTAGAAAAAACATGGGGCCCAGTTCTTTCCAAGCTGTCCTTAAGTTCTGACAAGAGAATTCCAAGCAGAAGTGGTAATAAAAATTATGCCTTCAATTTTATGATTGAAAGGACGTAAGACAGAGTCAATATACCCAATGAGCAGCCATTTTGACATTGCCTAGTTCTGTCATATTCTCTTAACATTACCTAGGTTGCCCTCTAATCAAGGACAGAAACCATTTCTCAGACTGCTTTAAAACCCCCACCCCAGCTTGCTTTGTAAGCAAGTTAACCTAATCAGTCCTTCATGACCTTTGTGACAGACCCCATCAACATGGCAGCAGTCGTATGACTGACTCACCCATCTGCCTGCCATCTATCACCTGATGTCAGTATCTGTGCTCACCTGTCCCCTTCGTGATGATGTGAAAAGACCACTCACTACTCAATCACTTTGATGACTTTCCCCATCAAAAGGATGGCTTAAAAGCATTCAACTTCAAGCAGCCATTTGTCACTGCCTTCTTAAATCTGGGAGGTGAATGCTTTTTCTCTCTCTAATTTACTTTTTAAATAAACTATATTTTCCAATCTACTTCTGAGCAATTCTTTGCATCTCTGTGCAGCACTGGATCGCAGACATTCTCACACCGCATCCCCCCCTTCCCTCGCACCAGTCTGACCTAACGTTTTGGAGGCCCTGTTGGGATTTTTAAACTAACATTTTTGGAAGGTCCCACTAAGATTGCAACCTAACAATGATGATGAGTTTGAATCTTGAGTATTATTACTATCTTTATGATAAACGTTCTATTGAAATCTTTTCTACAAAAGCTATTCATATTAATAAGTGTCAACACCTGGCCAAATGTCCAAAACAATGAAATACTATTAACAGGCAAAAACATGACTGATTTCCTCAAGGCAAGTGTTAGAAATATAAAACAGTAAAATATCTTTATTCTAAAGTTTGTGCTTTTCTAATGATATCTATCTGTCTACTTACTGTAAGAATTATTGATATATTTGTCTAATTCTATCACAGGACTATACTCTGGGAGGGACTCTGTCTTACTCAGCTCCAATTATTCTACAACACCATTAATACAGGTGTTTCCACATACTCTGAAATAAAATACATTTTCTTAAATTAAAGAAGCACAGGAGAGGAGAAACCTATTCAGCAAATGGTGCTAGGAAAACAGGCTAACCACGTGCTGAAGAATGAAATAGGACCCCTACCTGTCACCATACACAAAAATCAACTCCATATGGATCAAAGACCTAAAACTCCAAACTTCAAGAATCTTAGAAAATGCAGGAGACACCCTTATGGAATCGGAATAGGCAACCAATTTTTGAACAACACCCCAAAGGCCATGCCATAAGAGATAAAAGAAAGACAAGTGGGACCTCATCAAATTGAAAAACTTCTGGAAAGCAAAAGAAAACAAGAGAGTGGAGAGATAACACACAGAATGGGAAAAAATATTTGCTAACTGTATTGTATACCTGACAAAAGCCTAACATCCAGGATCTACAAGGAACTCAAATGTGCTGAAAGGAAAAAACACAAACAGCCCCATCAAAAAGTGGAAAAAAGACATGAATAGACACTTCTCAAAAGAATACATACGAGCAGCCAGCAGACATATGAAAAAATGCTCAGCCTCACTAATCATCAAAGAAATGCAAATCAAAACCACACTGAGATACCACCTAACCCCAGTAAGAATGGTCATCACTGATCAAACAAACAACAGATATCTGCAAGGATGCATAGAAAAGGGAACGCTTCCATGCTGCTGGTGGGAATGCAAACTAGTTCAACCTCTATGGAAAACAGTTTGGAGATTTCTAAAAGAACTAGAAATTGACCTTGCATATGACCCAGCAATCCCCCTTCTGGGAATATACCTGGAGGAACTTAAATCACTCTACAAAAAAGATACCCGCACCAGCATGTTTATTACAGCACTATTTACAATAGCAAAAACATGGAACCAACTGTACTGCCCATTGAAACTGAACTGGATTTTTTTTTTTTTTTAAAGTGGTACATATACATGATGGAATGTTACACAGTCATAAAGAAGAACAAAATTATGGATTTCACAGCAACTTGGTTGGATTTAGAGTCTATAATATTCAGTGATTTATCTCAGGAACAAAGAACTGAGTACCACATGTTCCCACTCATAAGCGGACCCTGAACATTTACCATAATACTATAAGAAGGGGATTGATAATTGCCAGAAACTGCCAGGGGGTGGGAGGGGACATAACATTATTAAGGGTACCTGATCTCAAACCAGGCAAAGTGGAGACCAAAGGGAGGCCCAAACTTTACCTGTACGGTGACCACTTGCATACCTAATCCTGAATCATACCCCACATCTTTAAAATAAAATAAATAAATAAACTTAAAAAAAATAAAAGTCATACAGAAAAAAAAAAAAATTAAAGAAGCACTACTCATATTTTATTTTGCTTTGGTTTGCAGCATGAGGGCCTAAACCAGTGATTTTCAGATAGGCAGGCAAAGAGATGTATGGTTTAAGCAAGTTTGTTCAATGTTGGGAATAAACATTTTCAGAAATAAAAATTTTTAAAAATGCAAATTATATCCCGTGCCTTTGGGAGGCTGAGGTGAGTGGACTGCCTGAGCCCGTGGGTTTGAGACCCGCCTTGGGCAGCGAGACCTCATCTCTACAATAAATCAAAAAATTAGCCAGATGTGGTAGCGTGCGCCTGTAGTTCCAGCTACTTGGAAGGCTGAGGCGGAAGGATCGCCGGAGCCCAGCAGGTCGAGGCTGCGGTGGCCGGGAGCGGCCGCTGCACTCCAGTCTGGGCGACAGAGTGAGACTCTAACTCAAAAAAAAAAAAAAAAAAATCAAACTGTAGAAAGAACAAGAGTTCAACAAAAACCAGCATGGATTAGAATAGTTGCAAAATACTGGTTTAAATGCAACATTATAAATTTCTAGTGTTACTGAACATGGTAGTCAAACGTGGCCATAAATTTGCTTCACAAAATTACAACCCAACAGGATTGTAGAGGGGAGGAGCTTATGGTCAGTGTACCTTCTATTTTATCAACACTCAGTGATGAAATAAATAATCAACTGGACTCCCTTTTAAGTGAGAAAGCATGAGATCATCCTCATCTGTTCCCACTTGAAAAAACGATGTGATTCTGTCCAGGGAGTTTGGTTCATTCCCGTCTGCTTGACCTATCCATTTTGCTGCCTTTTTAGTTTACACAATATTTCATAGAACTGCTCAAAAAGAGATTGCACTCTTCCACAATAACTCTATGTTTGCTAGTTTCTCCTTGTAGATCTTAGTTTTGTTTTATATATTCAATTGTTCTGATATTGGGCAAATAAGGCATACCATGGACTTTTTGGTGGCTCTCAATAGTTTGTGCTTTAAAATCACATTGACATTACCCACCCTGTTTTTTTTTCTCTAAGAGTTTAATCTTTATCCATATCCGTTTATTCCCAACTAACACTACACTACAGCTTTTTGCTATAAATGTAACCTCTTATAAACAGCTCGTGGTTGCAGTTTGGAATGTTGATCCATTCTGTGATTATGTAGTCTTTAGATGGGCTAATTTTAGGATATTCGTATAACTTTTTCTTTTTTTTCTCTCTCTCTCTTAAATTTTTAAAATTTCTGTAGAGAAGAGGTCTTGTTGTATTGCCTAGGCTGGTCTTGAATTTCTGGACTCAAGCAATCTTCCTGCTGCAGAGTCCAAAAGTACTGGGATTACAGGTATGAGCACTGTACCTAGCTAATTTTTTTCTTTTAACTGATAAACATATTCTTTCCAAAAACAAATATTCAAAGGTTAAATAAACTGTTCAAGGTTAAGAAAATGAAGAGCTTACTAACTTATCCTTATAAGGAAAATATTCCTTAAATAAAATAAAACTATAATAAAGACAAAAAGGAACTAAAACCGAAACTGAAGACTAACCTATTTTTAAAGCACAAGTTTAAAAATCAATTAAATGAGTAAATATGATTTGACAATACATTAAAAGAATAATTACGACCAAGTAATACTTATCATAGGTATCCAATGTTTGTTCATTAAAAAGAAGACATGTTGCATAGACATTTCTCAAAAGATATACAAATGGCTAAGAAGTATATGAAAGATGCTCAACATCACTAATCATTAGATAAATGCAAATCAAAACCACAATGAGCTATCACCTCATACCCATTAGGATGGCCACTATAAAAAAATAACAGAATGACAAATGTTGGTATGTGGAGAAATAGAACTCTGGCACACTGTTGATGAGCATGTAAAATGGTGCAGCCACCAGGGAAATTCTCCAAAAAATTAAAAACAAAATTACCATTTGATTCAGAAATCCCTCTTCTGGGCATATATCCAAAATAATTCAAAGCAGAATTTCAAAAAGCTATTGGCACACCCCTGTTCACTGCAACATTACGCACAATCACCAAGAGATGGAAGCAACCCAAATATTCACTGACAGATGAATGGATAAAGAAAATGCAGTATACACATATAGTGAAATATTATTCAGCCTTTAAAAAGAAAATCCAACATCCAAAAACTCTCAACAAATTAGGAATAGAAGGATTGTACCTCATCATACTAAAGGTCATGTACGATAAGCCCACAGCAAACATACTCAACAGTGAAAAGCTGAAAGCTTTTCCTCTAAGATCATGAACAAGACAAGGGTGTCCACTCAACACTTCTATTCAACATGGCACTGGATATATAACCAAAACAATCAGACAAGAAAAAGAATGAAAAGGCATCCAGGTCAAAAACAAAGTTAAACTGTTTCTGCAGATGACATGGTCTTATATATAGAAAACCCTAAAGAACCCACCAAAAAACTGATAGAATAAATGAATTCAGTAAAGTAGTAGCTTACGAAAACCAACATACAAAAATCAGTTGAGTTTCTGTACAAAAAAGAAATTAAGAAAACAATCCAATTTACAACATCATCAATTAATAAAATAAAATACTTAGGAATAAATTTAGCCAAGAGGAAGAAAGATCTGTACACTGAAAACTATAAAACACTGATGAAAGAAACTGAGAAAGACACAAATAAATGAAAAGATATCCTGTGTTCATGGATTGGAAGAATATTTTTTAAATGTTCTACCCAAAGTGATCTGCTGATACAATGCAATCCCTGTCAAAATTCCAATAGCATTTTCCACAGAAACAGTAAAAACAATCTTAAAATTCATACGGAACCACAAAAAACCCAAATAGCCAAAGTAATTTTGAGCAAGAAGAACAAGGCATCACACTACCTGATTTCAAAATATACTACATACTAAAACTAACCAAAACTGCAGGGTACTGAAGGTGTTAGGTGGAATGAGGGGCAATTAGTTAAAGAGTACACAGTTTCAATTAACCAGGATAAGTAAATTCTGGAGACCTATTGCACAGCATGGAGACTACAGTTAATAATAATGTATTGTATACTTGAAAACTGCTAAAAGATTACATCTTAAGTGTTCTCATCACAAAAAATAAGTATGTGAGGTGATGGATGTTAAGTGGCTTGATTTAATCTGTTCAAAATGTATACAACTTTTTTTTGAGAGACAGTCTCTCTGTGTTGCAGTGGTGTAATCACAGCTCACTGCGACCTTGAACTCCTGGGTTCGAGCAATCCTCCCACCATGGACTCCCAAAGTGCTGAGATAACGGGCATGAGCCATCGACTACAGTCAGTATATACAATTTTTATTTGAAAATTATACCTTAATAAAACCGTGGGGGAAAACATGGTGCTGGCATAAACATGCACACACATACCAATGGGAACAGCACAGAGTCCAGTCATAAATCCACACATTTACCATCAACTGGTCTTCAACAAAGGTGCCAAGAACACACAGTGGGAATGAACAGACTCTTCAATACATGGTGCTGAAAAAACTGGATATCCACATGTAGAAGAATGAAATTGGATACTCATCTCTTACCATACCAAAAATCAACTTAAGATGAATTAAAGACTTAGGGAAATCATGAAATTACTAGGAAAAAAGGGGGAAGGCTGCTTCTTCTTTTTCTTTTTTTGTTTTTTTTTTGGGTAGAGACAAGGTCTCACTATGTTGCCCAGGCAGGTCTTGAACTCCTGGGCTCCCACCTTGGCCTCCCAAAATGCTAAGAGTACAGGCATGAGTCACCACACCTGGCCAGGCAAGTACTTGACACTGGTCTAGGCGATATTTTTTTTTTTAATGACCCCAAAAGCACAGGCAACAAAAGCAAAAATAGACAAATGGGTTTGCATTAAACTAAAAAGCTTCTGCACAGCAAAAGCAGCAATCAACTGATGAGACAACCTACAGGAAAGGAAAAAACATTTACAAACCACACATCAGAAAAGGGGTTAAATACGTAAGTAACTCAAACAATACAATAGCAGGAAACAAAAAGCTGTATTAAAACATGGGCAAAGGCCAGGCACAGTGGCATGCACCTGTAGTAAAGCTACTCAAGCTGAGGCGGGAAAATCACTTAAGACCAGGAGCTTGAGACCAGCCTGGGCAACATATGAGACCCTGTCTCTAAATAAATTTAAATTTAAAAATGTAAAATAAAAAGCCCTAAAAAATGGATAAAGAACCTGAATAGATATTTCTCAAAGGAAAACATATAAACAGCCAACAGATACATGAAAAAATGGTCAACAGTCCCTTAACTAACCAAAAAATGCAAATCAAGACCAACAGATACCACCTGATTAGAATGGTATTGTAAAAAAGTGAAAAATAGAGTCTTGCTACATTGCCTAGGCGGTCCCGAACACCCGAGCTCACCACCTCAGCCTCCCAAGTAACTCGGACTACAGGTGTATGCCATCATACTCAGCTTTTAAAAAGTTTTAAAACGGGGAATAATTACCAGGCTCATGCCCGTAATTCCAGCACTTTGGGAAGTCAAGGTAGGAGGACTGCCTGAGTCCAGAAGTTTGAGACCAGTCTAGGCAATGTAGCAAGCCCTCATCTCTATAAATGAGAACATAGCAAGTCCTCATCTCTATAAATAAATTTAAAAATTAGCCAAGCATGGTGATACGCCTATAGTCTCAGTTACTTGGAAGGCTGAGGAGGTAGGATTGCTTGAGCCCAGGAGTTTAATGCTGCAGTGAGCTGTGATCATGCCACTGTACTCCAGTCTGGGCAACAGAATGAGACTGCCCCCAACTCATTAACCACATACACAAATAAATACATACAGAACTATGAATGGGCTCTGTGGATTATAATCAATGTCAATCTGCCTGTTGTGGTAGTAAACTAGAGTTTTACGGAAGATGTTACCATTGGGGGAAACAAATCTTTCTGTATTCTTTCTTGTTAAGAGACAGGGTTTCACTCAGTCACCTAGGCTGGAATGCAGTGGTGCAATCATAGCTCACTGCAGCCTTGACCTCTTGGGCTCAAGTGATCCTCCCACCTCAGCCTTATGAGAAGCCAGGACTATAGGCATGAATCACTACACCCAGTTAATTAAAAAAAATTTTTTTTTTGTAGAGACAGCGTCCTGCTATACTGTCAGGCCGGTGTGGATCTTCTGGTCTCAGATGAACTTCCCACCTTGGTCTCCTAAGGCAATGGGATTACACGCATGAGCTACTGTGCCCAGCTTCTTTCTGTATTTTTTTTTTTTTTTTTTTGAGTTTGTGTCTCACTCTATTGCCCAGGTTAGAATGCAGTAGCATGCTCATGGCCACCCCAGCATCAACCTGCTATATTACTTCTTACAACTACACGTGAACCTACAATTATCTCAGAATTAAAATTTTCACAATTGATGCCCATCAATAGGGGTATGGTAGACTGGGCATGGTGGTTCATGCCTGTAATCCTAGCACTTTGGGAAGTCAAGGACCACTTAAGACTAGGAGTTTGAGACAAGCCTAGACAATACAGTGAGACTATCTTTACAAAAAAGGAAAAATTAGCTGAGTGTGGTAGCATGCACCTATAGTTCCAGCTACTCAGGAGGCTGAAGTGGGAGGATGACTTGAACACAGGAATTCAAGGTTACAATGATTACTATGATTGCGCCACTGCACCTCAGCCTGGGCAACAGAGCGAGATCCTATCTCAAAAAAAGAAATAAAGGAGGAAAGTGGTTATCTACACAAGGTCTATCCCTTGGTATCCATTAGGGATTAAAAAAAGAAAAAAAAAAGAAGAAAAAGAAAAGCAAGGTCTACAGCAATGGCGAGTATACTATCTTTTTTTTTTCTTCTTTCTTTTTTTTTGAAAGTAGGATTTATTGAGAGGACAGAAAAGCTTCCACAGTGGGAGGGAACCTGAGGGGGTTGCCCTACCTCTTTTTCCTCTTTAATAAATAATTAAAGTAGAATATATTAACATCTGCTTGAATTTGCATTTTAAAACTCAGAAAGGATACATACAGACGTAATATGAGTGGGCATGGAGAGAGGGACAGAATGTCGGGCAGGAGTGGAACAGAAGGGATAGAGAGGGGAGCAAAAAAAAAGGGGAGGAATACCCTTTTAAAGGAGAAAGTACAATTATTTCAGAATTCCTTATCAATACAAAAGATTTGAAAGAAAAAAACATTATGGGAAGGAGGTACAAAATATCTTTATCTAATTTCATTCTCACTTGAGAGAATAATCTTTAAAACGGGAATTGAGTATATAATTTTTTAATAAAACCACATACACAACTGAATAAAAAGAAACTTTCATCCAGTAATGGGTTAGTATCATTTAGGTACCGAGGACTATTCTAACACAAGGATACAAAGATTATAAATAGTACTCTGCCCTTGAGAAACTCAAGAAATTGAGAGCAACTAGTCATCTTAAATGAACACAACCTCAAGTCCCAGATGAATTCAATCCTAAAACCCATAAATCATGGGGAATGGGAGGAGATCAACACCGAAGGTGAGCACACTCATATCAATTCTCAAAACAGAGAGATTCCTATTTGACAATAAATGGGAATGAACTATTGATACAACTGATGAATCTCAAATAATTATGCTGGATGAAGTCAGACCAAAAGAAAAGTACTTCCAATTAAGTAAAATGTAAACTAATCTATACAGGGGCAGAAAACAGATCAGCAGGGTTGCCCAGGCTGGGGGAAACATTACTAATGAAAACCAGGTCATTTTCCGAGGGATAAATATGTTCATTATTAGAACTGTGTTGATAGTTTCATGGGTATACAACATGTTAAAACTTATTAACTTTATACTTTAAATATGTGCAATATATTGTATATCAATTACTTACAGTAAAGCAGTTAAAAAAAAAATCCGGGCATGGTGGCTCAAGTATGTAATTCCAGCATTTTGGGAGGCCGAGGTGAGAGGATTGCCTGAGCCCACAGGTTCAAGAACCTGGGAAACTTGGCGAGACCTCATCTCTACAATAAATCAAAAAATTAGCCAGGAGTGGTAGCACGCACCTGTAGGTCCAGCTACTTGGAAGGCTGAGGTGGAGGGATCGCCTGAGCCCAGCAGGTTATCACTGGGGTGGCCATGAGCGTGCTACTGCACTCTAGCCTGGGTGATGGAGTGAAGAGTCCAACTCCCAAAAAAAAAAAAAAAAAAAAAGAAGGAACTAGGGATCTTTGGCTACACAGACCATGGAATGTTCCAGAGGTAGCATAGGTAGGAAACAACAGATTGCAGAAGCATACTGACCAGTAAATGTGGCAATAAAAGTCCACAAAATTCTGGAGTAGATTATTTAACACATGTTTTGTGATTGCTTAGGGAACCAGCATGAGTCAATTATGAACAAGACATGCTAAACTAACTTCATTTCCTGTTTTGATAGTGTTACCACAACAACACAAAGTTCACAGAGCTGTGGTGAATTCAAGCCATACTCATCAAGTACCTCCCATTCATGAGACTTCATGTTAGGAATGATAAAAAAAATATCTTGCTGTTAAGAAACTTGAGATTTAGTGAGGAAAGGAGACAGGAACACACAATATACTCTGCTTTTATCATAGTAATGCACTTTTGAAACACAAGGAAAAGCTGGGTAGATTAATACCAAATAAAGTATTAAGGGAAGGATTAAAAGAAGATGAGGCCGATATAAGACATATCCTGAAGAATAAACAGACTTTTGACAGAAAAGCAAAGTCACAAAGAATAAGAAGGCCGGGTACAGTGGCTCAAGCCTGTAATCCCAGCACTCTGGGAGGTTGAGGCGAGAGGATTGCCTGAGCTTGTGGGTTCGAGAACAACCTGGGCAACACAGCGAGGCCTCATCTCTACAGTAAATCAAAAAAATTAGCTAGGTGTGGTGGTGTGCGCCTGTAGTTCCAGCTTCTTGGAAGGCTGAGGTGGAAGGATCGTTGGCGCCCAGCAGGTCGATGCTGGGGTGGCCATGAGTGTGCCACTGCACTCAAGCCTGGGCAACAGAGTGAGACTCCAACTAAAAAAAAAAAAAAAAAAAAAAAAAAGAGGAAATATGTGGAGAAGGAAATGACTGAGACATTTGCTGGGACCACTAGCCCTTGCCCAGTCATGCCTCTTCCCATGAGAGTTGTTTTTCAGGGTGGAGGAACATGTTCAACAGGAGTCCCAGAATTCCTTGCCAACAAAGTTGTGAAGGCCCATGTCTACTGTGTGCACCTGAGGGATGGCCAACAGGAGGCTGTGCACAGGTGTACACTGCACCTGGACTGTGCAGATGGCAGGCCATGCACATGTGCTCAATTCACAGTGAGGAGACAGCACTGTGGCTGGGAAGGGAAGAGGGCTATGTTGAAGGCCTACTCTCCCTGGAACTACTGGCAGAGAATTCCAAAAAGTCTTAGAATTTGGTATTTGAACCTGATCTTCCAGGGCATTAAGATGGTATATCTGTTATGGCAGGAGGAGAGAGCATAAGTCTGTTCAATGTTTCTTAGCTTGATTATTTATATCATGTGGGGCTCCATTTGTATTCTTGACCTAGGCTTTGCAACCATGAGAGGTAAGAGGTAAGAGGCAAGGGGGGGGAGGGGAGGGGGGGAGGAGGAGGAAGAGGAGGAGGAGGATGGAGGCCAAGGGCAGCTTTGAACATCCTGATTTAAAGATCTAAGGGTACCTGTGGTGGTTCAGATGGAGGAGACGACAGCTCTGTCCTTCCAACACCATCAGGAGAAAGACCAAGGCTGGGAACAGAAGCCATAGTGTATGGCAGTGCTGAGGAGAAATTATGTTGAAAAAAGATGTCTGAGGCTAGAACTCAGGAGCAGCAAGAGGACAAGAAATCAGTTAAGAGTGTGACATAGTAAGTAATAATGGATTGAGTACCCTGTCATCTAACTCTGCAACCCAGATGCTCAATCATGTAGAATCAGGAGTGGTGTTTCCCACATCAAAGGAAAAAGCTCCAAACAGGAGAGACTGAGAAAGAACTAGAAAGCATTCACTGAATCTGCAATGAGATGTCATGCACTAACCTTGGCATAAGTAAGTAAATGGAAGGGAGGGGGCAGGAGTAGAAAGAGTAGAGCTCACTAATTTTTAAAGAGTGATATTAAGGTAAAGAGAAAGAAAACAACTGAAAAATCCAGGTGATCAACTGAGAGAAGCACAGGATGTTATGAAAGCAGGGGCTGCAGGGGAGGGAGAAGGTTGAGTGACCAGGTAGGGTGAAAAGGAAGGCTCCCAATGGCTAACCAGGGGGTGAGAAGGGAGAGTAAATTCTGGGCAGAGCAGGCAAATGGGCAATGGTGCAGGGGCCTGTGGGAAATTTGGGGTAATGGGACACCTGAAGTGAGGGGGACACAGGGGATATACATGGGTTGAAGCCGGAGAGTAAGCAAAAGTCACATTGTATTTAGATATCTACAGTTTTCTCCTGGGGAGCCACCAAAGGTTGTTAAGCAAAGATTTTATGCAAGGCAATATTTACATTTTTGTAGTTTCTTTGGGCAGCAGTTTGCTGAAAGAATGGAATGGGAAGGGTGGTGCGCCAGGTCATATGGAGGCAAGGAGCCCTTTCAGCCAACTCAGAATGAGTAGGAGCCATAGCTGTGGACAAAGGGGCAGACTCGGAAGAAATGGGTGCCTGCTTCACAAACTTCATGTTTCCTATTCAAATGGTCTCCATCATATTAGATGAAATTCCTCTAGAACTACATGTTCTAAATTGCTCATGTCTTCTTTATAGCAGTTGTAACCAAATTTGCAAGGGAGAAGGAATACTATGCTTATCTAATGCCTCCCAATATAAGATTTGCTAACAAAAATCCTGTATGCAAACCATGAGTGCCATAAGAACAACTAGACAACTCAGCTTCCACTTGTCCCACCCTCCAACCCCAAGATATCTGGAATAGCAATGAGCCCCAGATCCAAGTGGCCTAAGGATATTTCAAATATAGTCTTGGGTCCATTCCCCACACCTTGAGGGCTGGCTGAACTTAGTGACTTGTTTCCAAAGAATATAATTTAGAAAGGGAGAAAAAATGATAACTTTATAATGGAGAAACTTAGCAGACACTACCTCAACCAGGTGATCATGGTGAACATCCCCAATAATATCATGTGGATAAAAGGCACCCTATATGATGAAACAAGAAGGGCATTTCACCTATTTAATAGTCTTCCCAAAACCTATAATCCCAGTCTGACAATGAGAAAAACATCAGACAAACTCAAACCGAGGAACATGCTAAAAAATACCTGACTAGTACTCAAAACTGTAAAGGTCAAGAAAAGAGAGAAACTATCACAGACCAGAGAGACTAGGCAGGCACGACAACTAAATGTGGTATCCTGGATTAGAATCTAAAAAGAAAAAGGACAGGAGTGGGAAAAGTGGTGACATCTGAATAAAGTTTACTTAACAGTTACATACCAGTGTTGGCTTCTTGATTTTGACAAACATTCTATAGTGATGTAAGATATTAACATCAAGGGAAACTGAAAACTGGGTGAGGGGCATATAGATATCTGTGCAATTTTTGTCTACAAATCTAAATTATTCCAACATAAGAGTTCAATTTGGGCCGGGCTCAGTGGTTCAGTCGGTAATCTCAGCACTTTGGGGGGCCGAGGCAAGCAGATTGCCTGAGCCCAGGGTTTGAGACCAGTCCGGGGAACTTGGCGAGACCTCGTCTCTAAAATAAATAAAAAATTAGCCGGTATGGTAGCACATGCCTGAAGTTCTGACTACTTGGAAGGCTGAGGTGGAAGGATCACCAGAGCCCAGCAGTTCGATGCTGAGGTGGCCGTGAGTGTGCCACTGTACTCTAGTCTGGGTGACAGAGTGAGACTCCAACTCAAAAAAAAAAAAAAGTTTAATTTATAAAGGCATTCCAAAGCCGGGCTCGGTGGCTCAGCCTGCAATCCCGTGCCTTTGGGAGGCTGAGGTGAGTGGATTGCCTGAGCCTGCGCGTTCGAGACCTGCCTGGGCAGCAAGACCTCATCTCTACAATAAATCAAAAATCAGCCGGGCATGGTAGCACATGCCTATAATTCCGGCTACTTGGAAGGCTGAGGCGGAAGGATCGCCGGAGCCCAGCAGGTCGAGGCTGCGGTGGCCGGGAGCGGCCACTGCACTCCAGTCTGGGCGACAGAGTGAGACTCCAACTCAAAAAATAAATAAATAAATAAAATAAAGGCATTCCATTAAACACTTCTAAAATTGATGAAATAATCAGAATTAGATAATATGGGCTTAGTTTAATAAGGAAACATTTTATAATTAGCTACTTTAATCTCCAATAGAAATATAGTAAATGCTTGGTGGAATAAAAATATTCCTAAAAAGATATATTAAAACTTAACCTAGTTTATTTATTTATTTTTTTTGAGTCAGGGTCTCCCTCAGTCTCTCATGCTGGAGTGCAATGGCACGATCATGGCTCATGCAGCCTCAACCTCCTGAACTTAGGTGGTCATTCTGCCTTAGGTTCAAAGTAGCTAGGACTACAGATGAATACCACCACACCCAGATTAAATTTTTCTACAGAGACGAAGTTTTGCTAAGTTGCCTGGGCTGGTCTCAAATTCCTGGGCTCAAGCAATCCTCCTGCCTTGGCCTCCCAAAGTGCTGGGATTACAGGCGTGAGCCACCTTTTGCCCAGCCTACCTGATTTTTAAATTTCACTTCAATCACTTGGCAAACATTTATCTATTATAGACTAAATACACATTGCAAATTGAAATAAATATAATATAATCCTACCTGCCTTTCTCCCTTTGAGGAGGATAAGATATAAAAATACTTACTGCAGCACCACCTAAAAGAACAAAACCTTTATTGTCAAACAAGGATTAATAATGATGGAATATTAATAATAGGTCATTGTGCAGCTGTTAAAAAAAGTATAAAGATAATTTTACTTAAAGGTAAGATAAAAAATAAAATCACAGATCGTAGTTTAAAAATATTTATCTAGGGAGATAATTTACAAAATAAGCTAGGATGGTGGGATAATGAGTGATTTAAATTTCTTGTCTATTCCATTGGGAGGAAAGGTAACCAATAAAATACAGGTTATATAAGACAAGACAGCTTAAAAGAAATACCCTGAGTTTTTAAATGAGTTCCTAAAGTTCTAAATATCTTCACAGGCTTCTGCTTCTAGCCATAATGCAGGAACAAGGAATGATTTACTCTCTGTTTTAAACAACTAAAACAAAAACAAAACAAAAACTCAGACAAAAAATAAAATAAAAATTGTATGAAAACTGTATCTTTTTTTTTTTTTTTTTGAGACAGAATCTTGCTTTGTCATCCAGGCTGGAGTGCAGTGATGTGATCACAGTTCAAATGCAGTCTTGAACTCCTGTACTCAAGTGATTCTCCTACCTCAGCCTCCCAAACAACTAGGACTATAGGTACTTACCACCATGCCTGACTAATTTTTAAATTTTCTGTAGAGATGGGATCTTGCTATTTTGCCCAGGATAAAAACTGTACCTTTTTTAAAAAGGTATTCTTTAAAATTTCATGATTTCTGGTTATGTGGTTATTAGAGTTTAGGAGCTATATTTTATTCTTTTTTTTTTTTTTTTGAGTTGGAGTCTCACTCTGTCGCCCAGACTGGAGTGCAGTGGCCGCTCCCGGCCACCGCAGCCTCGACCTGCTGGGCTCCGGCGATCCTTCCGCCTCAGCCTTCCAAGTAGCTGGAATTACAGGCATGCGCTACCACGCCCGGCTGATTTTTTGATTTATTGTAGAGATGAGGTCTCACTGCCCAGGCGGGTCTCGAACCCGCGGGCTCAGGCAATCCACTCACCTCAGCCTCCCAAAGGCGCGGGATTACAGGCTGAGCCACCAAGCCCGGCTCTATATTTTATTCTTAAGACTTCACTCATATGATAGCTTTACTTTGTAGCATGGTTTTCACTGATAGCATCTCTTTGATCACTTTTAATAACGTTAATCCGTAGGCCAGCTCGGTAGCTCAGCCTGTAATCCCAGCGCTTTGGGAGGCCGAGGTGAGTGGATTGCCTGAGCCCACCGGTTCGAGATCCACCTGGGCAACTTAGCGAGACCTCATCTACACAATTAAAAAAAAAAAAAAAAAAAATCAGCCAGACGTGGTAGCGCATGCCTGTAATTCCGGCTACTTAGAAGGCTGAGGCGGAAGGATCGCCAGAGCCCAGCAGGTCGAGGCTGAGGTGGCTGGGAGCGGCCACTGCACTCCAGTCTAAGCGACGGAGTGAGACTGCAACTCAAAAAAAAAAAATAACGTTAATCCCTCCACTGCCAATCATGAATGTACTTGCTTTTTCTAGATATATCTGGGTCTGTCCATGGCCCAGAAAGTAAGGCACTGAGCACTATCACCAGTTTCCAGTGCTGGTAGTGCCCACACAAGCTTAGAAAGCAGTGAGCCAACTTGATCCCTGCAGTTACACCTCCAGGGCAGCTACTGCATTCTTACATGTGCTATGAGGCTGGGTCTGAGCAGCCATTTCTAACAGCTGGCTTACACTGAGTACTTTTCATACCTCCTACTCTTAGTCACATCTCCTCCTTTCAACGCTACATTTACTACGTGTAAAAAGCAACAACTGTCAACACAGTTAATGTAGTACTTTCAAGTCTTGTTTCTCCCTATGTCAAGATTTCTGTTTTTGGTGTATTTTATATGGGGCAGATGTATACTCAGTAGCAAGTGCATTAAAAATGTAAAAAAAACCCCAAAACCAGAATTCTTAGATTGATAATGCTTTAAATTTATTATACCTAATAAGGACTAATATAGATGGGTAGGGTTTTTTTTTTTTTTTCTGACTAAATATAAAGGATAAGAAATGTCCAGGTTTATCTATTGTCATTTTTTCACTGTGCTCTGGTGTAAAACTAATAAACATTCAAATGGGGATCAAAACTAAATTCTAAACATTAATTATTCACATATTCACACATTCACTTTACTTGTTACCTGCTTGCACTTACTGGTAATATTGCTTTTCTTTGGTTCATAGATAAACACTGCTCCAGATGTTTACAGTTTACTTACTAGGAACCAGGTGATAGTGATATTGAAAAGAAGTTATGAACAATTCTCTCTTTTTTTTTTGAGTTGAAGTCTCATTCCGATGCCCAGACTGGAGTGCAGTGGCCACTCCCGGCCACCGCAGCCTCGACCTACTGGGCTCAGGTGATCCTTCCGCCTCAGCCTTCCAAATAGCTGGAACCACAGGCATGAGCCACCACACCTAATTTTTTTGATTTATTGTAGAGATGAGGTCTCACCAAGCTGCCCAGGCTGGTCTCAAACCCATGGGCTCAGGAAATCCTCTCACTTTGGCCTCCCAAAGTGCTGGGATTATAGGCGTGAGCCACTGCGCGCGGCCATGAACAATTCTTATTTAATAACAGCTATAATTTATTGAGTACTTATTATGTGTTCAGCACTGCTCTGGCTATCTGTGGACCACTTTAAGAAGGTGGTATTTAATGGTACATCCAAAAGCAGGCAGGATTTTAATATGCAGACCACGAGAAAGACACTGTAGAGAGAAGGAGCTACAGAAGCTGAGGCATGGAAGGTTAAGTGCCAGTGCTGGCCAGTTCAGTATGGCTGGAGTTGGTGATCCCTCGTTAAGCACTGTGGATACAGCAGTGAAAACAGAAAGTGCTCTGCCCTCATAAACCTAATATAATATGGGGGAGATAAAAAGAGACATAGATATTAACGAAGAGACCCAAAAAATATAAAACTTATTTACAAAAATTGTGTATTTATTCTTACATGTTTAAACTTCAATCACCTTCAAAGTACTGTTTGATGCAACAAAACTATCAAGATGCTTTTTCCATTGTCCAAAACAGTTTTTTAACTCATCAACTTTGATGCCTTTTAGTGCTTCTGCTGTTTTTTATTTCATCTCATCCATACTGGCAAAACATTTCCCTTTGAGGACTTTTTTCATCCAGGGAAACAAAAAAAAGTTGCTTGGGATGAGATTGGGTGAATAGGGAGGAAGGGGCATGAGCGCTCATAAATCACCTACCATGAATTGAGCAAATGTGTTGAAAGAACCTCCAAAAAAAAAATCACTGAAGCTGAAAGCAGCCTCTCACAACAATGCTAGCTGGTACACTGATGCCGATGGGTTTCTGGAACACTTACCTACTGGGAGGATCCTGTACTACAAGGGGCCTGTCCTCCAAAAAATAATTCTGGTTTGTTTTGGATCCCCCCTTGCAATTTATATTATTTATAAATATATAGCTAAACAGACACAAATAGGTAATTATGGTGAATACTGAGGAAAGTGCAAATAATATAATTAATGTTATTAAGGAAAACTAGAGAACTTAGTTTAAATTAGGAGCTCAGGGAAGGTTCTTCTTTAAGAAAGCTAGGGAGGCATTTAAACAGAGACATGAATGATGGGCAGGAATTAGCTAGGATGAAGGGTGGCAAAGGCAAGTATTACACAAGCAGAGAGGGGTTAGGCCAGAATATATGTGAATCCCTAAGAAATTCCTTGTGGCTGAGAGCATGGCTTACGATGAGGCTGAAGAAAAAGCAGCACCCTGGCAGTTACACTAAAGATTTTAGATTTATCTTAAGTGCACTTCCACTTTAAGCTGGGGAATAAAAGTACTCAACTAATATGTTTAAGATAGGAACTAAGTTGTAAAAGTAAAAAAAAGGAAACCATTCAATCCACGGCAAATTATCCAGCGAGAAATGATTGGTAGTAGCATAGACTAAGCATAAGCAGCAAGCCCATAACTAGCATTTCAAGCAGGTCAGTTCATTGAATGAAATTGTAACACCCACCGCAGGACATCTAACATCCCAGGCCCAAAGGCACTATGAGCTAGCTGTACTCCCACATCAGTAAAACATTAAAAAAAAAAAAGAGGCTGGGCTCGGTGGCTCAGCCTGTAATCCCAGCACTTTGGGAGCCCGCAGGTTTGAAACCAGCCCAGGCAACTTGGCGAGACCTCGTCTCTACAGTAAATTTTTAAAAAGTTAACTATGTGTGGTAATGCATACCTGTAGTTCCAGCTACCTGGAAGGCTGAGGCGGAAAGGATTGCTGGAGCCCAGGAGGTCGACGCTGGGGTGGCCATGAGTGTGCCACTGCACTTCAGCCTGGGCGACCGAGGTAGACTCCAACTCAAAAAAAGAAAGAAAAGAAAGAAAAAGAAAAACCACCTATCTCTTAAAGGAATGGTCATATCTCTGGAGTGCACAAGAATGGTGACAGTAAAGACTAAAGAAGACAGCAAGACTGAAGGGAAAGGCTGCTGAGTGGGATCTGTGAATTTGACGGTGAGCAAGACAGATAATACCATCAGGGTAAAAAATTATTTTTTGGACGAGCGTGGTGGCTCATGCCTGTAATCCCAGCACTTTGAGAGGTATAGGCCAGAGGACTGCCCGAGTCCAGGGGTTTGAGACCAGCCTGGGCAACCTGGCGAGATCTTGTCTCTACAATAAAAAAAATTAAAAAAAAAAAGTTAGCCGGGCATAGTGGCACACACCTGTGGTTCCAGCTACTTGGAAGGCTGAGATGGAAGGATCGCCTGAGGCCAGCAGGTTGAGGCTGCGGTGGTTGTGAGTGTGCCACTGCACTCCAGCCTGGATGACAGAGTGAGACTGACTCAAAAAAAAAAAAAAGAAAAAAGAATTGAAAAATTAGTTGTGCAGATAGGAGAAAAAAAATTGCAAAATGTGTATTTAAAATATATAAAGAACTCACGCAATTTCAAAATAAGATGACAACCCAATATTTAAAATAGACAAAAGAGCCAGGCTTAGTGGCTTCTGCCTGTAATTTCAGCACTTTGGGAGGCTGAGGCAGGAGGATTGTTTGAGCCCAAGAGTTTGAGACCAACTTGGGCAATATAGTGAGACCTCATTGCTACAAAAAAATTTTAAAAACTAGGCAGGCATGGTTGTGCACACCTGTAGTCCCAGCTACAGTGGGAAGCTGAGGCAGAAGGATCACCTGAGTCCAGGAAGTTGAGGTGTGGTGAGCTGTGATTGTGCCACTACACTCCAGTCTGGGCAACAGAGTGAGATATTGACTTTAAAAAAAAAAAAGAAAAGCAAGCAAGCAAGCTAATCTGTGGCTGCCTGTGACACTGACTGCAAGGGGTTCCAAAATCATTTTGGAGGTAATTTAAATGTTCTGTATTTTCGTTTTTGTGGCAGTTACACAAGTACATATACATTTGTCAAGACTTCACTTAACTATACACATAAAGATTGAGCTATGCTACAAAATTGCAGGGTTCGTTTTCTTTCATGGTTCATAAGCTCATATTGAAGACAACTGCAAGGGAAATGTTCCAAACAGGTTTTGAATAATCATAGTATCATTGGAATAAATGCCCAGCCTTCCACAATCATTTCAAAGGCTTTGACATAAAATTTCTGGTATGTTCAGGTTTTTTCCTCATCCTCCCCAGTCCCCTGTCATTATAGTCATGTCTCCCAGCAGAGACTCAATACTATTTATGGGTAATAAAATTTATCTAAATACAGTAGGTATCGTATCATGCATAAGCACCATATTGTACATGTTGTTAAGCAACTAAAATGCTACTTATCAGGTGTGAATGGGTTATTTTTAGAGAATGCTATTAAGCTGTTCTCTAAGCTACCCATTTTGGTGAACTTTAATTATCTGAACACAAAACTACAGTACTTTGTTTCAGAGATGAAAATTAACTTGTCTTCAGATGCTAAGTAAGTTAGACTGAGCCAAATTAATGTTCCAAAAATAAGTAGGTAGATAATACTAATGACTGCTTTAAAAGAAAATGTATTCCTTACTTTAGCTTAGTTCTCTCATAATTCACTAACCAAGAAAGCCAGTGCAAAGGTGGTTTTAGAGGTTGAAAACCAATAAATGAGCAAATGTAAGCTAGCCTTATACATATATGTATATATACATATATACTTTATATATATAGCCTTATATATATGTATATATACCATATATATATATAGAGAGAGAGAGAGTCATTTTAGCTATAAAACCAGCAATAGTAAATTCTTTTCATTTACTCATAATTTTATAGTATTTTAAGAGTCAATATTCCAATGTTCTATAAGTATATGGCTTAAAACCTGATGTCATGAACACATGTGCAACCTTTCTAGAAAAGGTACTCTGGAAAGCCCAGAGCTGTTGGCTATATATGCATTTTTCAACCTCTTCAGCAATAAAACAGGCTAAAGACCTAGATGAGATTTCAATTCTGGCTCTATCCCTCACTAGGTGAGACACATTGGTTGAGTCACTTAACATCTCTGAGCAACCATTTGGTTGGCTGAAAAATGAGGAAAGTTCACAGGTTGTAAAGATTATAGAAATAGCAGATGCAACCTGAAAAAGTCAGCCCTCAAAGAAAGTTATATGGTCTCTTAAAAATTATCTTATACGTTTATCACGTAGTACCCTAAAAAGGAAATAACACCAGAAAACGACACCAGGCTTCAAATCAAGAGGTCTGAGTTTTATAGTCCTAACTCAGCCTTGATGATGTTGGCCAAGTTACAAAAAGATGATTCCATCATTCCATTTTCAGGCTTCTTCCAAATATAAGAAGTACAAAACAAAAAATTTAATATAGATAGAATGAAAACCTCACATTCAGTTATACATATGTATGCATGAATAAACATAGAAAGATGAAGCCTTGTAGTGACTGATATTGAGAAGAAGTGCAACAAATTTTTGGTGAACTGAAGCAGAAAAATTATTAACATTTTCCCCTCATTAATAGGAAAAATAAGTCTATTTTACTAGCTCTAATATACCCTATCAGGATTTAGTATTGTGATTAATCATCATCTTAAAAATCTAATCAAGCAGCTTTGTTTTACTTGGAGCATGCTAGGGTAGCACAAAGTCAGACTTAGTATTCTTTGTAACAGATATTCTCTAATCCAAAACAGTACAACTTAGAAGTCTTTTGAACTTGTCATGAGAAAGAAAGGGAAACCTTGATTAAGCAGATGGACTACTGACTTCATCATCATTCTCCTACATTTTCTTCCTCCTCAGTTGTTCCCTCCCAGCTTCACTGAAACAAAATTTTAGAATGGTCCAGGTGAGGTTGCCTAGCAGTGAGCTATAAGAACAGCTAGAAGTAATATCAACAAAGACCAAGAGCATTAAGTCTTTTCCAATGCCAAGCATTCAAGGTAGCAGCAGAGGCAGCTTCTTGTGCCTCTGCACCAGAAGAAGAATAAGAAAATGAAAAAGGACCTCATTAATCATAATGACCATAGTCATGAGCACAGTGCAAGAACTTCAGAAAAATCCTTATATAATATCTTCACCACAACTCTACAAAGCATAACTCTTATTTTGTAGATGAAGAAACTGAGGCAGAGGGGGGTGTCAATTAACTTGTCCATGATTACATAAGTAGTAGCTAACAGAACTGAGACTCAAACCCAGGCATGTTGACCTCCAAAGCCTATGTTCTGTTCCTAACCGCTACATCATATACAGGCCAACAGTCCTTCCTTGGTTATGTCCCCTGGGTGGTGATCAACCAAGATTAGGCTCAAAATTGAACCAGATTCTGACAGGTCAACTGAAAAGAAGTTGAAGGCAGACAGTGAGAACAAAAACAAAAAAAGAATCATAATGCTATAAAGAAAATGTACTGCTTCCCATTTGGAGAGTTCTGGCTATTTAGATCTATTTGCTCAGGATAAGCCAAAACCTGTCTCCCTGAAACAAGAAGCAAATATGTGCTGTAAATGAGGAATGGGGGTGAGGGAAAGCAGGATTGAAGGCACAAGATGTGAGGGCCAATCAGACACAAGGAAAGTGAGAAAGAAACCTAAATGAGGACAAGTAAAAAGATCATGTTGAAGACCCAGTAGAAATTAGAATCCAGAGATTTTTTAGTGGTGTCAATCATGATAATTAAGCTATTTTCTCCAATATATATCAGCAGCCTGTAAGCAAGATCAGACAAAATAGTGAGGAGCCAGGCACAGTGGCTCACGTCTGTCCCAGCGCTTTGGGAAGCAGAGGTGAGAAAATTGCCTGAGCCAGGGGTTTGAGACCAGCCTGGGCAACTTGGCAAGACCTTACAATAAATAAAAAAAGGTGCCGGGCATGGTGGTATGCACCTGTAGTTCAAGCTACTTGGATGGCTGAGGCAGAAGGATCACCTGAGTCCAGCAGGTCAAGCACGCGGTGGCCATGAGCGTGCCACTGCACTCCAGTGTGGGTAACAGAGTGAGATTTTGACTCAAAAACAAAACAAACAAAAAAACCCAGTGGATTCCTGTAAAGTAGGTGTGGAGAGATCAAGAGAACTGAGAGCAGAATGGAGAGGTCAGCAGACAGAATCTAGAGCAAGGCCAGATAGGACCAGTGGACTGGGAAAACCATAAAGGCATGGGTCTCAAGCCAGGAGACCCAGGGAAGGAGGTAGAAGGATGGGGAACTGCAGAATGAAAAGAGGATAATCTACTTTGCCAGGGTGACTCTTGCATGCCTTTGTAAGCAGTAGCTCAACAAATCAAGTCAAAAGAAAAGAGGCTTAGTACGCCACCACTGAGACACAAAGGAGTAAAGAAATGCAAATCTCATATGAACTGCTTCACTGTCAGAAATATTAAACACCTGCCTCAGATATGTGGAAAATGATTCTCTAATATGGAAAAAATGTTTAAACTTCCAGTATACAGTATTATTATCTAAACTGAAAAGAGCTGCCTGCACAACTAAGCAGGTGGTGAGATGTTATATAACAGATGCTAAACTAGGTAAATTGAAAAATGTAATACATAATTATAACTCTAAAATGCCAGTAAATCTCTAGTCAGCCCTGGAAAACTAATTTTACTTCTTTCCTTGAAAAAGTTTCTGCAATTAGTGCCTTTTGCAACCCATCGTGATAGAAGAGGAAGTATAAAAGGAAAGGAAGACCCTGAACAAAATCTGATACTCGTACATTTGTATGTGAAGTTTTAAAACATATGAAAGTCACTTCCATATATTGCTGGTGGGAATGCAAACTGTACAATTTGGCAATACCTAACAAAATTATATACGTTCACCTATCTTTTAACCCAGAAACTGTACTTCTAGGAATCTACCCTGAAGGTATATTCCCAATGATATGAAAATACATATGTACAAGGTTATTCATTGCAGCATTATTTGTAATTGTAAAATACTAAATGCCCACACATTGGAGGAGACTGAATACATGATAGTACATTCACACAATAGAGTGCTAATGCAGTAGTAAAAATGAATGAGGACAATCACAGTGAACTGACATGGAGTGAATTCTAAAATATACAGTTGAGGTCATGCATGGTGGCTAATGCCTACAATCCCAGAACTTTGAGAAGTGGAGGTGAGAGGACTGCCTGAGCCCAGGGGTTCGAGAGCAGCCTGGGCAATGTGGCAAGACCTCATCTCTAAAATAAATTTAAAAATTAGCTGGGCGTGGTGATGCACGCCTATGGTTCAGGCTACTTGGAAGGCTGAGACAGAAGGATACCTTGAGACCAATAGGTCGAGCTGCAATGGCCGTGAGTGTGCCACTGCACTCAGGCCTGGGCAACAGAGACTACAACTTAAAAAAACAACAGAAAATGAAATGAAAAACAAGATATACTGTGTTAACTGAAAAAAATTAAAGTATAAAAGAGATTTATACTATGCTGTTCTTCAGTAATAAGGCCGGAAAAGGTGGCTCATGCCTGCAAATCCTAGCACTTTGGGAGGGTAAGGTGGGAGGATCGCTTGAGCCCAAGAGTCTTAAGTTTACAGTGAACTATAAGCGCGCCGCTACACTCAAGTCTAGGCAACAAAGTGAGACCTCTCTAAAAATAAGTAAATAAATAAAAATGATACCAAAAACTGGAATTACTTTGCAGATGAGAAACCTGGCCACAGATACAGTGATATCTTCTGGCCTTCAGTATCTTTAATTTTTTAAAAATGAGTTGTTTGTGGTTTTATTTTCTAATTGCTAAGCTAAAACATTTCTTTACAATTTTAAACGGATTAAAAGGGGTATATGTGTGTGTGAGAGAGACACAGAGGTCGTTCCCATCCCTGCCCTCATCAACCTCTATCCTGTAACCATGTGTATTAGTTTCTTGCTTATTTTCCATTATTTCCTTGTGCAAACACAAATATGTACTGATTCATTTACACATATTGTAGTAAAATGATTTCCAAATCTAAGAAGGAATCATCAGAATCACCCAGGGAGCTTTTTAAAAGTGTGGATACCTACTTTCATACCTATTGACCAAACAAAACCTCTGGAGCACTTAGCCTGGAACTTTTTATACAAAGTTCTTCCAAGTGATTTTCTGTGATAAACATCTTTCAGGGTATCTGCTCATCCCACATCACCCTCACCCAGAGGAATCTGTCCCATTTTGTCAGTGCCTCTTTAGAGCACTGTTTCTGGCCATGGCTGACGAGGTACTAACCAGCCCACAAAAGAGCCTATCAAAGGCTAGTTGATCTGGGCCAACTAGTTCCTCATCTCACAGGACTGGTGTTGGAGCACAGAGAGTCCAGGTCAGACACCAGAGGGGCCAGACTGACAATGGAATGTCTATCTGGGGGGCTGGAAGGGCTGGGAATGCTGGGATGGGCCACACATACCCAGACTTCATTCTGCAGAAAGGAGCAAGAAGTAGACAGACCTGAGCTGCATAAACTAGGCCTGTAGCTCCAGAAAGAACGACAGAAGGAACTGCCTTGATTCCTGACGAGTTTCCAATTCCTTAATCTAGTCCTCCATTCCTCAGGTCTTCAGTGGGTTTTCTGGAGTGAGCAAAGGCGGCAGGTGTTTCAGCAGTTGTCCTGGAGATGAGCTGTTTCTCTGACTATGCCATGAGCTAGTGTTGTGGGGGCAAGGCTGTTATCTGGAGGCAGGTTGAAAAGCTGCAACATTGCCACTGACTTTGGCAGTATTTCTCTCTGTCTTTGCTTGTGTTTGGGAACAGATGTGTTTACTGCTCAAGGATACAAGTGGGGAGATAATATGGGAAGAAAGAAAAGGAACTTATTTCAGAAGTAAGATTTCCATAGTAACTTGAGCAATGAAAAAATTGAGTAATTTCACAAAAACTCATAAATTCTTCTTAACCAGTATTCCGTGGGATGACAGTGGTTTTCAGCCTGCCCCCAGATAACAGACATGCCCATAACACTAACCCATGGCACAATCTGAGAAAAAGCTAATCTCCAGGATGAATGCTCAAACTCTTGCAGCCTTCATTCACTCCAGAAAACCTACCGAAGTAACAGAGTATTTGAAGAAATAACCTTAAAACTACTCAAGTTTTGTTTTCGGTCAAGTTACAAAGTCCTGGTCTTGGAAGTACTGAAACCAGAATTCTTTTTGCATTGTCACAGCTCTGCACTTGTAACCTTGGGCAAATCTCTTCACCTTGCTGTCAGTATCTTCCTCTGTAAATGAAAGGAATACTTCTCTCTCACAAATAGGGTTATTTAGACCGATAGGTATTTGTGAAGTCATTTCATAAACTCAATACAAAGAATGTAACTGCCAACTAGAAGATTTTTTTTATCACTCCTATCCCCAGTAATCTCATTTTTTCATTAGTTTATTACTGTAAATAATCATTAAATAATCTAATTATCATTATTCTTATTTTTCCTGTTGACCACTGCAAATGCTACATTAGTTTTCCTTGCATTTCATAAATTATAAAAAATCATGCTAATTTTTAGGTAATGATAACTATATAAGATTTTAAGAGTTAAAATCTGACAGCAGCGTCTAAGTGACTTACTTAAAACCACCCAAAGACAGAGTTTAGAGCAAGACTTGGTCTTTCCTCCAAATTCTGTGTTCTTTCCATTATACAAAAATGTGCCCAGAAAGTCCTACACAGCAGAACTTCGGGATAAGCTAAGTGAGAAATGGTACAGAATGCCTCCTCCTTCAAAACCCAACAAAATAAACACATTATAAACAAAGAACAAAGATAAGACTCAACTGCAAGGAACACAGCAAGCAAATTTTAAAGGGCAACCCAGGAAGAAGCCAGGAGTGCTAAGTACAAACCATAAAGTCCCAGGAGAAAAGAAGCAGGACTGACAGAATAAAAAGTCCACAAAGGTGGGGCACAATGGCTCATAGCTATAATTCCAGCACTCTAGGAGGCTGAGATGGGAGAATCACTTGAGGTCAGGAATTTAAGACTAGCCTGGGCAACATAGAGGGAGCCTGTGTATACAAAAAATTTTAAAAATAATTAGCCGGGTATGGTGGCATGCACCTACAGTTCCAGTTACAGGAGGCTAAGGCTGCAGTGAACCATGATTGCATCACTGTACTCCAGCCCAGGCAACAGTGAGACCCTGTCTCTAAAAGTAAATAAATAGCAAAGATCTAGAATGTAGAAGAATGAGAAGATGATACACACTTGGGGCCAACTTAGAAAATTAAAAATTAACAAAGATGATTACTCTCCAAACTGATTTTATGAAATTAATGTCAAATATAACTAACGACTTTAAAAAGTAAATTCTGACACAAAATGGTAAAGTGCATGTGCAGAGATAAGGAAGCAAGCATGCAAAAGGACACTTCCACACTTAGGGTCAAGTAGGGCAGGCTCTGCACTGCTAAAGGAGACAGAGGGTGGCTGCTACAGGCAGGTGAAGAGAGTGACCACTAATGGCTATAGGGTTGCTTTTTGGGATAATAAAAATGTAGGATAAGACGGTGGTGGAGGTTGTAAAACTGTGTGAATACAACTGAAAACAACTGGATTATATGCTCTTAAAGGTGAGGTTTTCTGGTATGCGAATTATATCTCAAAAAGAAAAAGCAAGTATGATCTCTATTTTTACACACAAAAAAATCCCTTCTTTTTTCAGATCATTATTTCAAGAGTCTAGTATGAGAGATCCTTTCACTATGGAGAGCTACTGGTAACCAAAATAGTGCACAAGAACCTGAAGTAGGAAGACAAATCAGCTCTAGGTTTTAGGGGTAGGGAAGAGGAGAGAAATGGCATCTTGATGATACTTTTTATCTTGGTCAACCTACCTCACCAGAGTAGGAAAGCTGACAAGGTCTCAAGACAGAAGCTCTGCTAAAGAATTAAAAAATAGACATCTGGGAGAAATATGAGTAAAAAAACTGTATAATGCCAGGTGTAGTTAAAAATAATCGACTAGGCTAATGGAACAAACAGATTCTAGAAAAATATAAGTAAATGTGTGTAAGTTTCACATGACAACTCATGGAAAATTAGACAATGTGAAAAGCAATTAGTAAGTACTGATAAAACATAAACTATTACTATGGAGTAAAATAAAATAAAGCATCTAAATGTAGCATTCTCCTCCACAATAACTTCCAAAGGTTAAAAGGCTAAATTAAAGGTTAAAAGCATTAGTGTATCTCAATTCTGAAGCAAATAAAAGACAGTAAAGAATTAGTTGGCCAGGCATGGTGGCACATGCCTGTTGTCCCAGCTACTTGGGAGGACCACTTGAGCCCAGGAGTTCAAGGCTGTGGTGAGCTGTGATGATGTCACTGTATTCTAGCCTGGGCAAAACCGTGAGACCTTGAGCAACTCCCCCTCAAAAAAATTAATTGATGATTTTTATTTAATATTTTTTAAAGTTTTTGGAAAATAAAAATTAATACCGAGCTTCTAATGGACAAATGGTCCAATAATTTGAATACAGTTGAAATATCAGTTAAATGAGTAAAACTTAGGAGTAGGTTTGACTTTATAAATAAACCCCAAACAGGGCAAATGTAAGATTCTAACCTGCAACTATAAGCAACTACCTTACTTCTATTCAATTATAAGTAAAAGCATAATACTACACTTTCACAGTGAGAGGGAACAGGGACAGCAATCTAGCCACATACTACAAAAGTCTTGTTGATTTAACCCAGTCATTCCATTTTTGGGAAACAGGTTCCAAGAAAATTACTCAAAGCAGGGTTGGAGGAGCCTGTTTTACTAAAAATGCTTAAAGCTGAATTATTTAAAAATAGTGAAAAACTGAAGCAGCCTAAATGCCCAACACATGAAGAACAGTTATATAAATGACCTGTTTTTAATAAAATTTGTTGTTATGTTGACATTGCATGTTGAATTCATAGATACATAAAAAGGAGTAAAAAATAGGACACAACAGTATGGGATAAGCATTAAGTAAGTTTAAAAAACAAAACAAAAAATCCCTGCTAAGAACAGGTTCAGCAGAGCAAAGAGAGCTTTAGTACAAAGTGGGAAGGAGTGGGTAGAACAGTGGACAAGGACCTGGAGGAAAGAGAAGGATGGAAGTGCCTCAAAGGGAAGCAGAGGTTTGGCTTTGTTTTATTTTTAGAACAGCAGAGTCATCAGCCTCTAGGAATTTGGATGAGGTCACCCAGAGAGATTGTATGGAACACAGAGGGCCTAAGAACTAAGAATAAAGAGTCAAAGACTTGGGAAAACCAAAAGTGTCTCAGTAAAGAAGTGGAAGCAATTTTTAAAAAAGGTTTACAACATTAAATGCTCCAGAAAAATAAAAATATTTTGCTTTTCTGGGAAGAATAGCAAAAAAAGAAAAAAAAATTTTGATGGAGGAGGAACTTCAGGAGAAAGCAACCAGTTCAGAGGGATAAAAATCAAGAAGAATGTACATGAGGAAGTGTGCACAGCATCAGGTGTGGGCGGTAGTGAGTGAAGGTTGCTACAGTGAGCTGAAAGTGAACACAGGAGCACCAGAAAGCAGAGGACAGCTCAAGTCATTCCTAAGGGAATCTGTCAGTGAATGGGAAACAGCTAAAGGGAACTCTCTCTGGCAAACTCCAGGGCAGAGCTCAGGAAAATCGAGGACTAGACCCATTAAAAAGATAAATAAAATAACAAAAACTGATGTTTTCAGTAGTGTTTTACAGTAAAAGGCTTACTTTTGTTTATTTAAAAAAAAAACTTTCATGGGAGGTTGGAGATATGTTGGTCAGAGGATATAATTTTTTTTAAGTTTTTCACTGTAAAACTTAAAAATCTGTAATACAAATTTCAGAAATACACAATTTAAAAATAATAAAAAAGTGGTAATTAAACTACAAAAAGAAATCCTGTGCAAATTCTGTTACTTGGGAAGCCATTTAAAAGTTCAATTCAGATCATCTCACTAGGTTCAGAAAAAGCATCTGACAAAAGTTCTTTCATAATTAAAACACTCAATAAATAAAAGAGAAATGACATCTACCAAAAACCCCATTTTGCATCATATGCAATGGTGAAAGACAGGGTGATTTCTTCCCAAGATCAGATACAAGACAAGGATGTCTGTTCTTACTGCTTCTCTTAAACACTGTTTTTCAGGTTCCAGCCAGGACAATTAGGCAAGAAAAAGAAACAAAAGGCATCAAAATTGGAAAGAAAGAAATAAAACTATCTCTATTTGCAGATGACACAATCTTAGATGTAGAATATGATAAACCAATAAAAACCTACTAGAATAAACTATTTCAGCAAAGCTGTAGAATATAAAATCAATATATGAAATACACAGTATACAAAAATATATTGTATACATATACAATAAACAATCCAAAAATGGAATTTAAAAAAATTCCACTCAGAATATCACCAAAAAGGAAAAAACACTAAAGAATAAAATTAACAAAAGAAGTACAAAACTTACACTCTGAAAATTATACAGCACTGTTGAAAGAAATAATGATTTAAACAGAAAAACATCTCATGTTCATCGATCAGAAAACTTAATAGTTAAGAAAAGCAACACTTCTCAAATTGATTTACAGATTCAACACAATCCCTAACAAAATCCCAGCTGGCTTCTTTGTAGTAGTTGATAAGCTCATCCTAAAATCTGTATGGAAACTTAAGGAAACCAAAATAGCCAAAACAACCTTGTTTCAAAAAAAACAAAAACAAAAATCCCCACAAAGTTACAGAACTCACAGTGCCAAGTTTCAAAACTTACCACAAAGTAAATAAGAAAGTAATCAAGACAGTGTGGTACTGGCACAAAGAGATTGATGGAACAGAACGGAGTCTGGAAATAAATGAATCTATCTATAGTCAAGGCACCTTTTTAACAAGGGTGCCAAGACCATTCAGTGGGAAAAGAATAGTCCTTTTTGACAAATGATGCTGGGACAACTAGATAGCCATGTGTGGTTGGATCCTTAACTCACATAATATAAAATGAATCAAACACTTAAATGTAAGCACTAACTTGGGAGGCCGAGGTGAGTGGACTGCCTGAGCCTGCAGGTTCGAGACCAGCTAGTGCAACTGGGCAAGACCTCATCTCAACAAATATATTAAAAAATTAGCTGGGTGTGGTAGTGCGCGCCTGTAATTCCAGCTACTTGGAAGGCTGAGGCTTGTCTGAGCCCAGCAGGTTGATGCTGGGGTGGCCATGAGCATGCCACTGCACTCCAGGCGACAGAGTGAGATTCTGACTCAAAAAAAAAAAAAAAGAGCTAAACTATAAAACTCTTTGAAGGAAACATAGGGGTAAATCTTCATGACCCTGAAAATTTAGCAATGCATTCTTAGATATATGTGACACCAAAAGCATAAACAACAAAAGACAAGGTAAACTGGACTTGACCAAACTTAAAAGACTATGCTTTAAAGGGTACTAGCAAGAAAGTGAAAAGACAAACCTACAGAATGGGAGAAAATATTTGCAAATCATGTAATGGATAAGGAACTTGTATGCAGAATATATAAATAACTCTTGGCTGGGCGTGGTGGCTCACATCTGTAATCCCAGTACTTTGGGACGCCAAGGCAAGAGAAATGCCTGAGCCCAGGAGTTCGAGACTAGCCTGGGCAACTTGGCGAGGCCTTGTCTCTACAGTAAGTCAAGAAATTAGCTGAGTGTGGTGGCTTGTGCCTGTGGTTCCAGCTACTTGGAAGGCTGAGGTGGAAGGATTGCCTGAGCCCAGCAGTTTGAGGCTGTGGTGGCGTGAGCATGCCGCTGCATTCCAGGCTAGGCAGCAGAGTGAGACTTCTACTCAAAAAACAAACACACACACAAACTCTTAAAATTCAACTCTCCAATTTATGTTTAAATGAGTTAAACATAGAATTATTCCATGATCCAGCAAATAAAAACCATGACTACACAGAAACTCATACATAAAATGTGTTCATAGCAGCATTATTAATAATAAAGGGGTAGAGACAACCCAAAGATCCATCACCTGATAAAGTGATAAACAAAATGTGGTATATCCATACAATGGAATATTATTCAGCTATAAGGAATTAAGTACTGATAAATGGTGTCACATGGATGAACCTTAAGAATATTATGCTAAGTGAAAAACTCACACATTGCCATTTATATTAAGTGTCCAGAATAAGCAAATCCATAGACAGAAAGTTGCTTAGCACTGGGTAAAAGGGACAGAGAGATAATAGCTAAAGGATATAGGATTTCTTGTTGAAATTATTCTAAAATTGATTTTGATGACACCTGCACATATCTGTGTATATAATAAAAAACACTGGGTGTATTTTATTTTAAACAAGTGAATTATATGTAAATTACCTTACTAAAGCTTTTAATTGTTTTTAAAGAGTTAAGTCCCTGGGGCAGAAAATATACTACATGAGCTTGGAGCATATCATAGTGTCAGAAAGTAAAGGGTTTTAAAAAATAAATAACATCAAACTACAGAGAATTAATTAATTAAGGTTTATCAAAGGGACACAGAAGTCAATTGAAAGGAGCTCCCAATGCCCAATGGTCAAAGCTGGAACAATTTGAGCACCCCAAACAAAGTACCATTGGGACTGCAATCCAAAATGTAAAATTAATATCCTCAAGTCCACAATGATATAGAAAATTGGGAAAAAGAGACACATCTTCCAAGCAGAATACCAAATAATTTACATAAATACTACACCCACAGGGAGGTGGAACACAACTCCCCATTACTTCAGTGTGGAGTAGACTTAATGACTTGCTACCAAAGAATACGCTATGGAAAGGGAAGAAAAAGTAACTTCATAATGGAAACAGCTGATAAACACTACCTAAGCCAAGTGATCAAGGTCAATAGCAACAGTGTTATGATTAGACTAAGGCTATGGGTTTTGGGGAGGAAGACCACAAAGTGCCACCGTCATCACATCATATCAAGGGTGCGTTCTGTCAACATAAGAAAAACATCAAACTAATCTCAACTGAGGGACTACAAAATAACTGACCAGTCCTCCATAAAACAGTCATCCAAAATAAAGAAAGCTTAAGATACGTCACAGGCCACAGGAACTTAAGGAGACATGACAATTAAATGTAATTGTATCCTGGATAGGATCCTGGAACTTTCTGTTAAGGCTTCAGGTAAAAACTCAGGAAATGTGAATAAAGAATGAGCTTTAGTTAATAATAATGTAGTATTAGTACCGGTTCATTAAATGTCACAAATGTATCATACAAACACATTAATACTAGGGGAAATGGGATGTGGGAAAACTATTATTTTCATAATTCTTCTGTAAATCTAAAACTATTTTAAACATAAAAATACAGGCCTGGTGTGATGGCTCATGCCTGCAATCCCAGAGCCTTCGGAGGCCAAGGTGGGAGGACTGCTTGGGGCCAGGAGTTCAAGACAAGCCTAGGTAACTTAGCAACACTCTGTGTCTACAAAAAAAAAAAAAAAAAATCTAAAATATTAACTAGGCGTAGAGGCACATGCCTCTAGTTCCAGTTACTCAGGAGGCTGAGGTGGGAGAATTGCTTGAGTCCAGGAGTTCTAGGCTGCAGTGACTATGACTGTACCACTGGACTCTAGCCTGGGTGATAGAGCAAGATTGCATCTCTACTTTTAAAAATAATTAAAAACCCAAGGTCACATCAACCCCAGGAATAAAGAAAGAATGCTTTCTATGAGAAAAGTCTCTCTGAGACCACTTAGGCAGAAAGTACTTCTCCAGTCCTTGTAGACACAGCAGGCTGGGTGACTTCCCCTTTTGTCTCAGTACATACTAACTATCCTTTGGGCACTACCCTCTGATATGGAGAACTTGAAGGCAATGCCCACCTTTCCCCCTCTTAGGAAGACTGTAAACTCTGTCATCTATGAGGTTTATACTCGAGATAAATACTACTTTGGGCAGCTGCTGAAGCCCTCACCACAAGGCTGAGGAATTTATGAAGTCCAGTCTTAGCAATAATTGAAAAATATATCATGCAGACTTTAAAAGTTCAATTAAAAGCCTAGGGAAGCTGGACTCGGTGGCTCAGCCTGTAATCCCATGCCTTTGGGAGGCTGAGGTGAGTGGACTGCCTGAGCCCGCGGGTTCGAGACCCGCTTGGGCAACTTGGCGAGACCTCATCTCCACAATAAATCAAAAAATTAGCAGGGTGTGGTAGTGCGCGCCTGTAGTTCCGGCTACTCGGAAGGCTGAGGTGGAAGGATCGCCGGAGCCCAGCAGGTTGAGGCTGCGGTGGCCGGGAGCGGCCACTGCATTCCAGTCTGGGCGACAGAGTGAGACTCCAACTCAAAAAAAAAAAAAAGAAAAAAAAGCCTAGGGAATAAGACTGGGCATGGTGGCTCATGACTGAAATCCCAGCACTTTGGGAGGCCAAAGCGGGAGAATCACTTGAGCCCAGGAGTTCAAGCCCAGCCTGGGCAATGTAGTGAGACCGCGTGACTACAAAAAATTAAAAAATTATCTGGGCATGGTGGCATGCGCCTGTAGTCCCAGTTCCTCAAGAGGCTGAAGTAGAAGGAGCACCTGAGACCAGGAAGTCAAGGCTGCGGTGAACTGTGATGGGCCACTGCACTCTAGTCTGGGTGACAGAGTGAGACCCTCAACTCAAAAAATAAAACAAAACAAAAAAACTCTAGGAACAAAAATAAAATAGCCTTTAGCTTTCAATGTTTAATTTCATTAGTTCATTAATAATGATACATACTTTTATAATTTTCTATAAACAAAGGGCATAGTTGAAAAACATATACTTCTAAGTTATAAGCTCCCTGCTGTATTTATCAAAGGCTCCCTCTGAGTTAGGGGTTGTGTCTTACTCATATTTCTAACCCAGAAAGCATTTAACAAACTATTTTCTTTTTAAGTTGAGGTCTTACTCTGTCACCCAGGTTGGAGTGCAGTGGCACAATCACAGCTCACAATAGCCTCAACTCCTAGGTTTAGGCGATCCTTCTGCCTCGGTCTCCTGAGTAGCTGTGACTACAAGTAGACACCACCATGTCCAGCCCAGGCAACACATTCTTTACTGGAAGAGTCAGTCCCACTTTAGCTGCCCACAATCTGCTGTTGACTGATGGCACACCAAACACACAGGGCATAAGACCTACCAAACAAGCTCTCTACCTCTACTCATTAGGATAGCTACTATAAAAAATAAGTGTTGGCAAGGATGTAGAGAAAATGGAACCCTTATGTACTATTTGTGGGAATGTAAAAAGGTCCAGCCACTTTGGAAAATAGCATAATAATTCCTCAGAAAAGTTAAACACAAGATTACTGTATGATCTAGCAATGCCACTTCTGGGAACATACTCAAAAGACCTGAAAGCAGGGCTCCCAAAAGATATTGCCAGTAATAGCAGCGTTTACTCAAAACAGCCAAAAGGTGGAAGCAATCCAGCTGTCCATCAACAGATGAATGGATAAACAAAGTGTATATATAAAATGAAATATCACTCTGCCTTAAAAAGAAAATTTTGACACATGTTTAAACATGGATGAAACTTGAAGTCATTATGGTAAGTGAAATAAGTCAGTCATAAAAAGACAAACACTGTATAATGCCACTTATTTTGAGGTAGCTAGAGTACTTAAATTTGTAGAGACAGAAAGCAGAATGGCAGTTGCAGGGGATAAAGGGGAAGGAGAGTGGAGTCGTTATCAAATGGGTATAGCGTTTTGGCTTGCGAGACAAACAGTTCTGGAGACTGACTGAATGATGTGAATATACTGACTGAATAATGTGAATATACTGAATAATGTTAATACTGAACAATACACTTAAAAATAGTTAAGATGGCAAATTTTATGGTATATGTATTTTACCACAATTTTTAAAAAGGCTTCCTAAAGTGACCTGTGTACATAGGTGTGTCGCCTATAAGCCATAGTCATTCATTTCGATGCTTTATTCTCTAGCCACACATAGAAATGCAAAACAATTGCTCTCAGGATTACACAGTGACTTCATTGATACAGTCATTTCAGCACTCAGAATGGCATGATGCCATTCTCATCAAAGAGTAAAATGAGACTCTGAGAAGTTAAATGACATGCTCCAAGTCATCCAGCCAATAGTGCCAGAACTGGGATTTTAAATGCAATTTCTAAATTGATAAGAGATGTTCTTGATGAGGCTTATAGTTCAATGAGGAACTTGTTCCTTCCTTCCTTCCTTCATGTATTCAAATAATAAAGAGAAATGAATGGAAAAGTAAGAAGATATAACTTAAGGGGATGGCACAGAGTTAGTCAGCCTCAAGGTATTACATCTGCCTGATTCAATAAATATTTCCTGAGCATTTACTATGTGCAACATGTGTTCTAGGTGCTAGGAATACCTTAGGCAACAAAGTCCCTGCTCCCAAGGAGTGAGGCCAGTCCTTTGATTCATTTCTAGTTGCCTTTCAGATAAACAACAGTTGTCTCAAACTTTCTTTACACTTTCCAAGCCTCCAATTCTTCATGTACTCTTGGCAGATGCCCAGCCTTACCTCCTATCTCACTCAGAAGCTAAGGTCACCTGGCATTAAAATCCCTCATGAACACTCAGTTTGGCATGGTTTTATAGTGTTACCTGTTCCTACAGCACCCTTGCATTCTTCTTTTGAGCTGAAAAGGAAGTGCTCCTCTTTCCTTCCCATCTCTAATCTCACATGCACAGCTACACCAGAGACAATGGAAGCTCAATACAGGCCAGAGGCCCTGTTCCTTCTTCCTTCCTTGGGACGTTCCTCCCATGAATATCCCCTCTTCTAACATTGTCAATCTATCCAACAGAAAAACAGATTTCTCCATTGTTTCAAAATTCTACAGCTTCTATGAAGATTTTGACTCTCACTGCTAAACTTTCCAAATAAAAATTCCTCCACTTTAGTCCTAATTAACACTCACATGCTGTGTGTATAAGCTGTGGGCAGGCCACTATCCCTGCCTAGGTCTGTTTCTCCATCTGCATAACAGAGAAATAATCGTGCCTTATCTATCCTACAGAAGTGTGAAGAGGTTTGACATGACAGCAGTGAAAGCAACTGAAAAAGTACAAAGTGCTATATAAAAGACATTTTCATAAATATTCGGCTTTTACATGATATCTCTGTTCTAACAATTTCCAAGTATCTACCTAAGCATGGATTCTAACTCTTGTATATGCAATCAAAGGTACAAGTCTGTCACCCCCCCCACCAAAAATGTAATCTCCCTATCCCCCAGAACATATCTCCATTTTCTTTTCCCTTAATGTTCATCTGTAACTGGCAGACTTCAGGACTCCTGAAGCAGTTGAGGTCATTCTAAAACATAGAAAATAGCCACAACAAAGGAGGAGGCAGAGAAAGAAATTCAGGCTTTTAAGAAGCCTACCAGAGCCAAAAGGCATCCAAGTACAGCTTCAAGTGCATGAAACAGAGCCTCTGCAGAGACTACTGCAGATCAGATGCAGGTAGTTGATGTAATGACCCATGATGACAAGGACCACATCTTACCAATCTTATATCTGCCATTATACAGTCTCTGTTCCTCACACAGTGATGAGCACTAAACACTGACTGAATTAGTACCCATAAACTGGCTGGGCATAGTGGCCCATGTCTGTAATCCCAGGACTTTGGGAAGTCAAGGCAGGAGGATTACTTGAGGCCAGGAGTTTGAGACCAGCCTACAGCAAGATCCCATCTCTGCAAAAGTTAGCCGGGAGTGGTAGCACATGCCCGTCGTCCAGTTATTCAGGAGGCTGAGGTGGGAGCACTGCTTGAGCTAGAAAGTCCAGACTGCAGTGAGCCATGAGCTCTCACTACTGTACTCTAGCCTGGGTGACAAAGCGAGACCCTGTCTCTCTCCCCTCACACCTTGCAAAAATTAATACCTATAAACTTCTCCCTAGATGCCTACTCACACTTGAAAATCTGATCTTCCCTCACCTTTGGAAATTCTAAATCTGAAAAGAATAGTACTAGAGAAAATTCATAACCACCCAAAATGGGCAATTTGTGGATACCAATGAGAAGTCTAGACTCTTAGGGCATACAGGAAAAACAGGTCATCTATCCAACTTCCTTTCCAATATTTTAGTTTCTATAGCATCTTCACAATTCAGAATCACTGGACTACATGAAAATAGTAAGACTTTTTCAGTGCCAACAATTCTACGTTATGAGGAATACAAAGACAATCACTAAAGAAATTTAAGTCTAGTCAGAAAAATAAGTGCAACGATAATATGGAGAAAATGCTCTGGACTTGTTTCCAGCAATTTGGAAGCTTAGAAGCTAAGAAAAACCCTTTCAGATTCAGCACACCTAAAAACTGTGAGCAAGGCCTTAAGCAAAAAGCTACTGAAAAGAAGAAGAGAATTTCTTGCACTCTAGTACTAAGGAAACAGAAATTGCAATTTAAGGTCTATATGGGGTTTAAGAGACCTAGCAAACACCCCAGGCTCTCAGTTAAGACTCCATAAACGGCTACACTCCTAGGAGTGAACAAGAGCAAAAATCAGAGGCAGACAAAGCCATATTAAAAACTGTAACCTTAGGCCAAGCATGATGGCTCACACTTGCAATCCCAGCACTTTGGGTGCCTGAGGTGGGAGGATTATTTGAGCCCAACAGTTTGAGACCAGCCTGGGCAACACAGCGAGACCCCATCTCTACCAAAAAAAAAAAAAAGAAGCCAGGTGTGCTGGTGCATGCCTGTAATCCCAGCTGCTTAGGAGGCTGATGTGGAAGGCTTGCCTGAGTCCAGTAGGTCGATGCTGCGGTGAGCTGTGATCCAACTGCTGCACTCAAGCCCAGGAGACAGAGTGAGAACCTGACTCAAAAAAAAAAAATTGCAGACAAGCCTTAAATCATCTCATTCTCTGACTGGATTTAAGGTTATCTGTCACCACTCCACCTGCCTATCAGTGAGTAGGGAGAACTCTCTCTAGAAAAAAAAAGTCATCCATAGTCTCTATAAATTTCATATACAGTATCCAACATTCACTTGAATTATTACTAAGCATACAAAGAAAAAGAAAAAAGAGGAAAAAATCAACAATGGAAACATATCCACAGATGATCTGGTTATTAGTTATTAAAGATGGTCTTTAAAATAGCTGTAAATAGCCGGGCTCGGTGGCTCAGCCTGTAATCCTGCGCCTTTGGGAGGCTGAGGTGAGTGGATTGCCTGAGCCCGCGGATTCGAGACCCACGTGGGCAACTTGACGAGACCTCATCTCTACAATAAATCAAAAATTAGCCAGGCGTGGTAGCGCATGCCTGTAGTTCCAAGCTACTCGGAAGGCTGAGGTGGAAGGATCGCCGGAGCCCAGCAGGTCAAGGCTGCGGTGGCCGGGAGCGGCCACTGCACTCCAGTCTGGGCTACAGAATGAGACTCCAACTCAAATAAATAAATAAAAATAAAAAATAAAATAAAATAGCTGTAATTGATACGCTCAAGAAATTAAATAACAAGATGATAAATTTCACTAGAGATCCAAAATGTATACAACAGGATCAAAGATTCCATTAAGAGCATGAAAAAGTACCTCTCAGAATGGAGAAAATATTTGCAATACATAAATCCAAAAGAAAATTAATGTTTAAGATCTATAAAGAACTCCTATAATTTCAGCCTGGGCAACATAGCAAGACCTCATCTCTACAAAAAATTTAAAAATCACCCGGGTGTGGTGGCTCGTACCTGTAGTACCAGCTACTCAGGTGGCTGAGGCAGAGGGATTGCCTAAGCCCAAGAGATCAAGGTTGTAGTGAGCAGTAATCATTCAACCACACTCCAGCCTGGGTGAGAATGTGAGATCCCTATGGGGGGGGAGGATGGGACTCCAATAATTTAATAAATGATCAAAACCTGCAAAATAATCTTTAAATACTTCACAAGAAGATAAATGGTTAATAAGTAAATATATATATATATATTTTTTTTTTTTTTTGAGTTGGAGTCTCACTCTGTCATCCAGACTGCAACCTCAACCTGCTAGGCTCTGGTGATCCTTCTGCCTCACCCTTCCAAGTAGCTGGAACTACAGGCGCGTGCAACCACGCCTGGCTAATTTTTTTTTTTAATTGTAGAGATGAGGTCTCGCCAAGTTGCCCAGGCGGGTCTTGAACTCGTGGGCTCAGGCAATCCACTCACCTCAGCCTCCCAAAGGCGTGGAATTACAGGCTGAGACACCGAGCCCGGCTGAATAAATATTTTAAAAGAGCTAAAATCACCAGGGAAATGCAAACAAATTTCACAATGCATACCACTTTATACTCACAGAGAGGCTAAAAATAATACCAAGTGTTGTTGAGGGTACAGAATAGTCTGAATTCTAATACACTGCTAGTGGAAGTATAATATGATTTAACCACTTTGGACAACTGTTTGGAAACATACCCTACAGTGGAAACTATGTATAACCTGTGATACAGTCTTCTGCTCCTAGGTATATATACCCAACAGAAATGTGTACCCATGTCTAACAAACACATGTGCTAGAGTGTTCATGGAAGCACTATTATTATTAGTGGTCAAAAACTGGGAACATGTCCAATATTTCTTAATAGTAGGATTGTGGTACCCTCCTACCATGGAATACTACTACTGCAATGAGAATGAACTCAAAACCACACAAACATACTGCTGAGTTAAAAAAAAAAAAAGCCAGACGGGAAGTAGGACATATTATATGATTCTATTCATATGAAGTACAAAAAGTAAATCTATGCTGTTAGACATGCAAATAGAAGCTACCTTGGGAGAATAAGACTTACTGGAAAGGGAGTCAAGGAGAACTTATGAGGTGCTAGGGTTCTGACTGCTGACCTGGATGCCAGTTGTTATATGAGTACATTTAGCTTGTGAAAAAGTATCAAGCTGTAATCTTATAATATATGTGCCTTTCTTTATGTATACTGTACTTCAATAAGAGAAAAAATAGGGAGAAGAGGCTGAAAAGAACAATTATCACAAAATTGAGGATAACAGTCAACTCTTAAAGGGGATTTAATAAGGCATTTCTAAGGTACTGTCAATGCTCTATTTTGCAAGTTGCACAATGATTACAATTTTGCTTGTTGGGTTTTTGTGTGCGTGTGTGTTGGGTCTTACTCTGTTGCCCAAGCTGAAATGCAGTGGCACAATCACAGCTCACCAGTCTTGACCTCTGGACTCCGGCGATGCTTCAGTCTCAGCCCCCAAGTAGGTGAACTACAGGTGTACACCACAATGTCCAGCTAATTTTCATTTTTTTGTAGTGATGAATCCTATGTTGCCCAGGCTGGCCTCAAACTCCTGTGCTCAAGCAATCCTCTCACCTCAGCCTGGGATTGATTATAGGCATGAACCACCATGCTTGGTCTTGATTACATGTATTTAACTTATTTTTTAAACAGTACATATGTCTTACCTATGTTTAAATGACTATTCCAAAATAAAATTGAAGGAGGTAAGAAAATACAATACTCCAATGAATGAAGAAATAAGTGAAATGAATAAGTTTCTAGAAAAACAGAACTTACCAAGAAAAAAATTGAAAGTGGAAACAGTCATATGACCATTTTTTTTTTTTTTTTTGAGTTGGAGTCTCACTCTGTTGCCCAGACTGGAGTGCAGTGGCCGCTCCCAGCCACCACAGCCTCGACCTGCTGGGCTCTGGCGATACTTCCGCCTCAGCCTTCCAAGTAGCCGGAATTACAGGCATGCGCTACCACGCCTGGCTGATTTTTTGATTGATTGTAGAGATGAGGTCTCGCTGCCCAGGCGGGTCTTGAACCCGTGGGCTCAGGCAATCCACTCACCTCAGCCTCCCAAAGGTGCGGGATTACAGGCTGAGCCACTGAGCCCGGCTCATACAACCATTTTTTAAAGAATTCTGCATCAGTGGTTTGACATCTTCCCACCAACACAAACACCAAAACAAAACAGAAACACTCAGGTTCAGAATGATTTACAGGTAAGTTCTACCAAACTCTTAATCAATCATTCCAGTTTTACAGAAATAGAACAGAAAAAGAAAGGTTTTTGAATTCATTTTGGAAGGACAGCCTAATTTTTATACCAAATCATATGAGAAAAACCAAATTATTTGTTAGCAAACCAAATCCAGCAATGTATAATAATGATAATACATGATGACTGAACTGAGTTTATAATCTCTGGAATGCAGAACTAGCTCAACATTGGAAAATATATTAATGTTATCTGAAATTTATAACAGATTAAAGAAGAAAAACCGTAAGAAAATTTTTATAGATTCAATAAAAAAGCATCTGTAGAAATTTAATCATTTAGGATTAAAAAAACATAGTTCAAAAAAACCTGAAAAAGAAAGCTTATGAAACAGGGTGCTGTGGCATTTGCTTGTAATCCCAGTTACTTGGAGGCTGAGGCAGGATTGCCTTCGCCTAGGAGTTTAAAATCACCAGGGCAACACAGCAAGATCTTGTGTCAGAAAGAAAAGAAAAAAAAAAAAGACAGAAAGCCTTATGAAAATATAAAAAACCAGCAGGTCCCACTACTCAATAAGAGCTTTCCTATGAACACAGAGCAAGTCAGGAATGCCCCCTCTATCACCACTGCTCTTCAACTTTGTAAAAGAGGATCCGGACAGCACAGTAAAGACAAAACAAATGAAATCTAAGTAGGCAAGAAACAAAACTGTCATGACTTTCAGAGGATATGCTTATCCTAAAAGAATTTAAACAGTAATTACTGGAATAAAAGCAAGGGTGCTGGACCTAAAATCAATTTTTAAGAGCCAAATGCATTCTTATAAACCAGTTATAGATACCACTTAGACAAGCAACAACAAATATAAGGTGTATCAACGAATAAGTCTAACAAACGGTGTGACAAATTATATGCAAAAATGCTAACAAAAAAACTTTACTGAAAAAATTACTTAGGAAAACAATGTGGCATTACTTAGTGAACACATAAATGCCCTATGACCCAGCAGTTCTACCGCTGGGAATTTATCTAAAGGTACTCTTTTACAAATAATAAGAAATGTCCAAAGTTACCTGCAGGAAAATTATTTGTAATAACAACAAACAACCCACATGTCCATTAATACTAGAATGGATACACTATGGTATATTTATACAATTATATTTAAAGCAGTGAAAATGAATAACTATATTAAAAAACAATGATTAATGAAAAAAGCCAGCTGAAGAATATATACTTATGATTTTACTTACATAAAATTAAAAACCAGAAAATGCTAAGTGATATATTGTAAGATAAACATGTAATGGTAGTCAGGCTCGGTGGCTCAGCCTGTAATCCCATGCCTTTGGGAGGTTGAGGTGAGTGGACTGCCTGAGCCCGCAGGTTCGAGACCTGCCTGGGCAGCGAGACCTCATCTCTACAATAAATCAAAAAATCAGCCGGGCGTGGTAGCGCATGCCTGTAATTCTGGCTACTTGGAAGGCTGAGGCAAAAGGATCACCGAAGCCCAGCAGGTCGAGGCTGCGGTGGCCGGGAGCGGCCACTGCACTCCAACTCAAAAAACAAACAAACATGTAATGGTATTTAATATATATGAATGTGCTTAATCGATAATACACACTCTAGGAAATAGTCATCATGATGGTAGCTGCAGAGAACAACCTGCAGTGGTCAAGAGTGGTGGCAGAGACACACAGAAACAAAGGTCTAAGGAAAACAAAACAAAACAATAACACTAGGCTAATGATGTCCTAAGGAAATTCTACCATTTAAAGATAAGGAAATCCCAAAGCTACTTCAAAACATAAAAAAAGACAGAAAACTTCCAAATTCATTTTATGGAGCAAACATACACGATAAATTCTGACAAATAATACACAAAAGATACTAAAAATATTACTTATGATTATCAACACAAAAATCTCTGAATATTAGCAAACAGAATCTAACACCACATTATAAAAGAATACAACATAACCAGTTTCTTCAAGTAACTGAGGAAGGTTCAAAATAAGGAAATCCACTGGTATGATCCTCATATTAACAATGCTAACAAGAGAAAAATCATATCCCCATGGAGGCAGAAAAGAAATTTGACAAAATTCACCCATTTTTGTTAAAAACAACCAAAACAGGTTTTTATATTTTTATAAATTTTACATTTTTAAAATTTTACATTTTATCAATGTAAAAAATGTTTTTACATTTTTATAGGTAGGCTTTAAATTCTAGGATGCTAGACAAGCATTTTTCAGTTCTTGAATGCTAAATTCTACTCTGCTGGGATAACCAGAAACACTCCTAATGTTACTATAAAATTGTGGCCTTCTTACAATTATATGTGAAAATAATGTGGCATTACCTAATCACAAATGTCTTTTCTTTCTAGTTGTCTTTAGACTAAAGAATTTTTTTTTTTTTTTTTTGAATTGGAGTCTCACTCTGTCGCCCAGACTGGAGCGCAGTGGCCGCTCCCGGTCACCGCAGCCTCGACCTGCTGGGCTCCGGCGATCCTTCCACCTCAGCCTTCCAAGTAGCCGGAATTACAGGTGTGCGCTACCATGCCCGGCTTATTTTTTGATTTATTGTAGAGATGAGGTCTTGCTGCCCAGGCGGGTCTTGAAACCGCAGGCTCAGGCAATCCACTCACCTCAGCCTCCCAAAGGCGCGGGATTACAGGCTGAGCCGCTGAGCCTGGCTAAAGAAAGAATTTACAACACTCCTAAAGACTGTCACTTTTATCATCACTTAGAGTGAAAAGTGGTCAGGGTTTCCTGAAAGGATGCTTGAAAATATTAGCAAAATGTTATCACAGGCAGAATGGCTCATTAAGGGTATGCACATTCTAGAGACAGTCTTAATCTAGCATTGCTATCAACTGTTTTTTCACTGGTATGAAACATAACAAATATTTTTATATGCCTATATAGCCCTACAGCAAAAATTAACTTGTGAGATGGTCTACACTGATTTTTTTTTCTTTTAAAAGTATCTGCTTCAACCATGGAACACAAAGCTAATTTAATGGGAAAAAATGTAAACATATTTGGTTCAGCATTGCTAGGTTGAAAAGAGAAGAATTTCAAACAAGCCCCTAAATGAAACACTTTCGCATATTGTTGAAACAATAAACAGCGGTAATTGAACTTAGTTACTAACTCAAAGAAAATCCTTGTGGCCAAGGTATTACTCTCTACTTTGCCAGCCTAACCTATGTTCAGAGGTAATTTAGATATTAACTGGGAAAATGTATTGCTTTTGCTTTATTTTCTTTAGCTGTGCAGCAAAGCCTTTTTTTTCTATAAAAGGACTGCACCAAGTTATCTTTTTCAAACTGCTTTTAATCAGTTCTATTTAAGTATTTCCTATCTCTAAAACTTGACATTTTTCATTACACTTTTTTTCTAATGCCAAAACGGCAGCATTCACTGCAATCACTAGTTAAAAACTCTCTTCAGTCAAACACACAAGAATAATCTAATCCTTGAAGTAAACAACTACAGTATTAAAAAGTTCCAACTTTACTTGCAGGAGCAAAGAAAATACTGTCATTTTTCCTCAAGGGTTTAATATTGGGCTTTTATCATTAAAGTAAATCAACTTACTAGTTTTTAACCTCAAGTTTTTTCCCATTTCATTATACCTCAATGATTATCCAGAGATTTGTCAGGTAAATTGCTCTTCAGTAACAGGGAAACAAATAGTCCACACGTAAATCTTCTTCATATACGTGCATATGTGCTAAATTCATGTAATGTTACTAAGGGTAGTGAAAATACTAGAGCTGGAAGGGAACCTGGAGACCATCCTAATCCCTTCACTCGACAGATGAGAAAAATGAAAACCTGCAGAAGCAGAGTAACTAGCACAAGCCCATGTGACATGTCACCTGCAGCAGGGACCAAGACTCAGGTCTCCTGACTTCCAAGTCAGTGCTCTTTCACTAGGTTGAAAAGCTGCCTTTCATGGCTTCCCACATATTTCAGCACATCCTCATACAAGTACCTTTCTGAAAGGAACTCACCAGCAACTCTAGTGAAAAGGAACTGTATCTCAATTTACAGAAAAGTTACAAATCTAGGTCACCAAATTTTTATTCTCTGAAGCATTTAAGAGTAACTTTATAGATGTCTCATTATTCCAAGAGTTTAGTATGTATTTCCTACAAACAACACAAGGCCATTCTCATACATAATCAAAATGCAGGCCAGGTGCAGTGGCTCACACCTGTAATCCCAGCACTTTGGGAAGCCAAGGTGGGAAGGACTGCTTGAGCCTAGGTGTTGGAGCCGGCCTGGGCAACATAACAAAACTCTGTTTCTACAATAAAAAGAAAAAAATTACCCAGGCATGGTGGCGTGTGCCTGTAGTCCCAGCTAATACTTGGGAGGCTGATGTGGGAGGATCACCTGGACCCAGGAGCTTGTGCCACTGCACTCCAGCCTGGGTGACTGGAGACCTCGACTCAAAAAAGCAAAAAACCTGGCTGGGCTTGGTGGCTCAGCCTGTAATCCCAGCACTTTGGGAGGCAGAGGCAAGTGGATTGCCTGAGCCTGTGGGTTCGAGACCAGCCTGGGGAACTTGGTGAGACCTCGTCTCTAGAATAAATCAAAAATTAGCCAGGTGTGGTAGTGCACACCTGTAGTTCTGGCTACTTGGAAGGCTGAGGCGGAAGGATCACCGGAGCCCAGCAGGTTGACGCTGGAGTGGCCATGAGTGTACCATAGCACTCCAGCCTGGGTGAAAAAACCTTGACTAAAAAAACAAAACAAAAATGCAACCAACAAAGTCATGAACACTGGTACATGACTACAATCTAATCTTCAGACTCCATTCTAGTTTTGCCAATTGTGCCAGTTTAGAATCACATACCCCTTTTGGACTCCTTCCTTCAATGTAACAATTCCTCAGTGTTTTCTTGAATTCCATAACTTTGACATTTTTGAAATATTAGGCCAGTTATTTTGTAGAATATCCCTAAACTAGAGTTTCCCTGATGTTGCCTTACAAAGATATGGATTATGCACCAAACCCTTGACTGTCTTTATTCTAAAGAAAAACCTGGAGAATGCTGAACTGTGTATACATGTGCCTTGACTTATGATAGGCTTATGTGCTAATAAATCCAACATGAAGTTGAAAATATCATATGTTGAAAATGCATTTACAGGTAACCCCTTTGGGTCCCCTCCCACCGTGGGAGCTTTTCTGTCCTCTCAATGAATCCTGCTTTATAAAAATAAATAAATAAATAAATAAAATGCATTTAATACACCTAACGTACTGGACATCATAATTTAGCCTGACCTAACTTAAGCATGTTCAGAGCACTTATATTAGCTTACAGTTGGGCAAAAGCATCTAACACAAAGTCTATTTTGTAATAAAGTACTGAATATCCCAGGTAATTTATTTAATATTGTACTGAAACTGAAAAACAGAATGGTTGTGTGGGTACCCAAAGTAAAGTTTCTACTGAATGTGTATCACTTTCACTCCACCATCAAGTTGAAAAATCCTAAGCTGATCCATCATAAAACAGGTACTGTCTGGATATTAACAATGAACAGAAGAAGGTGATTTTTTTAAGTGGGCAAAATATGTAACTGAATACTTCACCAAAAAAGATACCCAATGGGCCAGGCACAGTGGAATTATAGGTAATCCCAGCATTTTGGGAGGCCAAGGCAGGAGGATCGCTTGAGGCCAGGAGTTCAAGACCAGTCTGGGCAAAATAGCAAGATCTCGTTTTTACAAAAAAAATCAAAAAATTAGCCAGGTGAAATGTTATGTACCTGTAGTCCCAGATACTTGAGAGGCTGAGGTGGAAGGATCACCTGAGCCCAGGAGGCAGAGGCTATGATGAACCGTAATCATGCCACTGCACTCTAGCCTGGAAAAGAATGAGACTCTGACTCAATAAAGAAAAAAATAGATGGTTAATAAGCACATCAAAAGATGCTCACTAACATTAATCAGGAGGGAAATACAAAGAAAAATAACACAATAGCACTTAAAAACCCACTGTATAGATGGGATAAACCAAAAAGACTAACAAACCCAAGTGTTATTGAGGATGTGGATAAACTGGAACTCTTCCTACACTGCTGATGGAAAAGTAAAACGATACAGCTACTTTGGAAAACAGAAGTGCCAAGGCCACTAAAGCCAAAGAAATCTGAGAAACTGCTCAGATTGAAGGAGACCAAAGAAACAGGACTACTAAAAGCAGCTCATGATTGTTGAAGGGGTTCTGAAGAGTAGACAGTAGTAAAGTGTTAATATTCATTTCCTGATGATGTGGTTGTGTTATGTTAGGCAGGAGTATGTCCTTGTTTGGTAAAAATACACACTCAAGTGTTCAGGTGAGATGGGGCATCATATCAGGAATTTACTCTCAAATGGTTCAGGAAAAAAAATACTTCCTATTATCCTTGCAACATTTAAAATTGTTTCAAATAACACAAAAATGTATAGCATTAAAAACGTTTTAAGCCAGGCTTGGTGGCCTGTAATTCCGCGCTTTGGGAGGCTGAGGTGAGTGGACTGCCTGAGCCCACGGGTTCGAGAATGCCTGGGCAACCTGGCGAGACCTTATCTCTACAGTAAATCAAAAAAATTAGCCGGGTGTGGTAGCGCGAGCCTGTAGTTCCAGCTACTTGGAAGGCTGAGGCAGAAGAATCGCTGGAGCCCAGCAGGTCAAGGTTGCAGTGGCCGGGAGCAACCACTGCACTCCAGTCTGGGCAACAGAGTGAGACTCCAACTCCAGAAAAACCCCAAAAAACCGTTCTAAAGCCAGGTGGGCCCAGTGGCTCATGCAAGTAATCCCAGCACTTGGGGAGGCTGAGGCAGGAAAATTGCTTGGGCCCAGGAATTTGCAACCAGCCTAGACAACATAGTGAGACCTCGTCTCTACAAAAACAAAAAAAACTGTCTGGGCTCAGTGGCTCAGCCTGTAATCCCAGCAATTTGTAAGGCCGAGGCAAGAAGATTGACCAAGTTCACGGGTTCGAGACCAGCCAGGGCAACTTGGCAAGACCTCGTCTCTACAACAAATAAAAAAAAAAAAATTAAACAAACATGGTAGTGCGTGCCCGTAGTTACAGCTACTTGGAAGGCTGAGGCGGAAGGATCACCAGAGACTAGTCAGTCAATACTGAGGTGGTTGTGACTGTGCCATTGCACTCCAGGCTGGGTGACAGAGACTCCAACTCAAAAAATTTTAAAAAAACAATAGAAATAAAAAAAATTTAAAAATTAGCTGGGCATGGTGGCACAGCTATTTGAAACACTGAGGCAGGAAGAACACTTGTGCCCAGAAAGGTGAGGCTGCAGTGAGTCCTGATTGTGTTACTGCACTCCAACCTAAGTGACAGAGTGAGACCCCAACTCAAAAGTAAAAAGAAAAGGAAAAAAACGCTCATTTACCCCTTTATACTACACTGATTTTTAAAAAACTGACCAAAAAACAAGCTAAAGGTGTTTGTCTCTCTCCCTATACCTTTTATTTTAAAACAGCTTTACTGAGATACCGTAAAAATTCTAAGTGCTCAGTGATTTTTACAAATTTAGAGCTGTGCAACCATCACCACAATCCAGTTTTAGAATATTTCCATCATCATTCCAAAAGGTTCCCCTGCCACTTGTAGTTAGTTCTTAGTCCCACCTCCACCCCCAGGCAACCCCTGATCTGCTTTCTGTTTTGTCTGTTCTAGAACTTCTGTGAAAATAGAATCATGTAAGATAGAGTTTTGTTGTTTTTTTTGTTTTTTTTTTTTTTGAGTTGGAGTCTCACTCTGTCACCCGAACTGGAGTGCAGTGGCCGCTCCCGGCCACCGCAGCCTCGACCTGCTGGGGTCCGGCGATCCTTCCGCCTCAGCCTTCCAAGTAGCTGGAACTACAGGCGTGAACCACCACACCTGGCTAATTTTTTTGATTTATTGTAGAGAGGAGGTCTTGCCAAGTTGCCCAGGCGGGTCTCGAACCCGCGGGCTCAGGCAATCCACTCACCTTGGCCTCCCAAAGCGCTAGGATTACAGGCTGAACCACTGAGCACGGCCAAGATATAGTTTTTTATATCTGGTGTTTATTTCAGTTATATAGTGTTTTTATAAGTCATCCATGTTGTTTCTGGAATCAGTAGTTTGTTGTTTTTTGTCATTAGATAGATAGTAATTAATTGGGTGGATATGCTAGAAAATGGACATTTGGAATGTTTCCAGTTTTTGTCTGTTATGAATAATGCTATGAACATTTATTCACAACTGTGGATATATGTTTTCATTTCTCTTGGGCAGATACCTGGGAGTATAATTGCTGGGTCATAGGGTAGTGGTGTTTTTAGGGGTGGGGGAAAATAATTCCAAGCCATAATACAACTACAAATTAATTTCTTGAACAAAAATGAGTACACTATGCATTGGTGCATTGGCCATTGCTACAGGAAACCAAAGAGACAGGACCTCCTGGGCTCAGGTGATCCTTCCACTTCAGCCTCCTGAGTAGCTAAGACAACAGGCACACAGCATCAAGTCTGGCTAATTTTTTTTTTTTTTTGTAGAGAGGAGGTCGTGCTTGTTGCCCAGGTTGGTCTTGAACTCCTAGCCTCAAGCAATCCTCCTCCTTCAGCCTCCCAAAGTGCTGGGATTACAGTCCTGAGACACCATGCTCACTTCATAAATGAGCATTTTAAAAGAACTTGTTAACCCAAATTAAGGCCCAAACTGCAAAATGTGGAACCCTGATAATTGGTAGAAGCTGCAGAAATTCTTTTTTTTTCCCTCCCCAGAGGCCCTTTCCCCATTGCATGAGCTTCAAGTCTATACAGTCTCTCAATTTGTCTGACCCCTTGGGTCTTGCCTTGGAATTCTCAGAATGTGCATCAGTCATTCTTTCAGTACTTGGGGTTGGAAACACAAATCTGCCAATACTAGTAATTAAAATAATGCTGTGGCAACAAAGTCTGAACCTGCTTAGAGGATCCTGACTGGGTGAGAAATTATTAACATTATTGGTTATGATGTCCCACCAAGTTTTTATTTATCAACACTATAGGATCCTATTTATTTATCTGCTTGTCTTTGAGGCAGAATTTTACTCTGACACCCAGGCTGGAGTGCAATGGCATGAGCTTAGCTCACTGCAGCCTCCAACTGCTGGTCTCAATCAATTGATCCTCCTGCCTCAGCTTCTTCAATAGCTGGGACTATAGGCATGTGCCACCATGCCCAGCTGATTCCTCTATTCTTTTGTAGAAAAAAGGATCTCATTGCTGGGCACAGTGGCTCAAGCCTGTAATCCCAGCACTTTGGGAGGCTGAAGTGAGAGAACTGCCTAAACTCAGGAGTTCAAGACCAACCTGGGCAACTTTGGTGGGACCTTGTCTCTACAATAAATAAAAAAATCAGCTGGGTGTGGTAACACACACCTGTAGTTCCAGCTACTTGGAAGGCTGAGACAGATGTATCACCTGAGCCCAGCAGGTCAAGGCTGCGGTGGCTTTGAGTGTGCCACTGCACTCTAGCCTGGGTGACAGAGTAAGATGCCGATTCAAAAAAGGGTCTCACTTTGTTGCCCAGGTTGGTCTAAAACTCCTGGCCTCAAGTAATTCTCCTGCCTTGGGTTCCCAAAGCACTGAGATTACAAGTGTGAAACACCACACCCAGTAGATTATGATTCTTAAATGGGGGTGGGGGATCAATTATGACATGGCTTCAGATTCTCAAAAATTTTAGGAGGCACATATAAGAAAAAAAAATGAATATGATCTGCTTACTATAGGAACTGCTCAGAGAAGCTTCATGACCACTTAACAGAAATAACTGACTTAGAAAAACAGGTGTGTACATAAGTCATCTTTCTGAGTTTTTAGTTGTACACAACTAAAGGGGAGCCACTTAAAATTAAACAACACATCAATAGACTTTTAAAAGTGTACTTTAGACCTGTTTCTGTTGTAAGTGCTATAAAAAACAAAGAAAAGGAAATGCGCTAGAAGGAACTCAAAGTCAAGGCCCTAACCAAGCCTAGAATTTCTAATCCTCTCTTCAAGTTACAAGTTACTCCCATTCATTCAGCCAAGAATCCAAGACTCTAAGAGCTCTCTGAAGGCTAGCTGTTTTGTTTACTGATGTATCCACAGCACCTAGAACACCACCTAGAACTATTTGTTGAATTATAACTAGGAAGCCCAGGCAGACTCAGATGCTCTGTCCAGAATGATCTTATAACCGTGTTTTTACTTCTGTTAAAAGCACAAACGAACTCCTTCCAATCCCCTCCCACTGTAGGAGCTTTTATATTTGCTCAATAAATCCTGCTTTCTCATTAAAAAAAAAAAAAAAAAAAAAAAAGCACAATCCATGTTATGTCCTTATCAGTCCCCAACACTCAGTGCAACAGTCTTGAGGAAGAGTAGGAATACCGCCCAGGACCTGGCACAAAGATGCTCTCTGACTATGAAATATAAAAGAATGGGAAGAGCCGGGTGTGGTGGCATACACATGAAATCACAGCTACTGGGGAGGCTGAGGCAGAAGGATCACTTGAGGCCAGTAGAGTGGATAAGAACATGGGTTTGGACCCCTTATTTATGACTATGGCAAGTCACCCAACCTGAGCCTCATTTTCCTCATCTGTAAAAATGGGGTAGTGACACACATCTCACAGTGTCGTGATGATTAAATGAGATAATACAGGTGAAGTGCTGAGCACTCGGTACCTGCTTAATGCTCTAATTGTTGTTATTTCTTTGAAGCAAATAGACCTAGCGAAGTGTGGATATCCCCTCATCTCAGTCTCTAGCATTATCCGAAATGTGAAGCAGAAAGTGCAGAAGTTAAAATACTAGGCATGGTATCTTTATTCAGTATCTTTATCTGTGAAGTATAAAACACCTCAAAGATGAGGATGAGAATCAATCTAAAAACCACCTAAATCAGGGTGACATTGCAACTAATGTCACTCAGTTGGTCATAGCATATCCCATGCAGACATTCCTCTACCCAGTTCCTACTAGCCATGGGTTCAGAGCCTTTCCTGAGACTGAGACTCTAAGAGGGGCCTTGAATAACATCTATCCTACTGGCTTTCCAACATTTTGAAAGCAACTAAATCAATTTCCTTACCCTGCTAACCCTAATAGGTGCATGAAGATGATAATGAATGAAAGGAAAGGAAAGAGGAAGAGAGAGAGGAAAGGCAAGGAAGAAAGGAGGGAAAAGGAAAGGAAAGAACAAGGAAAGGAAAAAACAGGAATGCTTCATTTAGGGGACAGGATGGGTTATTCGTTAGGTTTCCCCATTCAGGCTGAGGCCTGAAGCCCCTAAAAGAGAGGCTATTTGAAAACCACAGACCTTCCTACCATCTAGCACATAGGTTAGGTACCTATTAATAATATTTACTAAATGAATAAAGATCAAGAAACTGGAAGTAAATAGGAAGGGTAAGTAGAAATCAACATTATTCTAATAAAAAGAGAATAGTGTAAGAGTTATAACTAACTACAAGGAGCGCATTATAACTACCAAGATCTTATTAATATCAAGATTAATTTTGGGGCAGGCACGGTGGCTCACATCTGTAATCCCAGCATTTTGGGAGGCTAAGGCAAGGGTTGCTTGAGGGGGAACACGGTAAACAAAATTTGATAAAAAGTGGCAGAAAGAGCTGGGCTTGGTGGCTCAGCCTGTAATCCCGCGCCTTTGAGAGGCTGAGGTGAGTGGATTGCCTTAGCCCGCGGGTTCGAGACCCGCCTGGGCAGTGAGACCTCATCTCTACAACAAATCAAAAAAAAAATCAGCCGGGCGTGGTAGCGCACGCCTGTAATTCCGGCTACTCGGAAGGCTGAGGAGGAAGGATCGCCGGAGCCCAGCAGGTCGAGGCTGCGGTGGCCAGGAGCGGCCACTGCACTCCAGTCTGGGTGACAGAGTGAGACTCCAACTCAAAAAAAAATAAACAAATAAATAAATAAAAAGTGGCAGAAAGAGGGCCATCCTTTAATGACTATCATCTAAAGATCAAGTCCAAATTCCATTTTTTTTTTTTTTTGAGTTGGATTCTTACTCCGTCGCCCAGGCTGGAGTGCAGTGGCATGCTCCCAGCCACAGCAGCCTTGACCTGCTGGGCTCTGGCGATCCTTTCGCCTCAGCCTTCCAAGTAGCTGGAACTACAGGTGCACACTACCATGCCCGGCTAATTTTTGATTTATTAGAGAGATGAGGTCTCGCCAAGTAGCCCGGGTGGGTCTTAAACCCACGGGCTCAGTCAATCCACTCATCTCGGCCTCTCAAAGTGCTGGATTACAGGTTGAGCCACCGAGCCTGGCCTGAGTCCAAACTCCTTAGCTGTCAGTGTCCTTCAGGATTTAGCCCAGCCTTCTCCCCTAAGGCACCTACACTCCAGCAATCCTGAAAAGCTTTCCTAATCTGATGTGCCATTTTCAAACTTCTGTGCCTCTGAATGTACATTTCCCTCTGTCTAGAATACACTTCTCAAGGCAAACTCCTAGACACACATTAACAGCTAACTCAGAAGTCTGGGAAGCCATACCTCCAACACTCCAGCCTTCTTTTTCTCAGAGCACTTCACACATCCCTCCTGCATAGCACTGGTATAGCCTCTGTATTATTGCCCAATTTCTTCCCATTATTCGGATGAAGAGTTACTAAAGGTAGGGATCATGTGAATCTTGGCACATACATGCTCAATAAACATTTTGTGAGTAAATGACTGCATGAGAGATTTTAAAGAGTGCTAAAAAGTGACAAAAGCAAAAGCAGACAACAGATATTTTCTGTTATTCAAATAATCTATTTTCTCAACTCTAATCTTTGGTTGAGGATTACTTATGAACTAGATTGCTTCATCACTTCCTAGCTGTGTGTGCTTAGGCAGGTTAACTAATTTCTGTATGCCTCAAGTTTCCTCACTGGTTAAAAAGAAAAAATAACCACTTGTGCACTATAGTTATAAGGATTACAGTTAAAGTATGTAAAAAACAAAAAAGAAAACAGAGTTCAATGGTAGTTCTACTAGTCTGTTATAAACACAAAAATCTTGACAGACTATTGTACCATCAGGAATGTGATCACAATAAAATTTTAGTTGGAACCATTTTTTTTTTAAAGGAGTGTTGAAAATCAAAAAATACAATAGTTTGGCAGCTGCATTCTGTTTGCCCTCTATTCAATACCAATCCCTTAATGACTACCATCTCCCTTGGCTCCTTTATAATGTGCACTTCCAGTCCTCTGGTCTCTCTGACCACATTTCCTCTGTCCTCTTCTGTAACTTGCCCTTTATTGACACCTAAAGGCAGGCATTCCTCAGGCTCGGTTCTCAAATCTTTTCTCATCTTATCCACTCTCAAGGCTTCAATTAATATCTCTATGGAGATGACCCCATGACCTCTGTCACATTCAGAAACAATATTTCAAAACTCAATTTATCCAAAATAGACATCTGCTATCTTAGTTTAAGATGACCAAGTGTATAGCTTCAATTTCTCCTCTCTCATTCCTCTGCCTCCTCTCCACCGTTAAAGATCTTATCAGTCCTCAGGTTCCTCTTATTTTGCCAGTTACTTCTCTGCCCTTCTGTTCTACCTCAGTGGTTCCTAATGTTTCTGGGATAGTGGGCTCCTTTGAACATCTATTGAATGCTATGAATTATTTATCACAAAGATAAATATACCAAACAGGTACTTGCAATTTCACCTAACTAATGATCCAAACAAAAACTCGATATATATGTGTGTGTGTATATATATATATATATATTTTTTTTTTTCTTCTTCTTCTTCTTTTTTTTAGTTGGAGTCTCACTCCGTCACCCAGGCTGGAGTGCAATGGCACACTCACGGCCACCCCAGCATTGACCTGCTGGGCTCCAACGATCCTTCTACCTCAGCCTTCCAAGGAGTTGGAACTAAAGGCACCCGATACCATGCCTGGCTAATTTTTTATTTATTGTAGAGACGAGGTGTTGTCAAGTTGTCAGGGTTGATCTTGAACCCGCAGACTCAGGCAATCTACTCACCTTGGCTTTCCAAGGTGCTGGGATTACAGGTTGAGCCACCCAGTCCAGTCAATAACTCAAGATTTTGACAACCATTTCCACAGATTTTCATTTCCCACTCTCATAATTTCAATGCCTTCTGGATACAGCCTGAATGGCCTACGGGTGTCAAACCTCCCAAGCCCAAACTAGATCTCACTATTTCTCCCTGACAAATCTGCTCTATTTTTTTTCTTGGATAATGGTACCAATTTCCTCCCAGATTGCCAAACCAGAAGTCTCAGAATGAACAATTATGCCCATACCCAATCAAGCACTAATTCTTGTCTGATTCTATCTCAGAAATCCCTCTCAAATCCACATTCCATCTTTCTTGGTCTCATCATCCTTCGCTTCTACCCCCACTTGCCATGATCAAGTCTTTTTACCACTCTTTCTACAAGAACCCGTTACTGATTCTAACCATGCAAGGCTCCTTACCTCCATTTGCTCTCTTCCATTAGTTACAATAGCCTAATTGATTCCCCCACTCCAGTTCTTTTTCCTTCATTCCCAATGTTGATCTATCTCCTCCCAAAATTTCAAAATTGACCAGGTGACTGCCCTTTTCACAAAACATTGATGCTTCCCCATAGCACAGACATTCAAACTCAGTTTTTCCTTTGGAGTCCTCTACAGTTTGCCATCTAAATACAGGATTAGATTCCACAGCTCAAGCTGTCACTTGTTCCTATTATCTGCATATCAAAATCACACCCACTCTTAAAGGCCCAACTCAAACCTTATTCTTCATCTTTATATCCTCTACATGTTTAGGAGGGCTCTAAATAAAACAGGCACAATTCCTAATGAAGCAATAAGGAAATGAAAAAAAGCTGGAAAATGGCTGGAAATCCTTAAAATCTCTGGAAGCATTAAGTTTTTATTTTTTTTAAAGATCACTGTTCAAATATTATCATTTCAACCAAGAAGTCCTCCATAAACTCAGCACTGTTAACCAATATTTAATAAATGCCAGTAGTGTGCAGTGTAGATTAAATTAATAGTAGGGTATATCATCAACCTGATAAATGGATATAATCGACCTATGACTAGAATTCCAATTATATTTGTAGGAATTGTATTACTTAGGAAAGGAAAATTACAGTAAGAGGACTTAGCATTTCAATAGAGACTGAGGTCAAATAAGTATACAGCAGTGATAGAATTATTCCCCAGATCTATATCATCTTCAGACTAGTAAGAATCTTATCAGATAGGGAAAAATTGTATCAGATAGAAGGAGATCTTTTCAATAAGCATGTCCTAAACTTAAAGATTTTTTTCCAGTCCATATTTTAGATAAGTTGATTTTTTTTAAAGGGGCCAACGGATGTAATGGGCATTTCTGAGTCTTTCATAATGAGCCACATTTACTGGCTCACTTATCAGCAGGTGCAAAAGCGATAAGATATATGACAGAGAATGATACTACAGGCAATATTTTCTCTTCACTATCTCTTAGGGCCTTATTTATTTTAGGCTTGATCTAACTTAACTTCTCTTTTGGCTCCTAAGCCTATGAGTTCATGTTAATTTTCAAAGATGTATTTTGTGAAGCATTTTGCTCCTAAAGAAAATAAAAATATTCAACATATAACTGAAGTCTTTCTAAAAAAATTTTAACTGGTCATTATAGTTAGCTAAGATACTTCGTAAAACATGCCTATGACTTTTATAAAATTATGATCATTCACATTTGAATACACTTCTGAGAGACCAGCATTTACTTTAACAGCAAAAAACACTGCAATTCTTAAATTATTAGTAACACTAGTGAACGCAGAGGGTTTTCCTGAAAACTGCTGTATTTCACGTAGGAGCTCAGTCTACAATTTTTAAGTCTGACTCTCATTCTATGACCTTAGAAATTCACTTAATCTCGAAATACTTTCTCACCTGAAAACAAGACTAAAATCATCTTTTCCTTCTTCAATGTGGCTGTTCAAATAAAAGGAAATAATGTATGCAGCACAGAGTACCTGCCACAAAGCGCTCAATAAACTAGTTTACTTCCTTCACTCAACACAAAAGATACACTCACAAGAAGATTCACATTTAAGGACATGTATTTCCACAAGTCTTCCTCAGCAGAAAATGCTACAACTAGTTCGTTCTATTAAAAACAAAATCGTCACCATCATTCCACGAACTTTTCTGAGGAACCTGAATCAAAATGAAGGAGCCTGCATGTGATTCTGCAAGAATTCCACTAAGGCTGCACATATGCACTGACCACTAAAACATTAACAGGAAAAGTCCATAGTAATTGGGCTAAAACGTCTAGACGCATTTATGCTGGTAAGAGAGCTCACTTGAGGTAAAGAAAAAAAAAAGTCCAATTAGACCCAACTCAAGTCAGATCTTTAATAAATCAAGAGAGTGATGCTGGCTTACCTTCCTGAAACGCCAACAGTATGATACTGAAACCCATTTTAAAAGAAAAATTTCAAGATTAAAATATTCCACAGGCATTCCTGGTGTCACTAACGCTTTTTAGAAAGCCTACGCGAACAGCAGCACCATTAGCACCACTGAAGATATTTAATGAAAGCCGTTCGCGGTAAACAGAGGCGAAGGGAGAAAAATTATTTCGGTGTTCTGCACACGCCGAGGCGAACCACTTTCAAGATCACGGCAGCCGCCGCCGCCGCCGCCACCGAGAAGCATCTGATGGAATTCCCAATTTTACAAAAGGATGTCAAAAAGAAGACCATGATGCTGGTAAATTGGGGGGTGGGGACACTTCCGTTCCCTTCTCGAGGGTCCGGGCTTTAAAGTCTGCGCCGCGCCCGGGTCTGGGGATCTCCCGGTCCCGGCCTCCGCCCCTCGCGTCCCTCCCCGAGGCGAGTGGCTGCCGGCCCGGGAAGCACCGCGAGCAACACCTAAACCTCGACCTCCGGGGCCTGCCCGGAGCCCCCAGCGTGCAGACCGCGGCGAAACCCGGGTTCGGGGTAGTGGCCGGGCGGAAGGCCGAGGGGCTGGCGAGGCCGCGGCTGGGGCCGCTGCGGCCCGGGTCGCTGGGGTCCGGGCGTGGCTGGGCGTGGACACTCACCACACCATGCCGTAGGCGCCCTCGCCGATGTACGAGAGGTTGGTGTAGCGTGGCCCCACATCGAACACCTGCCCGCGGACCATCTCCGGGCCCGCGCCCGCCGCCGCCGCCGCCGCCGCCGCCGCCATGTTGGCTGCCGGGCCGCCGCCGCCTCCGCCGCGCTGGGCTCAACACTCCGTGGCCGCCGCTCCGCTCCTGCCGCGCCTCCCGAAGGGACCGCGCCGCCGCCGGTGCAACCGCTGCCGCTGACCAGGGAGAAGGAAGGAGGGCGACGCGCAGAAGAGTTACAGAACCCACAACCTCCCAGACCGACTGCCCAACTGACTGACGGGCGGGCCGGCGGGGGAGGGCGGAGGGAGGGAGAGAGGGCGGGGCGCGCGCTGAGGAGGGCGCCGGGGCGGGGCCGAGGAGCGTGCGTGGGGATTGGCTCTCCGACACTGGGGGCGGGGTCACGCGGGCCGGCGGAAGCGGTGAGCTCCGAACTGGGAGCTGAGAGGCGCGGAGGAGGTGCCGCGCGTGGTCACGTGCGTTCGCTGGGTCTTCGGCGCGGGAGGCGGCTTTTGAGACCCCGGTGGTGACCGAGGCGTCAGGGCACAACCCACCCAGCTGACTAAGCTGAGAGACGGTCAGGGCAAGGGCGAGCCCCGAAGCAGGGCCTGAACAGAGCCAGTGCGCAACATGGGACTGCCCTCGAGGCCCGACGATGCGCCATACACAGGCCTTTGCGAATCCATGGCCCGCCCACCAATGAACTTAGAAGCCTCGAAACTCCGACAGAAACCAAAAGACATGACCGAGACCTAGAGAGACATTTGCATGCTGACAGTGTGAAACACATCTCGAGATCAAAACGAGAGACTGAGACCACCCGCTAATCGGAGGTTAGTTTAATAAACATTCGTTGACCACCCACTATGTTCCTGAGGATCCACCCTTATGGAAGTAAACTTCTGGAGATAGGAGACAGACAAACATAGTACTCAGACTGTCAAGTGCTAGGAAGAAGCACAACGTAGAGAGATTAGGGAGTAGTGGGTTAAAACACTTGAGAAAGATATTTGCATTGAGAAATTGAGAGTACATTCTGAAATATAAACGCAAAGATGGAATCGCTAAAACCAAAACATCAAGGTTAGAGAAAAAGAGAGAGACTCGTTGTGGCTCAGAAATAATAACAAACAACAGAGGTTGAAAAATAAGAATTGGAATTCTGAAGCAGGTGAGATACCAAGTAAAACTAAGCCAGTGAGGTAAAAGTCGATTCAGCCACTGACTCTGAACCATTTCCCATGCCATCTCTGTAGGGGCAAGGAAGAGTGGCAGATCGTACGTCCTCATTGTCCATCTTAAAAGCCATCGACTCCGGACTTACAGACATCAACAAAGATCAACAACTAGTCAAACCTCAAAGAAGAGTAGACAAGGTATTTTGGGTTTTTTGAACACCCTATAGGAGGTGGGTTCAGTGGCTCTCGGTCTGTAATCCCTGCAGCTCTGGAGCTGAGACTGAGACAGGAGGATTGCTTGAGGCTAGGAGTTCAAGACCAGCCTATGCAGCATGACAAGATCCTGTCTCAAAACAAAAAGCCAACAAATCTGTGAGGGAAAAAAAATATGAGACACATGAGAAATGGAATAACATGCTACAGCCAAAATTGCTACTTCAAAATATATTTAGACCCTGAAGCAGATCCCAAGTTTAGAAAACACTTAATTCTTAGATTAAAAGAGTACATTACATCTTTTTAAAAAAATGGGCCAAGATGAATGGAGAGTACCATGAAATAAAAAGAGCAAAGGTTGAAGTGGTAAAAAATAAACACGATAATGCAGAAGAGCAAATTAGCAATATAGAATATAAACATGAGAAAAAAATTTAAGAATGTGGAACACAGTGATGGAATTCCTTAAGAGAAGATAATGGAGATGGAGAGCATCATGGGGATTTGAACCATAAATGTCTTCCAAAGGAAGTTTCCTATAAACATGAATAGTATCCAGTGAGGGGAAGAAAACGTTACTTGTAAAAAGGTTAAAGATGGGCTTTCTTCAGATTTCTTCTCTGAAACAAGTGCCAAAGGAAAATAGAAAAAGACTGACAGCACTCCTAAGGGGTAGGGGTAGGTTTGACTCTCCTTGAGTGATTTAGTTCACTCCAATAGTTAATTCATCCCAGATATATATATACATATATATATATATATATATATATATGTATATATATATATATTTTTTTTTTTTTTTAAGTTCTCACTATGTTGCTCAGACTGGAATTGAACTCCTGGGCTCAAGTGATTCCCTCACCTCAGCTTCCTGAGTAGCTGGGACTACAGGTGTACACCACTGCTCCCAGATCTTTATTGCTCAGAAGATCTCAACTGAGTTGAAGGTCAGTGTGTTCACTTGTGCACTGGCCAGCTACATGTGACATCCCATAGGTGATTCAATGCCGCACACCCAAGCTGCCAATGGTTAACTGCATGAGTTGTGCACTGAGACTTTGACTCTTGGCTGCTGCACTTACCAGCTGTGTGACTTTGACCTCAATTTCCTTAGACTTAAAACAGGGATCACAATAGTACCTACCTCATAAGTTTGTTGGACAGAATAAATAAAGCAACATATGTGAAAAGCCTGGCACATAGTATGTTACATACTCACTAAATGCTATCTGTTGTTATAATCTACTCCACCCAAACCTGTTCTTCATCTTGTGTCTGTGGATAGCATTACCTTCACCCAGATACTCAAACTGGGAATTTGGCTATGATCTTTATCTTTAACAAGGCATTTTACCTTAGTCTCTGCCTCCACACTCCATCCATCCAATCACAGACTCCTATAAATTCTATTTCTTTAATATTTCAGAAATCTTTGCTACTCAAAGTGTGGTCTCCAGATGGGCAACATCAGCATTCTCTGGGAGTTTGTTAGAAATGCAGCACCTCAGGCCCACCACAGACCTACTTAATCAAGGTCTGCATCTTAAGATACCTAGGTGGTTTGTATGCATAGTCCATTTTGAGAAGCACTGATTTAAATGTAATCACTTCATCCCCACTGCCACTCCACTGGTTAAAGCCTGCTGTGTCAACCAACCAAAGCTACCAATAGCCTTAATTAACTCTTTTGCTTTCAGTGTGCCCATCTCCAATTGCTTCTCCTTTTATGCCCAGATCAATCTTTCCATAACAAATCTGACCAAGTCCCTCTGCTTCTTAAGTAAGTGGCTCCTTCTTATACTCAGAGTGAGGCCCTTTGTTGACCACTTCTCCACCCTCATCTCCTCTCCTTTACTTGCCTCTACGCACCAGCCACACTCTCAGTTCTCTCTTGTCTTTTGGTCTTATCATGTATCAGTCTCTCTTCCTGTAACATGTTCTCTCTCTCCTATTCCAATATTTGCAGGCATTTTAAAACTACCTCATAATGTCATGCAAAACTACATCATAGTGTCATGCATCTGACCACTGATTTTCTCCAGAGAATTCTGGCCTAGGTCCATAGGCACTAGGCAACCTTATGATTAGAGTTTGGCTTCACTTAGGGTTTTCTGACAGGGAAAGTGCCCTGACCAGAGGACATCCCCATTTGGGTCCTATGGCAACTACTGTTCATTCTAAGATGAGTCTCTGCTGAGTCAGGTTGGCATGAGCCAGGCCCAGAGGGAGCAATCATCTAGCTACACTGCCAACAACAAAGTTCTGGAAACATAAAGCAGAGAACCAGGCTCTGGAACACTGTAAGACTATATTTAAGCTACCATCTAAACATAAGTCTGGCTACCTCAATGTCTTCTTTGTCTCTATAAGGTGGCAACAATTCACAGATCTGCAGAATCTTAGAAAACAATGGGTATCTGTTATTTTTGCCTGCCTAGCATTGACTCCTCCTCCTTTTGGTAGCAGCAACCCAATTTTTCTTTGGTGGACTGTCCCTCTGCATTCTCATGTGGTTTGAAGGCCTGGCCCCACCCCCAAGTTCCAAGAGTAAGCATGTGACCCAGGCCTCCCTAATCAGAATCACACATGTTGGGTTAAAGGATGAACATGTGACCTGATCCAAGCCAATGCCAACTCAGACTTCTGCAGAAACTATCAGGAAAGAAGCGCTTCCTTTCTGCTTGGTTGCTAGGGCAGTGCCAAACATCCCATGATGTGAGAAATGCCCTCTGAAAGTGAAAGCAAGACAGGGAAAGCAGGGATGGAGACAATTTTCTGATACCATAGTTTGAGCTGTATTCAGCTGAGCCAGGACTTTATGTTTCTGTCTCTTGAAACCATAAGAGTTCTGACTAATGCACTATCCAATTAACTCCCTTTTCTGCAAAAATTGCTCAGAATTGTACAATAAATTACTGAGAAATGAATCAGAAACTCATGAATGATGAAATGAGAGAAAAGAACTGGCAATGAGCCTTGAAACTAGCTAAAGATAGAGAGATAACTGAATAAAAACACCACTAGGTAGAGACTGTTTGATACTGATAAGTTGAAATAATTGTTGCTATGGTAACAAACAAAATGCAAAAGAAAACAAATTGAGAAAGAGGATCTTTAAAAATAGGGTTTTAACCTCAGATTATGCAGTAAAAACCAGGGAGGATTAAAGAGGCTAGAAAAAGCAAGACACTAAATTTTTGTTTTACGTAAAATGAGGATAAAAGTTATTTTAAAAAATAGTGTAATTTTACCCAAAGCCTTTAAGACAGCAGAGAAAAAATTTTTTAAAGTTATTTTAAAAAGTAAAAATAAAATTAGTATATTTTCAGGCTGGGCATGGTGACTCAAGTTTGTAATCCCAGCACTTTGGTAGGCCAAGGCGAGAGGACTGTCTGAGCTCAGGGGTTCGAGACCAGCCTGTGCAACTTGGTAAGACTTCATCTCTACAATAAATAAAAAAATTAGCCAGGCATGGTAGTGCACACCTGTAGTTCCAGTACTTGGAAGGCTGAGGTGGAAGGGTCGCCTGAGCCCAGCAGGTCAAAGCTGCAGCGGCTGTGAGTGAACCACTGTACTCCAGCTGGGCTACAGACTGAAACTCCGACTCAGAACAAAACAAAACAAAACCCAAGTATAATTTCATATAATTTTGAGGTTTAAAAAGCTTGCTTTTTTTTTTTTTTTTTTTTGAGTTGGAGTCTCATTCTGTCGCCCAGACTGGAGTGCAGTGGCCACTCCCGGCCACCGCAGCCTCGACCTGCTGGGCTCTGGCGATGCTTCCACCTCAGCCTTCCAAGTTGCTGGAACTACAGGCACGTGCTACCACGCCCGGCTAATTTTTTGTGATTTATTGTAGAGATGAGGTCTTGCCTGCCCAGGCGAGTCTCGAACCCGCAGGCTCAGGCAATCCACTCACCTCAGCCTCCCAAAGGCGCGGGATTACAGGCAGAGCCACCGAGCCCAGCTAAAAAACTTTATGTATACTTTATAAATCATAGGAGATAAAAGGAAAAATGTGATTCATACAGCAAAAGTCAAGAGTCTTCCTTACATTTGTAAATGGAAAAGAAAATGTCAAGGAATCATAACATCAAAACACCAGAAAATTAAAAAATTAGATGAGCAAAGGCTAGATTAGGTATAACAAGTCAAATGTAAATAAATAAGTAAAAATGTAAATTACTAAAATAATTATATAAAAGCATGAAAATCTCAGATCAGGTCAAAAGGCAAACTCTGAAACTCTGAAGGTATACTGTTACTTACAAAGGTGTGTGTCTGTATATATACATATGTATTATATACCATATATATAGTATTAAAAGACACCGTGAAACCAAATGTACTGAATAACATAGGAACACAAATAGTAAGCAGAGGTAGGCATGGTGGCACACACCTATAATCTCAATTGTTCAGGAGGCTAAGGCAGAAAGATTGCTTGAGAATAGGAGTTCAGTGTTGTAGCATAGTATGATTGCATCTATTAACAGCCACTGCACTCCAGCCTGACATAGCAACATCCCATCTCTAAAAAAAAGGGGGGGAGCAAAAAGCCTTTAGAAATACCGCTAACAGAGACATAGTTACAATAAAATATTATTACATATCACTATTAGACTGTGACATATAAAGTAAAATAAAATTAAGATGAGTTAAACAACAGAATTAATAAGGCATAAAAACATTGCCGGGCTTGGTGACTCAGCCTGTAATCCTGTGCTTTGGGAGACTGAGTTGAGTGGATTGCCAGAGCCCACGGGTTCAAGACCTGTCTCGGGAACTTGTTAAAACCTCATCTCTACAATAAATCAAAAATTAGCCAGGCATGGTAGCACGCACCTGTAGTTCCAGCTACTTGGAAAGCTGAGACGAAAGGATCGCTGGAGCCCAGCAGGTCGAGGCTGCTGTGGCCGGGAGCGGCCACTGCACGCCAGTCTGGGTGACAGAGTGAGACTCCAACTCAAAAAAATAAAAAATATGCTGTGTTCTATACCTACATAAAATATACATCACCACCACTTAATACCTCTGGGACATTTACAAAAATTTAGGCTTCACTGGACCACAAAGAGTTTTAATAATCCAAATTAGCAAAAATTGTTTAGGTCAAATCCTCTGATCACAGCACGATTTAACAAATGAATAATCTTCCAAATTTTAAAATGAGCATACATTCTATTAAATACTTTATTAGAACATTAGCAAACATTCTACTAAATGATGTTTCAGTCAAGAAGAAAGAACACAGAAATACACTCTTTGGAAAATCATGAAAATAATATGACTACTATTGTAAACTTGAAGAACAATTCCTTTAATATCAGGCTGAAGGCTGGGCTAGCCCCTGGCACCATTATTACATAACATTGCTTTGGCCCAAACAGAACAGGCACTATCTCTCTTTTTCTGGTTTTCTCTTATCTGCCCATTCCTTAAATTCCAGTGTCTTCTCCTTGCCAGTTAGAAGCTTCCAGCTGTAAGTTCAGAAGTCAAACTGCCAGGACCAGGATGAGGTGAGTGAGACTCCTGGGGTGCAACATTTTAGGAGACATTGACTCTCAGGGTCATGCAAGCACAGCATCAGCATCTGCCAGTGAACACCTCCTTAACTATTCTGTCCCAGATCCTCAATGGCCTCACCCTAGTTGGCCCTGCCAGCCAAACCAAATTAATATAAACAGTACAGACAAACCGGGCTCGGTGGCTCAGTCTATAATCCCATGCCTTTGAGAGGCTGAGGTGAGTGGATTGCCTGAGCCCGCGGGTTTGAGACCCGCCTGGGCAGCGAGACCTCATCTCTACAATAAATCAAAAAATCAGCCGGGCATGGTAGTGCATGCCTGTAATTCCGGCTACTTGGAAGGCTGAGGCAGAAGGATCGCCGGAGCCCAGCAGGTTGAGGCTGCGGTAGCTGGGAGCGGCCACTGCACTCCAGTCTGGGCGACAGAGTGAGACTCCAGCTCAAAACAAAACAAAACAAAACAGTACAGACAAATACATAGTATGTCATCTAACACAAGTAAGGATCTGACTTCGTGTTTCTGCTCTTTTTGAGGTTCTGCCCTCCGTGCATTGGCATCATTCTCAGGCAAATAGGGAGATGGCTGCAGCAGTTCCAGTCAACACATGGCACCCCACTATTCAAAGGCAAAAAGGGACTGTCTCTTTGGGGGGTCCTCTTTCTTGGAAGTAAGAAGCCACCCTGTAGTCTTCCTATCATGCTTCATTGGCAGACTGGGTCACACGCTCACCCCATCTAATCACCATCAAGAATGATCACCATGAGTGTCTTAGGCCAATCAGGATGTACCCTTGGAACCTAGAAGAGTGACTCTCCCCTTGTTACATAGAGAAGAGGTGGACACCACAACCAAATTAGGGTTCCAGCAGTCAGGAAGGAAGGGAAAATGGATGGACAACCAGCAACGTTCTACTCTTCTCACATGACACACTCCTCCCAAAGTAGCTCCTTGTCTTCACCACCCAGGTGCCCAACTCTCCCCCAATAATGCAACTCCTCATGCCAAACTCCACCTGAACTTCTCAGATGCTCACTGTCTTATCCAAAAGCCTCAGCCTTCCAAGTAGCCCATCACCACGACTGGCTAATTTTTTGATTGATTATAGAGATGAAAGCTCACCAAATTGCCCAGACTGGTTTCGTACCCCTGGGCTCCGGCAGTCCTCTCACCTCCATGTCCCAAAGTGCTGGGATTATAGGCATGAGTCACCACGCCTGGCCTGGCTGGCTGGCTGGCTTCCTCCCTTCCTTTCTTCCTTCCTTCTTTCCTTCCTCCCTCCCTCCCTCCCTCCCTCCCTCCCTCCCTTCCTTCCTTCCTTCCTTCCTTCCTTCCGTGGGTTGTGTCCCCAGGCTGGAGTGCAGTGGCACAATCATAGCTCACTGTAACCTTGAACTCCTGGGCTCAAACGATTCTCCTACCTCACCTCCCAGGATTCTTTTTCTATTCCAGTGTTTCATCCAAGAAAATACGTTACATTTAGTCTTTATGACTCTCTAGACTCCTCTTGGCTGTGACAACTTCTCAGACTTTCCTTGTTTTTGATGATCTTGACAGTTCGGAGGGCACTGGTCAAACATTTTTGCAGAATGTCCCTCAATTGAGATTTGTCTGATATGTTTTTCCTAACTCTGAGTCTATGGGGTTGGGGGAGAAAGACCACAAAGTTAAAGTGCCATTTTCTTCTCATAATATTAAGACTATCTACTTTTTATTTAAAAAATAGGGATGAAGTTTCACTCGCTATGTTGCCTAGGCTGATCTCAAACTCCTGGGCTCAAGCATCCTCCAACCTCGGCCTCCCAAAGTGCTAGGATTATAGCTGTGAGTCACTGAACCCAACCAAGGCTGCCTACTATGAACATGACTTATCACTGTTGGCATTGACCTTGATCACCTGACTGAGTTAGCGTGGTCAGGTTTCTTCCTTTCCATGCCGTATTCTTTGGAAAGAAATCACTGTACACGGTTCACACTTAAAGAATGGGAAGTTAGCCGGGCTCGGTGGCTCAGCCTGTAATCCCGCGCCTTTGGGAGACTGAGGTGAGTGGATTGTCTGAGCCCACGGGTTCGAGCCTGCCTGGGCAGCGAGACCTCATCTCTACAATAAATCAAAAAATCAGCCGGGCGTGGTAGCGCATGCCTGTAATTCCGGCTACTTGGAAGGCTGAGGCGGAAGGATCGCCGGAGCCCAGCAGGTCGAGGCTGCGGTGGCTGGGAGCGGCCACTGCACTCCAGTCCGGGTGACAGAGTGAGACTCCAACTCAAAAAAAAAAAAAGAATGGGAAGTTAGACTCCTCCTTCTTGACGGTGATGTATCCACATAAATTATTTGGAGTTTTTTGGATGGGAGAATATCTCTAATATTGTTTAATTTTTTTTTTGAGTTGGAGTCTCATGCTGTCACCCAGGCTGGAATGCAGTGGCACACTCACTGCCACCCCAGCGTCGACCTGCTGGGCTCCAGCGATCCTTCCACTGCAGCCTTCTGAGTAGCTGGAACTACAGGCGCGCACTACCGATTAGCTTGGCTAATTTTTTATTTTATTTTATTTTATTGTAGAGACAAGGTCTCACCAAGTTGCCCGGGATGGTCTTGAACCTGCAGGCTCTGGAAATCCACTGGCCTTGGCCTCCCAAAGTGCTAGGATTACAGGCTGAGCCACCAAGTCTGGCCTTGTTAAATTTTATAATTTATTCTGAAATAATATAAAACTCAAAAGTTGCAAGGGCCAGGAGCAGTGGCGCAGTGGTGCACACCCAGACTATTGAAGGCCGAGATGGAGGATTGCTTTAGCTCAGAAGTTTAGCTCAGGAGGATTGCTCTAGCTCAGGAGTTCGAGACAAGCCTGGGCAACACAGCGAAACTTCATCTCTACAAAAAAAAAAAAAAAAAAAATTTAGCTAGGCATGGTGGTGCATGCCTGTAGTCCCAGCCTAGGTGACAGAGAAAGACTCTGTCTCAAAAAATAAAAATAAAATAGATAAATAAAATTGTAAGAACAGTACAAAGAAATCCAACATTCCCTTTCTCCACCCCCCTCCCATATCTGAGGGAGGACACAAAAAAATACCAGAATTTCTTTATAAAAAATTGTGTGTTTATTCTTACATTTAAACTTTAGTCGCCCTCCAAGTATTCTTCATTTGATGCAACACACTTATTGAAATGCTCTTTCCACTGCTCAAAAAGTTTATGAACTTGTCAGTTTTGATGCCTTCTAGTGTTTCTGCTATTTTTTTAGTCTCACTTCTTCCACAATGGCAAAATGTGGGCTTTTTTTTCATCTGGGAAAGTTGCCCAAGCAACTTTCAGGTGAATAGGGAGGGTGGGGCACAGGGGTCATTGCCGTTTTTGGTCAAAAGCTGCTGAACACTTGCAGTGTGGGCAGGTGCACTGGTAAATCACCCATCATGCAATGGGCAATTAGTTGAGAGAATTTCCAAAAAAAAATTCACTGAAGCTGAATGCAGTCTTTAATAACAATGCTAGAAGGCCTGGTTTCCAAAAGATAATTCTGAGTTTTGGGGAGTCCCCTCGCATATGCAGTCAGTCCCCTGTATCCATGGGTTTCACATTTATGTATTCTATCAACTTCTGTTGAAAATATTTAGGAAAAAGTGAACAGTTGCTTCTGTACTGAATGTGCACAGACATTTTTTTCTGTTATTATTCCCTAAACAATATAGTGTAATGCTATGTAATGGTATTTACATAGCATTACAACATCATTTTATTTTATTTTATTTTTTTTGAGTTGGAGTCTCACTCTGTCACCCAGACTGGAGCGCAGTGGCCGCTCCGGGTCACCGCAGCCTCGACCTGCTGGGCTCCGGCGATCCTTCCGCCTCAGCCTTCCAAGTAGCCGGAATTACAGGCATGCGCTACCACGCCCGGCTGATTTTTTGATTTATTGTAGAGATGAGGTCTCGCTGCCTAGGCGGGTCACAACATCATTTTATATAAGGGACTTGAGCACCCATGGATTTTGGTACACACAGAGGGTACTGGAACCAATTTCTCCTCAGATATTTAGGGATGACTTCGTGTGTGTGTGTGTGTGTGTGTTTGTGTGTATGTATATACATATGATTATACAAATGGTCCATAAATTACAATTATTCCACTTATAATGTTTTTGTTTTTGTTGTTTTTGTTTTTGTTTTTGTTTTTTTGTTTGAGTTGGAGTCTCACTCGGTCGCCCAGACTGGAGTGCAGTGGCCGCTCCCGGCCACCGCAGCCTCGCCTGCTGGGCTCCGGCGATCCTTCCGCCTCAGACTTCCGAGTAGCCGGAATTACAGGCATGCACTACCACGCCCGGCTGATTTTTTGATTTATTGTGGAGATGAGGTCTCGCTGCCCAGGCGGGTCTCGAACCCGCGGGCTCAGGCAATCCACTCACCTCAGCCTCCCAAAGGCGCAGGATTACAGGCTGAGCCACCGAGCCCGGCTTTGTTTTTGTTGTTGTTGTTGTTTTTGTTGTTGTTTTTGAGTTGGAGTCTCACTCAGTCGCCCAGACTGGAGTGCAGTGGCTTGCTCCCGGCCACCACAGCCTCGCCCTGCTGGGCTCTGGCAATCCTTCCGCCTCAGCTTTCCAAATAGCTGGAACTACAGGTGCGCGCTACCACGCCCGGCTAATTTTTGATTTATTGTAGCGATGTCTCGCCAAGTTGCCCAGGCGGGTCTTGAACCCATGGGCTCAGGCAGTTCACTCACCTCGGCCTCCCAAAGTGCAGGATTACAGGCTGAGCCACCAAGCCCGGCCCATTTACAATGTTTTGACATTATTATGGTGCAAAAGTGATATGCATTTAGGAGGAATCATACTTCAAGTTTCCATACAATCATTCTGCTTTTCATTTTCTTTCCTTTTTTTTTTTTTTTTTGAGTTGAGGGTCTCACTCTGTCACCCAGGTTGATCTCATTGCAGCCTTGACTTCCTGTGCTCAGGTGATTTTTACACCTCAGCCTCCCAAGTAGCTAGGAGTGTAGGCATGCACCATCACACGTTGAAAAAAAAATTTTATGTGTGAAGACAGGGTCTCACTGTGTTGCCCAGGCTGGTCTCAAACTCCTGGGCTCAAGCAATCCACCTGCCTCAGCCGCCCAAAGTGCTGGGACTATAGATGTGAGCCACTGTGACCGGTCTGGTTTTCATTTTTTTTTTTCATTTCTTTTCTTTCTTTCTTTTTTTTCTTGAGTCGAAGTCTCACTCCATCGCCCAGGTTGGAGTGCAGTGGCATGCTCACGGCCACCCCAGTGTCAACCCGCTGGGTACAGGTGATCCTTCTACCTCAACCTTCCAAGAAGCCAGAACTATAGGCGTGTGCTACCCTGCCCAGCTAATTTTTATTTTTATTTATTGTAGAGACAAAGTCTTGCCAAGTTGCCCGGGCTGGTCTCGAATCTATGGACTCAGGCAATCCACTCACCTCGGCTTCCTAAGTGCTGGGATTACAGGCTGAGCCACCGAGCCTGGCCTTCATTTTCAATATATTCAATATGTTACATGGATATTCACCACTTTATTATAAAATAAGCTTTGTGTTTGATGCTTTTACCCAATTGTAGGCTAATGTAAGTGTTCTGAGCTTGTTTGCTAGGCTAAGCTATGATGTTCATAGTAGGTTAGATGTATTAAATGCATTTTTTACTCATGATATTTTCAACTTATGATGGATTTATCTGGATGAAGCCTTATCAGAAGTTGAGTGTGTGTGTGTGTGTGTGTGTGTGTGTGTGTGTGTGTGTGTGTGTTAAATTCATTGTCAAAATTCTTTTTCTAAGTCATTTGAAGGAAAGTTGAAGAGATAATACCCTATGATTCCTAAATAACCCCATAGGTATTTCCCAAAACAAGATAATCTCCTACATAGCCACAGTACAGTCATTGGAGACAGGAAATCAACACCAATACAATATTGCCATCGAATTCACAGACTGCATTCAGATTTTACTGACTATTGCACAATGTCTTTTTCACTTTTCTGGTCCAAGATCATGAGTTGTATTCAGTTGTCTTTTTAGCCTTCTTTAGTCTGTAACATTTCCTTGTTCTTTTTCTATCTTTTATAACCATGCGTTTGTGTTTTTTTAAACCTTAGTAGACTGTTTTTAATTTAAACATATTTTAAAGTAACATACAGTAAAATTGACTTTTTTTTTTGAGTTGGAGTGTAGGGCAGTGTTGACCTGCTGGACTCTGGCGGTCCTTCTGCTTCAGCCTTCCAAGTAGCCAAAACTACAGGCACACACTACCACGCCCAGCTAATTTTTTATTTATTGTAGAGACAAGTTCTCGCCAAGTTGCCCAGGCTGGAATTGCACCCACAGGCACAGGCAATCCACTCACCCCGGCTGGGATTACAGGCTGAGCCACTAAGCCCAGCCTGACTTCTTAAATGTACACAGTAGTTCTATGAGTTTTAATGCATGTATAGATTTGTGTAACTACAATAAAGCTATACAACATTTACATAATCTCTACCTCCCAAAAAATTCCCTTGTGCTGTCTCTCTCTTTTTTTTTTTTTTGAGTTGGAATCTCACTCTGTCGCCCAGACCGGAGTGAAGTGGCTGCTCCCAGCCACCACAGCCTCGACCTGCTGGGCTCCGGCGATCCTTCCACCTCAGCCTTCCAAGGAGCTGGAACTACAGGCGTGCACTACCATGCCCGGCTAATTTTTGATTTTATTGTAGAGATGAGGTCTTGCCAAGTTGCCCAGGCGGGTCTCGAACCCGTGGGCTCAGGCAATCCACTCACCTCAGCCTCCCAAAGGCGCGGGATTACAGGCTGAGCCACCGAGCCCGGCTTCTTCTTTTTTTTTTTTAACGTTTAAAACATTTTATTTTTAGGGGTACACATGTGTATTTGTTACATGGTGCTGTCTCTTTATAGTTGCACTCTTCCCATAACCCCTGATCCCTGGAAATTCAGTAGTCTGTTTTTTATCACTATAGGGTTACTATAACAAAATAACCATAGTCTGGTGGCTTAAACAGTAAGTATTTATTTCTCATAGTTCTGGAGGCTGGAAAGTCCAAGATTAAGGTCCAGTATCAAGTGAGGGCCCACCTTCTGGTTTGTTAACAGCTGCCTTTTCATGTATCTTAAGGTGGCCGAGAGAGAACATATAAGGGTACTAATCACATTAATAAGGGTTCTGCCCTCATGACCCAATCATCTCTCAAATGCCCCACCTCCAAATACCATTATATTGGGGATTCAGGTTTCCACATATGAATTTTGGGGTACACAAACATCCAGCCCATAAAATAAACATGTAATCCGGGCTCGGTGGCTCAGCCTGTAATCCCGCGCCTTTGGGAGGCTGAGGTGAGCGGATAGCCTGAGCCCGCGGGTTCGAGACCCGCCTGGGCAGCAAGACCTCATCTCTACAATAAATCAAAAAATCAGCCGGGTGTGGTAGCGCATGCCTGTAATTCCAGCTACTTGGAAGGCTGAGGCAGGAGGATCGCTGGAGCCCAGCAGGTCGAGGCTGCGGTGGCCGGGAGCGGCCACTGCACTCCAGTCTGGGCGACAGAGTGAGACTCCAACTCAAAAAAAAAATAAAATAAAATAAACATGTAATATATTCCCACAGGCTTCTTTCATTCAGGAAAATGCTTTTGAGAGTCATCTAAGTTGTTGCATGTATCAATAGTTTTGTTCGTTTTTATTGCTGAAGAGTATTCCATTCCACTGAATGAACGTGCCGCAATTTGTTTACCCATCACCAGTGGAAGGACACCTTATTTTTTTTTCCAGTTTTGGGTGATTATGAATAGAACCTATTTAAACATGTATATATACTTTTTTTGTGACCATTAGTTTCATTTCTCTAAAGTAAACAACCAGGAGTGAGATTTCTGAGTGATATGGTTAAATGTATGCTTAACTTTTTTTTTTTTTTTTTGAGTTAGAGTCTCACTCTGTCGCCCAGACTGGAGTGCAGTGGCCGCTCCCGGCCACCACAGCCTCGACCTGCTGGGCTCCGGCGATCCTTCCACCTCAGCCTTCCAAGTAGCCGGAATTACAGGCATGCGCTACCACGCTCGGCTGATTTTTTGATTTATTGTAGAGATGAGGTCTCGCTGCCCAGGAGGATCTCGAACCCGCGGGCTCAGGCAATCCACTCACCTCAGCCTCCCAAAGGCGTAGGATTACAGGCTGAGCCACCAAGCCGGTTTATGCTTAACTTTTTAAAAAACTGCCAAGCCGTCTTCTAGAGTGACTGTATATTTTATATTCCTACCAGAAATATATGAGTGTCCCAGTTACTTCACATCCTAGCTAGCACATGGTATTGAAAATATTTGTTTATTTTAGCTATTCTAATAGATGTGTAGTGGTACCTCCTACGTCTTCTTGTAAAGTTTTATAGTTTTACATCTTATGTTTAAATCTTTGATCCATTTTGAGTTAGTTTTTGCATACGGTGTGAAGCTAAGATTGAGGGTCATTTTCTGCCTATGGAAGTTCAATTGTTCCAATGCCATATATTGAAGACTATTCTTTCTCTACTGAATTGTCCTTGCAGCCTTGTAAAAAAATCAATAGTCGGGAAGTGACATCAAGGAACATGCTAGAGTAGGACTTTCCAGGAATCTGTCGTCCATGGAAATAAATATCGAATGGGCATTAACTATTTGAAGCAGCTACTTTGGAACTCTGGAATCTAGTAGAATATCTGTAGCAACCAGAGGAGTGTCTGCTCTTCATCCAGTACACAGGTACATTTCAGTCAATTTCAGATTTCCACACAGCAGGAGCTGCCATCCCTTATCCCCCATCCAAATGGCAGGCATCTGTGGGGACTGAAGTTCCCATTCCTGGTGTACCTTTCTGGATCCAGGGTGAGCAACAAGAACCTTGTCTTCCAAAGATCAGGGTTGTGGGTTCTGATTACTGATTGCTAAGAGGCCAGTCCAAAAATTGGCTTTTGTTTCAATACCGCAGACTGAAGCAGCTTCTTGACTGCAACCAGATGTAAAGAGATAGGATCTATTTATTTTTCCCCTCTTGGGAGCCAGACGTTTAAATAAATCTCATTAAGTCACTAGCTGACCCAATTGACCAAGTGTAATGTGGTAATCCCAAATTTTATTTTATTTTTTGAGTTGGAGTCTCACTCTACTGCAGGCAGTGGCTTCCTCACGGCCACCCCAGGGTCAACCTGCTGGGCTTAGGTGATCCTTCCGCCTCAGCCTTCCAAGTAGCAGGAACAACAGGAGCGTGCTATCATGCCTGGCTAATTTTTTTTTTTTTATTGTAGAGATGAGGTCTAGCCAAGTTGCCCAGACTGTTCTCAAACTCGTAGGCTCAGGCAATACCCTCACCTTGGCCTCCCAAAGTGCTGGAATTACAGGCTTGAGCCATCATGCCCAGACAGTAACCCCAAATCTTAAAGGGCTTGCATGTGATGTTCTTTACCTATGCCAAAGAAATCACGTAGAGATCCAGCAGGGAAGGACACTGGTTTACTAAAGTTTATAGGAGGCACTGATGGCAATCAGTTGGTGAAGAAAGACTATGCCTTGGAACAGTACAGCAAGAAATTTTATAACCAAGCAAGTTAATTATTCAAATTAATGTTTATAATTACGTTGATTATGGGTGTTACCTACATTGTTCTCAGCTCAGCTCTATTATCTCTATCCCATGACTCATTACTGGGAATATGCATGTCCTTCAGAGACCAGTCTTGACCAGAGGCTGTTCCCTGAGGGAGGAGGCTGAAAGAAGCCAGGGATGGGGGAAAAGAGTCTCTATCTGGACAGTTACCTCACACAATGAAAGAAAACTTTCAATGAAAACACACAACAAAGAATAATTGCTTTGCAAAAATAGCTTAGAAAAAGTCACAGAAAGATGGATTTAGCCACAAACAAGCAAAACCCAGCAATCCCTGAGGAGTGAGAACATTAGATTACAGAAGACCACTATATAATGCTCAGTATGTCTAGTTCACAACAGGAAACTACAGAATATTCAAAGAAACACAAAAGTATGTCCCACTCAAAGGAAAAAAAATTTGACCATCCCTGAGAAAGCTCAGACATTGAACTTATTAAAGACATTAAATCAACTGTTTTTAATATGTTCAGTAGGCTAATGGAAAGCATTGAAAAGAACCAAAGGAAATCAATAAAATTATGTCTGAACAAATGAAAATATCAACAATAAAAACATGAAAATTTAAAAAAGTAATCAAAAAGAAATTGTGAAACTGAAAAGTATAAAAATGAAAAACTCACTAGAGAGATTCAACAGCAGATTTGAACAGAAGAAATAATCAGTTTGCATGAAGACATTTGAAATCATCTAATCTGAAAAACAGAAAGGAAAAAAAAAAAACAAAAAAACAGGACTAGGGACATCATTAAGTGGATAAACATATGTTTCACAGGCATCCAAGGAAAAGAGACAGAGAAAGGGACAACCATTTGAGGAAATAATGGCTAAAAACTTCCAAAATCTGATGACGGATATGAAGATACACATACAAGAAGATCATATTTTCAAGCAGGTTAAACTCAGAGATCCACACTGACACACACTGTATTCAAATTGTGGAAACTCAAGTATAAAGAGAGAATTTTGAAGGCAGTAAGAGAGAAGTGACTCTTCATGTATAAGTGATCCTCAGTAAAATTAGCAACTGGTTTCTTGTTAGAAAGCATGGAGCCCAGAAAACAGTGGAATAGCATATTTAAAGTCCTGAAAGAAAAAAAAAGACAGCCGAGCTTGGTGGCCCAGCCTGTAATCCCAGCACTTTGGGAGGTTCAAGACCAGCCCGGGCAACTTGGTGAGACCTCATCTCTACAATAAAAATAAATAAAAAATAAGCCAGATGTGGTAGCATGCCCCTGTAGTTCCAGCTACTTAGAAGGCTGAAGTAGAAGGATTGCTGGAGCTCAGCAGGTTGAGGCTGTGGTGGGCATGAGCATGCCACTGAATGCCAGCCTGGGCAATAGAGTGAGACTTCAACTAAAAAAAAAGAAAGAAAGAAAAGAAAAAAAAGCCAACCAAGAATTCTATATCCAGAAAAATTATCTTTAAGGAATGAAGGAGAAAGTAAGATATTCTAACATGAACAAAAGTGGAAGGAGTTCATTATCGGTAGACCTACCTTGAAAGAAATGTTAAATATAGTTCTTCAGGCTAAAAGAAAAGGCACTAAATAGTTACTTGAAGACAGAAAAAAAAAGTTAAAGAACACTAGCAAAGGTAATGTCATAGGTAAATATGAAAGCCAGTATTATTGTACTTTTGGTTTGGTTCGTAACTTTTCTTGTTCCCATATGATTTAGTAAATGAATAAAACAATAACTATAAATCTATGGAAATGGGAATACAATGCATAGAGAGATAATTTTACAAAAATATAGAGGGGGTAGAAATGTATAGGGGCAGGGTATTGGTATACTATTGAAAAATAAGTTGGCATAATTCAAACTAGATTGTTATGAGTTTAATATGTTATTTGTACTACCCAAGGTAGTGTCTAGGAAAATAACTAAAAAATAAACAGAAAAGAAAAGAAGAAATTAATCAAAATGGTACACTTGAAAATAAACAAAATACAAAAAAATGACTGTAATGGAGTAGTTAAGAAACAAAAAGCATATACTATACACAGAAAATAAATAGTTAAGTGGTAAAATTAAACCCTTCTTTACCAGTAATCTCTTTCATCAGTACATACATTAAACACTCCTATTAATAGACAAAGTTTTGCAGAATTAATAAAAAAACGAAGACCCATTGTCTTAATTGGTTCAGGCTGCTATAACAAAAATAATTTGGACTGGATAACTTATAAATAATAAAAATGTATTTATTTATTTTTATTTTTATTTTTTTGAGTTGGAGTCTCACTCTGTCACCCAGACTGGAGTGCAGTGGCCGCTCCCGGCCACCGCAGCCTCGACCTGCTGGGCTCCGGCGGTCCTTCCGCCTCAACCTTCCAAGTAGCTGGAACTACAGGCACGCGCTACCACGCCCAGCTAATTTTTGATTTATTGTAGAGATGGTCTCACCAAGTTGCCCAGGTGGGTCTCGAACCCACGGGCTCAGGTAAGCCACTCACCTCAGCCTCTCAAAGCGCTGGGATTACAGGTTGAGCCACCGAACCCATCCTAAAAATTTATTTATTATTGTTCTAGAAGCTGGGAAATCAAGGTCAAGGCATTACCAGATTCAGTGTCTGGTAAAGGTTGAATCAAAAATTGCACTTTGTTGTAGTGTCCCCATATGGTAGAAGGGGTGGAGGGTAGTTTCCTTTAACCTTTTATATAAGGACAGCAATCCCATTCATGAAGGCAGAGCCCTTATAGCTCAATCACTCCCAGAAGGTCCCATATCTTAATATTATCACATTGGGCATTAGATGGCATTAGGCACCAATATATGAATTTTGAGATGACACCAATATTCAGATGATAGCACTCATCTTTATGATGTCTACAAGAGATTCATGTTACATATAAGGACACAAAGATTGGAAAGAAAAAAGGATAGAAAAAGATATTCCTTGCAAATGTAAGCAAAAAGAGAACTAGATTGATATATATATATATTTTTTTAAAATTTTAAAACAGAGTTTATTGGAAGAAGAGAAAGAAAATGGATTGATGGCAGAAAGACCTGCCATAGATGAAAAATCGCTTGGTTGCTATATTATCGTCAGACAAAATAGACTTTAAATTAAAAAAGCTTACAAGAGACAAAGAGGACATCTTATATTGATAAAGTGTTCGATACATCAATAATATATAGGGCTGGGTGCGGTGGCTTACGCATGGAATTCCATTGCTTTGGGAGGCTGAGTCAGGAGGATTGCTTGAGGTCAGGACTTTGAGACCAACCTAGCTAACATGGCAAGGTCCTGTCTCTACAAAAATAGAAAGCAGGCATCTGGCTCCTGCTTTCGCAGCCATTGCAGTACATTGAGCTCCATAGAGACAGCACTGGAGCAAGCATGAGCTGGATGGGCACCGGGTGACTCTGCTTTGAGGAGAAAAAGTAACTAATCATGGGCAAAGGAGATCCCAAGAAGCCAAGAGGCAAAATGTCAGCATATGCATTCTTTGCACAAACTTGCCAGGAGGAGCACAAGAAGAAGCACCTGGATGCTTCCATCAACTTCTCAGAGTTTTCTAAGAAGTGCTCAGAGAGGTGGAAGACCATGTCTGCTAAAGAGAAGGGAAAATTTGAAGACATGGCAAAGGTGGACAAGGCCTGTTACGAAAGAGAAATGAAAATCTATATCCCTCCTAAAGGGGAAGCAATAAAGAGGTTCAAGGATCCTAATGCACCCAAGAGACCTCTGCCTTTTTCTTGTTTCTATTCTGAGTATCACCCCCAAATCAAAGGAGAACATCCCTGCTTATCCATTGGTGATGTTGTGAAGAAGCTGGGAGAGATGTGGAGTAACACTGCTGCAGAAGACAAGCAACCTTATGAGAAGAAGGTTGTGAAGCTGAAGGAGAAATATGAAAAGTATATTGCTGCATACTGAGCTAATGGCAAGCATGCTGCGGCAAAAAAAAAAAAAAAAGGAGTTGTCAAGGCTGAAAAGAGCAATAAAAAGAAGGAAGAAGCCGGGCTCGGTGGCTCAGCCTGTAACCCCCGCCTTGGGAAGCTGAGGTGAGTGGATTGCCTGAGTCCGCGGGTTCCAGACCTTCCTGGGCAACTTGGTGAGACCTCATCTCTACAATAAATAAAAAATTAGCTGGGCGTGGTAGCGTGCGCCTGTAATTCCGACTACTAGGAAGGCTGAGGCGGAAGGATCGCTGGAGCCCAGCAGGTCAAGGCTACGGTGGCCGGGAGCAGCCACTGCACTCCAGTCTGGGCGACAGAATGAGACTTCAACTTAAATAAATAAATAAATAAATAAATAAAAATAAATAAAAAGAAGGAAGAGGAAGAAGATGAAGAAAATGAAGAAGAAGAAGATGATGAATAAGTTTGTTCATGTGCAGTTTTTTTTTCTTATTTATAAAGCATTTAACCCCCCTGCACACAACTCACTCCTTTTTTTTTTTTTTTTTTTTTTCGAGTTGGAGTCTCACTCCATTGCTCAGGCTGGAGTGCAGTGGCACACTCACAGCCACTCCAGCGTCAACCTGCTGGGCTCCAGCGATCCTTCCGCCTCAGCCTTCCAAGTAGCTGGAACTACAGATGCGCGCTACCACTCCCAGCTAATTTTTGATTTATTGTAGAGACGAGGTCTCGCCAAGTTGCCCGGGCTGGTCTTGAACCCACGGGCTCAGTCAATCCACTTGCTTTGGCCTCCCAAAGTGCTGGGATTACAGACTGAGCCACCAAGTTCAGCCACAACTCACTCCTTTTAAAGAAAAAAAGTTGAAATGTAAAGCTGTATAAGATTTGTTTTTAAACTGCACAGTGTCTTTTTTTGTATAGATAACGCACTACCAAATATGTCTTTAGATAGCCATATCCTGGTGGTATTTTCAATAGTGAATCACCGGGTTGTAAACTGGCACGGAAATTTTTTTTATTTTTTTATTTTTTTGAGTTGGAGTCTCACTCTGTTGCCCAGACTGGAGTGCAGTGGCCACTCCTGGCCACCACAGCTTCGACCTGCTGGGCTCTGGCGATCCTTCCGCCTCAGCCTTCCAAGTAGCCGGAATTACAGGCGCGTGCTACCATGCCCAGCTGATTTTTTGATTTATTGTAGAAATGAGGTCTCACTGCCCAGGCGGGTCTCGAACCCGTGGGCTCAGGCAATCTACTCACCTCAGTCTCCCAAAGGCGCGGGATTACAGGCTGAGCCACCGAGCCCGGCTGGCATGGAAATTTAAAGTAGTTCTTGGTGCACAGCCCAAATTAATTATATATGAGGATGGCAGCTTTCTCATCTTCAGTTGTCTCTGATGCAGCTTATACAAAATAATTGTTCCGTTAACTGAATACCACTCTGTAACTGCACAAAAAAAGTTGCAGCTGTTTTGTTGCTATTCTGGATGCGTCTAAGTATATACAATTTTTTTATTTTTATTTTTTTTGAGTTGGAGTCTCATTCTGTCACGTAGGCTGGAGTGCAGTGGAACACTCATGGCCACCCCAGCGTGGGGTTACTGGGCTCTAGCAACCCTTCCGTCTCAGCCTTACAAGTAGCTGGAACTACAGGTCCGCACTACCATGCCCTGCTAATTTTTGATTTATTGTAGAGACGAGGTCTTGCCAAGTTTCCCTGGCTGGTCTCGAATCCGCGGGCTCAGGCAATCCACTCGCCTCGGCCTCCCAAAGTGCTGGCATTACAGGCTAAGCCATCTGTAAAAAATAAATAAAAAGTAAGTTAGTCAAACATAGTGGCACACACCTATAGTCCCAGCTACTCTAGAGGCTGAGGCAGGAGGATGGCTTGAGTCCTGAGCCCAGGAGTTCAGATTGTAGTCAGCTGTGATTGAATCACTGTACTCCAGCCTGGGTGACAGACAGAGGCTCTGTCTCAAAAAAGAAGATGATGAAGAAGAAGAGGAGGAGGAGAAGGAAGAGGAGGAGGAGGAGTGGATGAGAAAGAAGAGAAGGAAGAAGAAGAGAAAGAAGAGGAAGAGGAAGAAGAGGAGGAGGAGATGAAGAAGGAGAAGAGGAAATAGCAATGATAACTATATATGTAACTAACTTAAGGGCCACAACATATATGAAGAAAAATGGACGGAAATGAAGGGAGAAATAGGTCATTCTACAAAAATAGTCAGATACTCACTTTCAGTAATGGAAAGAATAACCAGACTGAAGAACAATAAGGAAATAGAAAACGTGAACAACACTATGAACCAATTAGATCTAACAGACATAAACAGAACACTCCACACAACAGCAGAATACACATCCTTCTTGAGTGCTAATAAGTCATTACCCTGCATAGGCCATATGTTAGAACACAAAACAAGACTTACTAGATTTTAAGACTTATATCAGTCAGAATTATCTTTTCCAATCACAATGGAATGAAACTAGAAATGAGCTGGGTTCAGTGGCTCAGCCTGTAATCCCGCGCTTTGGGAGGCTGAGGTGAGTGGATTGCCTGAGCCCGTGGGTTCGAGACCTGCCTGGGCAACTTGGTGAGACCTCATCTCTACAATAAATCAAAAAATCAGCCGGGCGTGGTAGCGCATGCCTGTAATTCCGGCTACTTGGAAGGCTGAGGCGGAAGGATCACCGGAGCCCAGCAGGTCGAGGCTGCAGTGGCTAGGAGTGGCCACTGCACTCCAGTCTGGACGACAGAGTGAGACTCCAACTCAAAAAAAAAAAAAAAAGACAGTAGAAATGAATAACAAGGAACACTGAAATACTCGCAAATATGTGGAGATTAAATAACATACTCTTTTAAAAGAAAACCAGTATGTCAAAGAAGAAATCACAAGGGCAATTAGAGAATATCTTGAGAGGAATGAAAGTGAAAACATAATACAGTTGACCCATGACAACATAGGTTTGCATTACACAAGTCCACTTAAATGTGGGTGTTTTTTTTTTCAACCAAATGCAAATTTAAAATACAGTAGTGGGGGAACACAAAACTCCCATATTTGGAGGATCAACTTTTTTTTTTTTTTTTTTTGAGTTGGAGTCTCACTCTTTCGCCCAGGCTGGAGTGTAGTGGCATGCTCATGGCCACCCCAGTGTCAACCTCCTGGGCTCCAGCGATCCTTCCACCTCAGCCTTCCAAGTAGCCAGAACTACAGACGTGCGCTACCATACCCAGCTATTTTTTATTTTATTGTAGAGACAAGGTCTTGCCAAGTTGCCCAGGCTGGTCTCAAACCCGCGGGCTCAGGCAATTCACTCACCTCGGCCTCCCAAAGTGCTGGGATTACAGGCTGAGCCACCGAACCTGGCCTGGGTCAACTTTTTATATACATGGGTTCTGGAGGTTCTGCAGGGCCTGCTTCAGGATGTGAGTATGTGCAGATGAGGGTATATGTGAGAATTCTGGAACCAATCTCCCAGGTGTATAAAGGGAAGATTGTATACCAAGACTTTAGAGGTGAACTGAAAATAGTGCTCAGAAGGAAATTTATAGATGTAAATGCATATGTTGAAAAAGAAGAAACCAGGCATGGTAGCTCATGTCCGTAATCCCAGTACTTTGGGAGGCTGAGGCTGGAGGATTGCTTGAGACCAGGAGTTCGAGGCTGCAATGACCTATGATCATGCCACTGCATTTCAGACTGGAGAGCAGATAAAAATCCTGTTTCCGTAAAAATAAAAATAAAGAAAAGGAAAAAGGATCTCAAATCAGTAGCCTAATTGGAATCTCAGTGAACCAGAAAACCCAAAGTTTGAAGAAAGAAGTAAATAATAACCAGAGTGGGAAAAAATGACATTGAAAAACAATAGAGAGGCTAGACTTGGTGGCTCAGCCTGTAATCCCAGCACTTTGGGAGGCCAAGACAAGTAGATTGTCTGAGCCCACAGGTTCAAGACCAGCCTGGGCAACTTGGTGAGACCGCATCTCTACAATAAATAAAAAATTAGCGGGTGTGGTAGCGCACCTGTAGTTCTGGCTACTTGGAAGGCTGAGGCGGAAGGATTGCCGGAGCCTAGCAGGTTGATGCTGGGGTGACCATGAGTGTGCCACTGCACTCTACCCTGGGCAACAGAGTGAGACTCCAACTCAAAAAAAAAAAAAAAAAAAAAAAGAAAAGAAAGGAAAAACAATAGAGAAATAATAAAATCCAAAGTTGATTATTTGAAGAAAATAAACCAAACCAACAAAACTTCAGCTAGATTGACAAAAAAAAGAGAAGACACAAATAAATTAAGTGAGAAGTTACAACAAGGACATAACAGCAAGCTTCAAAGAGATAAATAGTATTGTAAGAGAATATTACAAACAATTGTACAACAACAAATTAGATAGCCTAGAAGAAATGGACAAATTCTGAATTACCTGAACCCGCGGGTTCGAGACCCGCCTGGGCAACTTGGCGAGACCTCATCTCTACAATAAATCAAAATGAGCCGGGCATGGTAGAGTGCTCCTGTAGTTCTAGCTACTTGGAAGGCTGAGGTGGAAGGATCGTCAGAGCCCGGCAGGTCGAGGCTGGGTGACACTCCAGTCTGGGTGACAGAGTGAGACTCCAACTCAAAAAAAAAAAAAAAAAAAAAAAAAGAAATGGACAAATTCCTTGAAACATACAAATTACCTAAACGAACATAAGAACTAGAAAATCTCAACTAGTCTATAGCATGTAAAGAGATTGAATCAGCAACCAAAATCTCCCAACAACAACAAAAAAAACCTGCTGGACCAAGTGGCTTCACTGGTTATTCTATCAAACATTTAAAGAATAACTAACCTTTCTCAAATGCTTTGCAATTCATTCTATGAGGCCAACATTACTCTGAAAACAAAGTCAGTTAAAAAAAAGGTTACAAGAAAATAGATTACAAATCAGTGTCCCTTATGAATATGGATGCAAACATTTTTAACAAAATATTTGTAAGCCAAATTCAAGTATTATAAATGATTATTAACAATGTCCAAGTGGGATTTATCCCAGGAATGCAAGGGTGATTAAACATAAGAAAATCTAACAATGTATATAATATATCATATTAATAGAATGAAATAAAAAATTACATTATCACTTCAATTGATATAGAAAAGGTATTTGACAAAATTTAATATCCTTTATGATAGAAACACCCAACAAACTGAGACAGGAGATAGCTAGAGAAAGGCTAGGCAGACAGACAGGCAAGTCCTCTGGTGACAATGTAGTGAACTCCTGGCAAGTCTCTCAGGCTCATTGTTGGTAACAAGCTCCCTGCGAGCCTCTCAAGCAAGAGCTAAAAGCCTCACTGCTGGGATAGAAAGGCAACCAATCAGCTCACCATTAGGCCCCTACCTCCTACTGATTGGTCCTGACCAATAATACTGGCCAATCAAAGCAGCAGCAGTTCACAGCTAGTGAGAGCCAATCAGCTTGGACGTAGGGTTCTATAAGCGCCAGGTTTCGGCCCCAGACTGGCAACTCCTTGGAGTCCCCTCCCTCCATGGGAACTTATCTGTCCTCTCAGTAAATCCTGCTTACTCACTTTCCGCCATCCTTGACCCTCATTCTTCCTGGGCATGAGACAAGAACCTTGACCCTGAAGAGCCGCGACCTGAAGAGCTGCAGAAGATCATCAGAGCAAAAGAGCCGTCACCCCAGAGCCTGGCTTGCCAGCCGTGGCAGCCGGCTGAACCAGGAGAGCTGCCGGAAGTAGGTGAGACTCTGAAGCTGAGACACCCGGGGACTAGGCCTGCCAGGTTCCCGAATCAGCAGCATTCTCAGGGCTTGGCTTGCTAGCCTGTTAGAGACAACACCTGGCAGTTAGGCTTGCCAGCCCCCCAAATCGCAACACTCTCAGGGCTTGGCTTGCCAGCCCATTAGAGCTGACACTTCCGGGGCTAGGCTTACCAGCCCTTCGACCACTAATCTGGAGCTTGGCTGGCCCATTGAACTGACACTCTTGAAGTCCAGGCTGACCTGAAAAATCCACATCAAAACTAAAGTAGGAGGAAACTACCTCAATATAATAAAATCCATGTATAAAAAAATCCATACCTAACATCATAGTCAATAGTGAAAGAGTAAAAGTGTTTCCTCTAAGATCAAAAACAAGTCAAGGATGCCCACTTTTGCCACTTCTATTCAATATAGTTCTAGAAGTTATAGCTTGAGAAAGTAGGCAAGAAAAATAAACGAAATTCATTCAAATTGGAAAGGAAGAAGTAAAATTATTTCTGTTCACAGATATGATTTTATATGTGTAAAGCTCTAATGATTCCACAAAAAACTATTAGAACTAAAATTCAGCACGGTAATGGGATATAAAATCAATACACAAAAATCAGTTGCATCTATCTATATCTATCTATCTATCTATCTATCTATCGATCTATCGGACAGAGTTTTCCTTTTTGCCTAGGCTGGAGTGAAGAAGTAAGATCATAGTTCACTGTAACCTCAAACTCCTGGGCTCAAGCAATCCTCCTAACTCAGTCTCTTGAGTAACTAGAAGTACAGGAGTGTGCCACCACACCCAACTAATTTCTTAAAATTTTTTCATAGAGAGGGTCTCACTATGATACCCAGGCTGGTTTTGAACTTCTGGCCTCAAGCAATCCTCCCACCTGAGCCTCCCAAAGTGCTAGGATTACAAGCGTGAGCCACTGTGCCTGGCCTAATTGCATTTTTATGCACAATGAACAATTCAAAAAGGAAGTTAAGAAAACAATTCTATTGAAATACCATCAAAAATAATAAAATACTTTGAAATAAATTTTACCAAGGAGGCTAAAGCTTTTTATACTAAACACTACAAAATGTTGCTGAAAGAAATTAAAGAAGACATAAATAACTAATGATATTTTGCTTGTTGATTGAACTTAATATTGTTAAGTTGTCTTTTGTTTGTTTGTTTGTTTTGTTTTGTTTTGAGTTGGAGTCTCACTCTGTTGCCCAGACTGGAGTGCAATGGCACACTCACGGCCACCCCAGCATCAACCTGCTGGGCTCCAGCGATCCTTCTGCCTCAGCCTTCCAAGTAGCTGGAACTAGATGCATGCTACCACGCCCGGCTAATTTTTGATTTATTGTAGAGACGAGGTCTCCCCAAGTTGTCTGGGCTGGTCATGAACCCACAAACTCAGGCAATCCACTTGCCTTGGTCTCCCAAAGTGCTAGGATTACAGGCTGAGCCACCAAGCCCGGCTTGTTAAGTTGTCAATACTACTCAAAGTGATCTACAGATTCAATGCATTCCCTATCAAAATCCCAATGGAGTTTTTGCTTAAGTATAAAAACCTATCCTAAAATTCATATGGAACTTCAAGGGACCCTGAGTCATCAAAACAATCTTGAAGAAGAAAGGATTCATACATCTTAATTTTAAAACTTATTACAAAACTACAGTTATCAAAACCATGGGTACTGGCATGAAGACAGACATATATACCAGTGATATTGAATATAAAGCCCAGAAATGATCTCTTTCATGAATAATCAAATAATTTTTTACAGTCTGGACATGGTGGCTCACGTCTATACTCCCAGAACTTTGGAAGGCCAAGGCAGGAGGGTTGCTTGAGCCCAGGAGTTCAAGACCAGCCTGATCAATGTAGCGAGATCTTGTTTCTACAAAAAGTGAAAAAATAGCCAGGCATGGTGTCCAAACCTTTAATCCCAGCTACCCAGGAGGCTGAGGTGGAAGGATTACCTGAACCCAGCAAGTCAAGGCTGCAGTGAGCTGTGATCATGCCACTGCACACCAGCCTGGGTGACAGAATAAGACCCTGACTCAAATAATAATAATAATAATAATAATTTTTGACAAAAGTACCAAGATCATTCAATGGGAAAGGACAATCTTTATAACAAATATACTGGGAAAACTGGATAGCTACATGCAAATGAATGAGATTGGACCCCCTACCTCAAACCATGTACAAAAATTAACTCAAAATAGTTTTTAAAAAACCGAAACATGAGCACTAGGACTATAAAACTCTTAGAATAAAGCATAGAGGAGAAGCTTCATGACACTGGCATGATTTCTTGGCTATGATATGAAAAGCACAGGCAACAAAAGAAAAAATAGAAAGACTGGACTTTATCAAAATTAAAAGTTTTGTGTATCAAAGATTTTGGTTGCTGATCCCAGGAATTCAAGGGTGGTTAAACATAAGAAAGTCTATCAATGTAATATGTCATACTAATAGAATGAAAGAAAAAAATTACATTATCATCTCAATTGATGTGGAAAAGATATTTGACAAAATCCAATATCCTTCATGATAAAAATACTCAACAAACTAAAATAGAAGGAAACTACCTCAATATAATAAAGTCCATATACAAAAAATCCATACCTAACATCATAGTCAATAGTGAAAGAGTGAAAGTGTTTTCTCTAAGATCAGAAACAGGGCAAGGATGCCCACTTCTGCCACTTTTACAAGAGAGTAAAAAAGCAACCCACAGAATGGGAGAAGTTGTTTGCAAATCATGTATCTGAAAAGGAGTTAATATTCAGAATATATAGAGAGAACTCCTACAACTGAACAACAATATCAACAAAAACTGCCGGGCTCGGTGGCTCAGCCTGTAATCCCAGCGCTTTGGGAGGCCGAGGTGAGTGAATTGCCTGAGCTCGTGGGTTCGAGATCCACCTGGACAACTTGGTGAGACCTTGTCTCTACAATAAATAAAAAATCAGGTGGGTGTAGTAGTGTGCCCCTGTAGTTCCGGCTACTTAGAAGGCTGAGGTGTAAGGATCACCGGAGCCTAGCAGGTCGAGGCTGCGTGGCTGGGAGCATGCCACTGCACTCCAGTCGGGGTGATGGAGTGAGATTCCAACTAAAAAAAAGTATATCAACAAAAACAACTCAATTTAAAAATGGACAAAAGGACTGGGAGTGGTGGCTCAGCCTGTAAGCCCAGCACTTTGAGAGGCCGAGACGAGTGGATTGCCTGAGCCCGGGGGTTCGAAACCAGCCTGGGCAACTTGGTGAGACCTCATCTCTACAATAAATCAAAAAATAAGATGGGCATGGTAGCACACGTCTGTGGTTCCAGTTACTTGGAAGGCTGAGGCGGAAGGATCACCTAAGTCCAGCAGGTTGAGGCTGCAGTGGCCATGAGCATGCCTCTGCACTCCAGCCTGGGTGACAGAGTGAGACTCCAACTCAAAAAACAAAACAAAACAAACAAAAAAAGGACAAAAGACTTGAATATTTTTCCAAAGAAGATATACAAATAGCAAATAATCATTAAATGATATAAGGATATTGGAACCATGATACACTGTTAGCGGGTGTACAAAATTATGCAACTGCTGTGGAAAATAGTTTAATGGTTCCCCAAAATGTTAAACAGAATTACCATAGACTCAGAAATTTCACTCCAAGTTGTATACGTCAAATGGTTGATAACAGGGACTTGATGTTCACAGCAGCAGTATTCATAATACCCAAAAGATGGAAACAATCCAAATGTTGACCAACAGATGAATGAATAAACAAAGTGTGCATATACATACAGTTGAATATTATTTATACATAAAAAGGAATAAATATTTACAACATTATCCTAAGTGAAATAAGCCAGTCACAAAAGGGCAACTTATGATTCTATTTATATGAAGTATCTAGAAAAGTTCACATAAATTAGAGATTACAGGAGTTGAGGGCAGAGAATACTGGGGAATTATTTACTAATGGGAAGAATTTTGTTTGGGATGATGAAAAAATTTTGGAAGTACATAGTGGTGATGTTTGCATAACATTGTGAATGTATTTAATACCACTGGGTTGTTTGTTTGTTTAAGTGGGGGTTTAACTTTGTTGCCCAGCTTGGAGTGCAGTGAAATGATCATAGCTCACCACAACCTTGACCTTCTGGGATCAAGTAATCCTTCTGCCTCAGCATCCCAAGTAGGTGGGACTATAGGCATGTGCCACCACACTTGGCTAGTTTTTTTATTTTTTATTTTTGTAGAAATGAAGTTTCTCTATGTTGCCCAGGCTGGTCTCAAACTCCTGGGCTCAAGCAGTTCGCCCACCTGGGCCTCCCAAAGGGCTGGGATTACAGGCATGAGCCACCACGCCTGATTGAACACTTAAAAATGGTAAGTTTTTTTTTTTTCTTTTGCTACAATAAAAAAAATACTAAAATCTGGTTACAAAGGCCAATTTTACAATAGTATATATTTTACACAAAAAAAATCAGTTGGCTATATTGTGAGAGTCTATTTCTGGACTCTCTTTTCTATTCTATTATGGAAATACCACATTGTCTTTTTTAAATAAAAAGTTTTACTTTTTTTGTCGAGATGGGAGTCTCACTATGTTGCCCAGACTGATCTTGAGCTCCTGGGCTCAAGTGATGCTCCAAAAGTGCTACGGTTACAGGACCGAGCCACCACACCCAGCCCACATTGTCTTGATTTTAGCAGCTGTATAGTGAGAATTAAAATTAGATAGTGTGATAAAGGATAAGGCAGAATTTAAAAATGAATAAGAAAAAAAAATTTAAATCAATTGATGTGAGTTCTCAAACTTTATTATTTTGTTTCTAAATTGTTTTGATTCTTCATTAGTTTGCCTTCCCATACAAATTTTAGAATTGACATCTTTACTATGTTGAGTATTCCAATCCACGAACATAGTATGGCTCCCCATTTATTTAGATCTTTTAAAATTTATTTATTTATTTATTTTGAGTTGGAGTCTCTGTCGCCCAGACTGGAGTGCAGTGGCCGCTCCCGGCAACCGCAGGCTCCACCTGCTGGGCTCTGGCGATCCTTCCGCCTCAGCCTTCCAAGTAGTTGGAACTACAGGCGCGCACTACCACGCCCGGCTCATTTTTGATTTATTGAAGAGATGAGGTCTCGCCAAGTTGCCCAGGCGGGTCTCGAACCCGCGGGCTCAGTCAATCCACTCACCTCAGCCTCCCAAAGGCGCGGGATTACAGGCTGAGCCACCGAGCCCAGCTTTAAATTTATTAATTTGTTTTTTTCTTTTTCTTTTCTTTTCTTTCTTTCTTTTTTTTGAGTTGGAGCCTCACTCTGTCACCCAGGCTGAAATGCAGTGGCGTGCTCACGGCCACCAAAGCCTCGACCTGTTGAGCTTAGGTGATCCTTCCACCTCAGCCTTCCAAGTAGCTGGAACTACAGGTGGGTGCTACCATGCCTGGCTAATTTTTTTATTTATCGTAGAGACGAGGTCTTGGCATGTTGCCTGCACTGGTCTGTAACCCCTGGACTCAGGCAATCCTCTTGCCTCTGCCTCCAAAGTGCTAGGATTGCAGGCGTGAGCCAGTGTACCTGGCTATTTTTTTTTAACTTATTTCGTCAGGATTTTGTAGGGTTTTTTGCTTGTTATTGTTTCTGTTTTTTGAATTGGGGTCTTACTGTGTTGACTAGACTGGAGGGCAGCGGCATGATCACAGCTCCTTGCAGGCTCAAATTCCTGGGCTCAAGCAATTGTTCCTCCTCAGCCACCCTGGGTCTGCAGACACTTGCCACCATGCTCAGGCTCAGGTAATTTATTTTTAACTTTTGTAGAAACAGGTCTTGCTATGTTGCCCATGCTGGTCTCAAACTCCTGGGCTCAAGCAATCCTCCAGCCTTAGCCTCCTAAATTGCTGGGATTATAGGCATGAGCCACCATACCTGGCAGGCTTTTGTAGTTTTTAACATAAAGATCCAGTTCATATTTTGTTAGATTTATATAAAATATTTCACGTGTTTTTGAGCTATTGTAAGTGGTAACTAAAAAGTTGTTTTTAGGTCCACAACAGCCTGATGGTGCAGGATCTGCTGGCAACTTGAAAAGTTGTTTTAGCCGGGCTCGGTGGCTCAGCCTGTAATCCCGCACCTTTGGGAGGCTGAGGTGAGTGGATTGCCTGAGCCCGCGGGTTCGAGACTCACCTGCGCAGGCGACACCTCATCTCTACAATAAAATAAAAAAAAAAAATTAGCTGGGCGTGGTAGTGCGCGCCTGTAGTTCCAGCTACTAGGAAGGCTGAGGTGGAAGGATCGCTGGAGCCCAGCAGGTCGAGGCTGCGGTGCCCGGGAGCGGCCACGGCACTCCAGTCTGGGCGACAGAGTGAGACTCCAACTCAAAAAAAGAAAAAAAGAAAAGTTATTTTTGTTTCTAATTGCCAGTATATAGAAACACTCTTAATTTTCATGTATTGACCTTGTATTCTGCAACCTTAATAAACTCACTAGTTAGATATTTGTTTTGTTTTATAGATGGGGTCTTGCCATGTTGCCCAGGCTAGAGTACAGTGGCTATTCACAGACATAGTCATGGAACACTACAGCTTCAAACACCAGGGTTCAGGTGATCCACTTGCCTCAGCTTCCCAAGTAGCTGGGACTACAGGCATGTGCCACCACACCCAGCTAGCTCACTGGCTAGTTTTAACAGAGTTTTTTGGTAGTTTTTTTTTTAAGTTTTTACGTAGATAATCATGTCATCCACAAATAGAGACAATTTTATTTATTCCTGTATGAACTGTATTTCTTTATTTCTTTTTTTAATTTTTAATTTTAAGGATGTGGAGTACAATTCAGGGTTAGGTATACAAATGTTCATTATGCAGGTACCCTTGTTGATGAGCTGTGTCCCGCTGGCAGTTCCCACTGCTGCCAATCCCTTTCTTATAGTATTATAATTGTTCAAGGTCTGCTTATGAATGAGAACGTGTGGTACTCAGTTCTTTGTTTCTGTGATAGATCACTCGATATTATAGACTCTAAGTCCATCTAAGTTGCTGCGAACTTCATAATTTTATCCTTCTTTATGGCTGCGTAATGTCCCATCATGTATATGCACCAATTAAAAAAAATCCAATCCTCTTTTGATGGACAGCATGGTTGGTTTCATGTTTTTGCTATTGTGAATAATGCTGCAATAAATGTGCGTGTGCAGGTATCGTTTTCATAGAGTGATTTAAGTTCCTCCTGGTATATTCCCAGTAGGGGGATTGCAGGGTCATATGGAAGATCAATTTTTAGATCTTTTAGGAATCTCTAAACTTTTCCACAGAGGTTGTACTAGTTTACACTACCAACAATGTAGAAGTGTTTCTTTTCCCCCCACATCCTCTCCAGCATCTGTTGTTTTTTGTTATTGATGATGGTCATCCTGACTGGAGTTAGGTGGTATCTCAGTATGGTTTTAATTTGCATTTCTTTGATGACTAGTGAGACTGAGCATTTTTTCATGTATCTGTTGGCTGCTCATATGACTTCTTTTGAGAAGCATCTATTAATATCTTTTGCCCACTTTGTAATGGGGATATTTGTTTTTTTCTTTTCTGCACATTTGAGTTCCTTGTAGATCCTAGATGTTAAGCCTTTGTATATATCTATATAGTTGGCAAATATTTTTTTCCAGTCTATGGGCTGTCTCCCTGTTCTTTTGATGGTTTCTCTGGCTTTGCAGAAGCTTGTCAGTTTGACGAAGTCCCACTTATCTATCTTATCTCTTATGGCAAGGGCACTTGGGGCTTTGATAAGGAATGGGTTGCCAGTTCCAATTTCCATAAGGGTGTCTCCTGCATTTTCTAAGGTTCTTATAGTTTTAGGTTTTATGTTTAGGTCTTTGATTCATTTACAGTTGTTTTTGTGTGTGGTGATAAATAGGGGTCCTGTTTCAATTTTTTGCATGTGGTTAGCTGTTTTCTCAGCATCTTTTTTGGAACAGGTTCTCCTCTCCCCAGTGGTTGATGGTGGAGGCTTTGTTGAGGATGAGTTGGTTGAGAAATTGAGGTTTTGTTTCTGGAATCTCTACCCTATTCCATTGGTCTATATGACTATTCTTGTACCAATACCAGGCTGTTTTGATTATTGTAGCTTCATAACACAGTTTAAAGTCTGGGAGTGTATACCTCCCGCTTTTTTTTTTCCTTCTTCTGAGGATTGTTTTGGCTGTTCATGGTTGTTTGTGTTTCCATATGAATTCCTGTGTTGTCATTTCCAGGTCTGGAAAGAATGTTGCTGGTAATTTAATGGGTATTGCATTAAATCTGTAGATGGTCTTGGGTAGGATGGTCTTTTTTTTTTTCAATTGAGTTGGAGTCTCACTCTGTCGCCCAGGATGGAGTGCAGTGGCATGCTCATAGTCTCCCTGCACCTACCTCATGGCTACTCCTCAGTCCTGCTGCCAGGCTCCTTCCAGGGAGGACCCCAGCCATACTGCTCAGTGACCAGAGTGTGCCCTGAGCCTTTTTTTTTTTTTTTGAGACAGGGTCTCTCTCTGACATCCAGGATAGAGTACAGTGGTGTGGGCATAGCTCACTGTAGTCTTGAACTCCAGGCTTGTAGCTCACTGTAACCTTGAATTCCAGGCTCAAGTGATCCTTCTGCCTCAGCCTCCTGAGTAACTGGGACTACAGGCACACGCCACCACGCCTGGCTAATTTTTTATTTTTTATCTAGGTGAAATTCACACACCATAGACTACAACAACTTCGAGTACCTGGCCTAATGAATTTAAACAAATATATACATATATGTTACCAAGACCCATATCAAGATGAGGCACATTTCTGTCACTCCAGAATGTTCCCAGTGCCCCTTCCAGCCAATTCCCCACCTAGAGGCAACTGCTCTTTTGACTTCTGTGGCCCTAGATTCGTTTTGTCTGATCTCGAGCTTTATGGAGATGGATCCCCTAGTATTCATCCCGAGGCTTCTCTGCCCCCCCAGTCCAGTGCTTTCTGGGACTGAGTAGCTACCAGGAACTCCAAGTCACAGATGTGCAGTCCCCCTAAGGCTGGGAGCAGGGAATGTATCATGTGACCCACAGGGAACAGGAGGGCAGCAAGCTCCACCTCCCTGCACCAGCTCTGGCTTGCTGTTCCCACAGCCCAGAATGCTGCTCCAGCTCCCCTTTCTATCTCAGCAAAGAGATGCTGCCTGCTCTTCGTGCATGATGAAGCACTCCCCTGTTCCCACCTTCTCCCTCTCCTCAAATCCATACGTCTGCGTGCCTGACTCAGGTCTCCGTAGGTTCAGCAAGAATGGGCATCTGTTAAATGAGTGGACAGAAGAGACGCTGTCCTCAGCTCTAGTTTCCCCAGGACTCCTGAATGTACCCCATAATTCCAGGCTCTTTGGCTCTCCCTCTGACCCCCAGGTTCCCTGGTCTGAGGCTCCCTTCCTTCCTTTATTTTATTTTTGAGTCAGGGTCACCCAGGCTGCAGTGCAGTGGTGCGATCATGACTGCATCCTGGCTCATGCAATCCTCCTGCATCAGTCTCCTAACTAGCTGGGGCTACAGGCATGTGCCACCAGACCTGGCTTATTTTTAAGTATTTTTGTAGTGACAGACGAGAGGATTGTCTGAACCCAGGAGTTCGAGACCAGACTGGGCAACTTGGGGAGACCTTGTCTCTACAATAAATAAAAAAATTAGCCAGGTGTGGTGGCGTGATCCTGTAGTTCCAGTTACTTGAAAGGCTGAAGCAGAAGGATTGCCTGAGCCCAGCGGGTTGAGGCTGCAGTGGCCATGAGTGTGCCACTGTATTCTAGCCTGGGTGAAGGGTGACACTCTGACTCACAAGAAAAAAATAAATAATTTTTTTTTGTAGAGACGAAGTCTCACTATGTTGCCCAGACTGATCTTGAATTTCTGTGCTCAAGCAATCTTCCCACCTCGGCCTCCTAAGTACTGGGATTACAGGCGTGAGCCAATGTGCCTGGTCTCCTCTCCTTTCTTGAACAGCCAGAAGGAGCTCTGAAAAGCATCAGTTTTGTCAGTCTCCAGCCCAGACCCGTCAAGCAGCTTTCAGGCACTCTTCAAATATCATGGGTGATGAGGCCTGTGACTTGGTCTGTGCCTCCCTCTGCAGTCCTTGGGTCATTCATTGTCCCTGAGCTCTCAGCTCCTGAGCCAGCCTGTCTCCAGGTTTCCCCAAGGCTGCCTTCCTCGGATCAAATAGTTCAACCATGCAGCAAGGTGTCCTGGCCCTGCCCACCTGTCTGGTCCTCCCACCTTCCTGGCACACTTGCTAATGCCTAATGACAGAGCTCAAGCCCAAGAAGGAGACTCTGTCCACTTATCCCTCCACAGTGTAGACCAGTGCGGCTCCAAAATGGAGGCCCAGCGAGCATTTGTGAATGTGTGAATTTATTTTGGGTTCTTGAAATAATGTTAAAGTTTTTTCCTTTCTGACTTAAAAATTTGTTATCAAAAATAGTAATACAAAAACAAAAACAAAAATCCAGCCCCCCAGAGCAGAGTTATGATTGCAATTGTTGTCTAATTCCTTTTTACCATTCTGTGTATGTAGAATATAGAGTATATACATTTCTACCTGTACTTATATATTTGTGTACATAATTAGAAACACTCTCTTAACACTTTTGCGTTTTGTTTGTGTCATTTAACATCATTATATTAAGATTTTCCCTGATTATTTTTCCTAATTTAATTTTTTTTCTAATCAGCCAGGTATGGTGGCACATACCTGTAGTCCCAGCTACTGAGGAGGCTGAAATGTAGGGATTGCTTTAGCCCATGAGGTCAAGACCAGTCTGGGCAACATAATGAGACCCTGTTTTTAGAAAACAGAAATTATAATTTTTTTCTAATTATTTCAGTCTCCTAGTTGGTTTTTGTTTTTCTGTTTAAATTTTCTAAAATTATTTAAGAATACCATTATTATTATTTTTTGAGTAGCAGTCTCACCTTGTCACCCAGGCTGGAGTGCAGTAGCACACTCACGGCCACTGCAGCCTCGACCTACTTGGCTCAGTTGATTTTTCCACCTAAGACTTCCAAGTAGCTGGAATCACAGGCACAGATCCTGGCTGATTTTTTTTATTTATTGCAGAGACAAGGCTTCACCAAGTTGTCCAGACTTGTCTCGAACCCCTGGGTGTAGGTAATCTTCTCACCTCTGCCTCCCAAAGTGTGGGGATTACAGGCATGAGCCACCGTGCCTGGCAAGAATAGCATTTTTAAATGCCCCCTGAGTAAGTGAGTGGCTCCTGCTGGTCACACTTAGGCTGTGTTGCGTTTGTGGCTAGTATAGCCATGTCCTGGTAATGATCATTCTTCATTGTCCGTGTCCTTACCATGCTCCATGACCAGACATCCTGGAGTTTGCCTGTTGCCCCATCTCAGCCATTAATAGTGTCCTTGCAGCCGGGCTTGGTGGCTCAGCCTGTAATCCCGCGCCTTGGGAGGCTGAGGTGAGTAGATTGCCTGAACCCACGGGTTCGAGACCCACCTGGGCAACTGAGTGAGACCTCATCTCTACAATAAATCAAAAAATTAGCTGGGTGTGATAGTGCGTGCTTGTAGTTCCAGCTACTTAGAAGGCTGAGGTGGAAGGATCGCTGGAGCCCAGTAGGTCGAGGCTGCAGTGGCTGGGAGCGGCCACTGCACTCCAGTCTGGGCGACAGAGTGAGACTCCAACTCAAAAAAAAAAAAAAATAGTGTCCTTGCTTTCTCTCAAAGGGGTCACAACACCTACAGTCCAGCTACTCAGGAGGCCAAGGTGGGAGTATTGCCTGAACCCAGAAGTTTGAGTCCAGCCTGAGCAACAAAGTGAGACTCTGTCTCTAAAACATAAATCAAATTAAATTATATGGACCTCCTTCAAGAAGTGTAGGCAGGGTGGGGGAAAGGGGTGGAGGCAGCTCCTGGGTTTGTCTCAGGTACCTAGGTGGATTATGTGGAGCTTGGGGGAGGGCAATGATTTTTGGACATGTGGATTCAGAGGTGTCCACATGATGTGCAAGGGACATAGTCGGGGGGCAGCTAAAGATGTGGTCCTTGCCCACGGGAGTCACTGGGGCTGGCAACTCCTGGTTCTTGCTTGATAAATTTCACTCGGCAGCTCGGTGGAAGGACAAAGCCACACGAGTATTTCAGCCATGCCTGTGACAGGGCATCACTAAGTTGGGGAAGAAGGGGAGGAGTGCTGCAATCTCTAATCTTTGTTCATTTAGTAGGTATCATGCTGTTGTCCCTAAGCTTATCACCCACAGGTTTCAGATGTTCAACCTTGAAATATGGTGTTGAGCAAATCCTGTCTTAGTGAATTAGAAAGTTGGGGTGAGTGTGGACCATCTTAGCCAGATCTCCAGCTGGACAGGATTTACCTTTCCTCCTGTGAACCTCCGTCTCTGTGGCCCATTGGTGGGGAACCGTTAGTGGACCCACTCTGCTTCATTGAAGAGAAAAGTCTTGGGTCCCAGAGAGACGCGTGACTCTCAAGGTCAGGCCTGTAGAATGCACCCAAGATCTTCAGAGGCGGAGTGAAAAGCACAGCCACTGCTTCTGCATCTAATTCGACGTCAGCATCCCCACTTGCAGATGAGGGGATGGTCTCTTGGTCAAGGCTGCAGAAGCTGGTGGAGCTCAGCTCTGAGCCAGGTCTTTGCTTTCTGCCTCTGCCTGCCACTCCTGCTTTCACGCAGAAGCTCCCTCCCCGCCGTGCCTTTGTTGATACTGACAGACTGACCTGGTGTGTGACATCCCGCAGTCAGTAGACACAGCAGAGTCATGTGGGCACCATCTTCAGGCCCCGCGCTTAAGACACAAAGATGAAGAGAACATGGCCCCTGACCCGTAGGGATTATGGTTCAGTGACAGGTACATAAAGAATAGGCAGGGCACAGTGGTTTATGCTTGCAATCCCAGCACTTTGGAAGGCTGGGATGGGAGAATTGCTTGAGCCCAGGAGTTCAAGATCAGCCTGGGCAACAAAGCAAGACTCATTCCTCACCCCCCCCAAAACCCCCAGACCTACAAAACAGTGTTTCTCTATTGTTCAGATGATAAAAACGAGACCTCAGGAGGAGAGTGACCTACCCGAGCCCATGTTTTTTCAAAATTTAATTTTAATTTTTACATTTAAAAAAAGAGATGGGGTCTTGTTATGTTGTCCGTGCTGGCCTGGAACTCCTGGGCTTAAGTGATCCTCCTTCCTTGGCCTTCCAAAGTGCTGAGATTACAGGTGTGAGTCACCATGCAAGCCCCACGTTGTTTTATAGAGGCAAGAATAGAACTAGGGACAACTCTGTCCCCTGATCTTAAGAAATACACACAAGTTGCTCACTCTCTCGGGTAACCAAGGAAATGCAAACTGAAACCACAACATGATGTCTTGTTGCACTCATAACATTGACAAAACGTAAAAAGTCTGACTGCAACAAGTGGTGGTGAGGATTAAGCACAGCGGGTGCTCTGTGCACTTACATGGTCTCTTATGTGACCCCAGTGGGTGGGCATGAAGACTTGGTGGCAGGGTGGCCTTGGACTGTGCACCTGTGTAGTCCCATGGGGCCCTAGCCTGGCTTCATTCTCTACTGCTGCTGCTGTCCTGAAATTCCGATAATTCATCAAGGGGCCCACATTTTAATTAATTAATTTAAATTTGAACTCATTCTAAATGTCATTTTAAATTTAATAAATTTAATTTTAATTTAAAAATGACGTGGCCCACCCTGCCCGGTGAATTCACTTCTTGGTATGTCCCCTAGAGTAACTCTTGCATGTGGGGGCCAGGAGAGCCATGGAGGATGTACACAGCTGCTGTGCTTTTGCAGAGAGCTGGGAGCCCACACGGTGTGGGCGAACCCGGGAAGCATGTGCTAAGGGACAGACGTGGGGTACAGGAATGCGACTGCCAATACCATTTCGGAAAGATAAAATATAAGCAAAACCAAATAGTAGTGCATAAGGATATATACATAGTATAAATAAATCCTTTAGGATGCCGGGTGCAGGGTATTGGTGGAGCTAGGTGGGAGGTGTGTTCCCCATGGAAATTCAGCATGGTGGGTGATGCTGTTTGATGTTGACGGGTGGGTTTGTTTCCCCATCAGACTTGGAGTTGGTCTAAGACATCAATTCTTGAGGTGTTGATGTCAGAGATTTTGTAATCTATTTATTTTTTGAGTCAGAGTCTCACTCTGTCACCCAGGCTGGAGTACAGTAGCATGATCATGGTTCACCACAGTCTGACTTCCTAGGCTCAGGCAATCTTTACTCCTCAGCCTCCTGAGTATCTGGGACTACAGTCGTGCTCCACCACGCCTGGCTAATTTTTGGGTTTTTTGTAGGGACAAGGTCTCGCTATGTTGCTCAGCTTGGTCTTGAGCTTCTGGTCTCAGCCAATCGTTTTGCCTTGGCCTCCCAAAGTGCTGGGATTACAGGTGTGAACCACCACACCCAGCCAAGACTTTGTATTTAAAAAATGGAAGAGCCCACTAGGGCTGGCCACACTGTTGGGATCGGGCACTGAGAAACAGCATGTGGGAGGGCTTGATGGCCTGCCAGTGTCACTGGTTGAGTGCAGTGGCACGACCACAGTCAGCGCAGCCTTGACTTACTGAGTTCAGGCAATCCTTCTGTCTCAGCCTTCCAAGCAGCTGGAACTACGGGCGTGCACCACCAATCAATACTGATTGATTGGTTGATTGATTGTAGAGACGAGATTTCACCAAGTTGCCCAGGTTGGTCTTGAATCCCTGGACTCAGCAATCCTCTTGCCTTGACCTCTCAAAGTGCTAGGGTTACTGGCATAAGCTACCATGCCCAGCCAAGAGGTTTTTTTGTTTGTTTGCTTGAGTTGGAGTCTTACTCCATCACCCTGGCTGGAGTGCAGTGGCATGCTCATGGTCACCCCAGCATCAACCTGCTAGGCTCAGGCAATCCTTCTGCCTCAGCCTTCCAAAAAGCTGAAACTATAGGTGGAAACTACCATGTCCAGCTTATTTTTTGATTTATTGTAGGGATGAGGTCTCACCAAGTTGCCCAGGTGGGTCTCGAACCTGTGGGTTCAGGCAGTCCTCTCACCTTGGCCTCCCAGAGTGCTGGGATTACAGGCTTGAGTCACCATGCCTGGCCTAGAGGCTTTGTTTTTTGTTTTAGTTTTTTTTTTTAAAGCAGGATTTATTGAGAGGATAGAAAAGCTCCCACAGTGGGAGGGGACCTGGAGGGGTTGCCCGAGGTTTTGTTTTTTAAACTGCATTTTAAAATACTAACCCTGATTGTTTTGTTCCATATTTAAAATCAAATCCTTTTCTTCATCCTCTCTCTTTTCCAAGTTTTGTCATGTTGTTATATATATCTATAATTTAAGAAATACTGAATACATTTGAATCACTTTTTATATCCTTTAAAGTTTCTACATCCTTTTTTTTTTTTTTTTTTTTGAGTTGGAATCTTACTCTGTTTCCCAGGCTGTGGAGTGCAGTGGCACGATCATGGCTCACCATAACCTCAACCCCCTGGGCTCAGGAGATTCTTCTGCCTTAGCCAGGAATAGCTGGGATCACAGACGTGTGCTACCACACCCAGCTAATTACTTAAAAAATTTTTTAGAGACAAGGTCTTGAACTTCTGGTCTCAAGTAATATTCTTGCCTTGGCCTCCCAAAGTGCTGGCCAACCTTGAGGGGATGAGGTTACAGGGGGCTAGGCTGGAGGACATTGTTGGGGGCCACAGGCCCGGAGCAAAGTGAGGCAGGTGAGTGGGTTCTGCGGGGTACTCCCGAAAGCCCATCAGATGTGGCTGCCCTGAGGAGGGTTCCTAATGCCTGCCAGGCAGCTCTGAGGGGCCATTCCCTGCTGGCCACAAAGGAACCCCAGGGCGGGCCCCTTCAGCCACTTTGTCTGGTCTACATCCACTAAGTATTTCAACTAGAAACCCTAATGTAATGGTAAATGCTTCAAGCAAATGCTTTGAAGTAAGGCCTCACCATGCTGTGCTGCCCGGGGCTTTCATAAAAGTGGAGAGAGGACGCCAAGACCCCATCCCCAACTAGAAGTGACATGGAGCTCCTTTTGCAGATAAGGCTTGGAGAAGGGCAGGGAGCAGGCCTGAGGTGGGCATTTTGAGCCTGCTGGGGCCGCAGGGTGAGTGGGGAGGAGGGCTCCCCCTGGTGGCCAGAGTGACTGTCCAGAATAGAAGTCTGGGGAAAGGTCTGCCTGGGATGGGGATGGGAGACACATGGCCCTCTGTGCTGCTCCCAGAGCTGACACCTGCCCAGGACACTTTATTGTGGTTGGACAAATCCTTATGGCTGGCTCCCAGGGGGCCATGTCTACTCCTTGGCCTTGGGGTGCCAGATGTCCAGAACTCTGGTGGCCCAAGTCCTAGGAATCGAACTCAAGATAGCTTTGTGCCCCAAGCATCCTAGCTGAGGCCTTGTCCTAGACTGGTTCAGAGCTCTGCCCCAGACCCATGGAGGGCAGGAACTCTGAGGGCAGGTGAAGCATCTGCCAGGATTCTGCCTCTGTTTCCTTGGCTCTGCCCCATGCCAGCCCTAGCCTGGGGACTTCCTTCTCCAAGCTAAAACCCCCACTTGGTGGACATGAGGCCCCGTCCCAATCCTCATGGCTCCCCTTACCTTCCCCAGGTAGAGTCCTGGTCTTGGCTGGACATAGCTGAAAGTTTGTCCCCCTCCTGGCCAGGAACCTGGTTCATGTCCCTTCTACTCCTACCTCCAACTGCTACCATGGTGTGTGAACCACCAGCTACTGGGTGTTTCCAGTCCCTGCTGCCTGTGTGCCCTGGGACCCTCAGGTCTCCCTCACCCCTACCCAGAGAGAGAAGGTGCTCTCTGGGCTCCAAGCTCCCTGAAAGCTGGGGGCAGGGGGAGAGCAGGGAGCCACCTTGTGTCTGTGGGGATGAGATCCAGAAAGTAGATGTCACTAGGGAACCATCAGACAGCATATGCTTAAGGAGGAGAATGAGTGTAGTGGGGGGCGGTGGGTGAGTGGGGGACACCTGGGAGTGCCCCAGGGTCTGGAAGGGAGCCCCAGCCTTCACATCCTGGGCTAGTTCCCCTGCTCTTCTGAGGGTCGGTCACACACACACACACACACACACACACACACACACACACACACACACACCACACAGTGGAACAAAGCGGACACACACACACACACACACACACACACACACACACACACCACAGTGGAACAAAGCGGACACACACACACACACACACACACACACACACACACACACCACAGTGGAACAAAGCTGTCCTCCTCATCCCGAAGGAGTGGAGGCTGCAGGCCCAGCAGCAGGCAGCCTGGAACCAGAGGAGGGGCTGAAAGCTCCTCAGGATGATTTGGAAAGGACTAGGAGAAACAGTAGGTGAGGCCAGCAGATGGGAGAGAGGGTGTCTGCAGGCAAAGGGGAGGGGACAAAAGACAGCGGCTGGGTAGCCCTGGGCCGGTGCCCTCATTTGCCTAAAAGCATGAGGGCCTCCTAACATTATGGGGAGAAGTTCAGGGCAGCATTTGGGGTCATGGATTGGCAGCGTCAGGGGAGGCATTTTTGACACTTTCTGTGTCCACTGAGGCCCGAGGTCAGCCAGGAGCACGAGGAAGGGTCTTATGCTGGCTGGGGGTCTGTTGTCTGGTCTTGGCTGGAGAAAGGAACCAGAGACAAAAAGGCCACACTGAGGAGTTCAGGGCTCTGAGCAGCTAGCCAAGGTCGGGAGGACCACGTGGCAACAGGAGGGGTGGTTGGACCCACAGAGGCCTTATGGCTCAGGGCACGACCCTGGGTGTGAAGCTGACTCCCACTTTGTTTTAGGTGGTGACTTCGTGGCTGGCTTGTGGGCTGCTTTATCAGTCCTCCTCCCAGGGCCTGGAAGAGTGTGGCAAACACCAGGCCCATGCCCGCTAAAGGACTGGATGAACCGAGTCCTGACTGGCTCCTCCTCAGAGTCATTCAGACTTGAAATGACAGAGTACTGAGCCCTGAGGGCACTGAGAGGGTTCTGAAGTCGGTCTCAAAGAGCAGTGTTGTGTGCTGGGGGCCACAGTCTCAGGAACCAGGCCCATGTACACTGAGCTAGGGGTCTCAGGGGAGTAGGCACCCCAAGCGTCCAGGCTGCTCAGTGACCAGCCAGGGTTCCTGAGCCAAGACCCTGCGTTCTGCTTTCTGCCGATGTTGGGGGTATGAGGTTGCAGAGTGCTAGGCTGGAGGACATTGTTGGGAGCCACAGGCCTGGAACAAAGTGAGGCAGGTGGGTGGGTCCTGCGGGGTACTCCCTAAAGCCCATCAGATAGGGCTGCCCTGAGGAGGGATCCTAATGCCTGTCCAGGCACCTCTGAGGGGCCATTCCCTGCTGGCCACAAAGGGACCCCCACGGCTGGGCCCATTCACCAGGAAGGGTGAGCCCTGCCCATTACTGAAGGCCACCATGGGGATGAAGTTGCCCAGCTACACCCTCTTGCACCCTTGGCCTGCCATACTCTGTTCAGTGGAACAGCCATAGCCACTTCCGGTTCCCAGTCACTGAGACCCCGAGTCCTAGCCTCACCCTCCCTCCTGCTGCTCGCTGGTCTCCCTGGGTCTTCTGTAATTTTTTTCTTTTCTTAAAACTCTCCTGAAAGATTATGTAAGAGCATTTTTTTCTTTTCTTTTGAGTTGGAGTCATACTGCGTTGCCCAGGCTGGAGTGCAGTGACACGCTCACGGCCACCGAAGCCTTGACCGTGGCTGGTGGGTTCTGGTGATCCTTTTGCCTCAGCCTTCCAAGTAGCTGGAACTACAAGCGCATGTAAGAGCATTTTTAAAACATGCTCACTGTATACAAAAGTTAGGGTTTAGAGAAAAACCTAGCGGGGAGGCAAGAATCACCCGACACCCACTGCTCGGGAGGCAACAGCAGCGAAGTCAAAGTCTCAGTGGACTTGCTCCTGACTGTGCCCAGGCCTGCTGAGGGGGCCCTGCCCTTGCCCTGCTCCAGTGGGCACTCCGCCTTGCAGTCAGGAGGGCAGAGAGGCTGTGGGGGTGGCAGGCAGGGGTGATGGAGTGGGGGGGTAGAAGAGTACCCCCACCAGGGCAGCACCAGGAGGGTTCGATGGTGGACCATCTGAGCAGCACATGGGCCTCCAGCGTCAGGAGGGAAGCACCCGGGCACCTCAGGTTCCTGGCAGAAACAGGGGCCTCCAGATGCTCCCATGGCTCCCAGTGTCATGTGGGGTCCCAGGGGCCTCATCCTCCTCCCGTCATCCCCTGCTTCTGGTGGGGACAGGCTTAGAGTCTCAGTGATGAAACTCAGGCCTGCTGAATAGACTAGAGGGGCCAGGGCCTGCAGGGCTCTCTTGACTTTGCTTGCTTTGCAAGATTTCTAGGTGGTCCTCAAACACCCTCTGAACATCCAAGGGGAATGGGTATTTAGTGGTGAGGACAGAAGCAGGACTTGGGCAATGGGAGTTTTGGAATTCATGGTTTATTGACACTTGCACAGTAGGAGACCACCTTCTGGTCCCTTCATCTTAGGACCTGTCCCTAAGAACAGGGGAAGTCATCATCCTGTCTTGGAACAAGTTCTTCCTCGCACAAGAACACAACTCCTGGGAAACCCACCGAGATGTGCACAGATAAACCCTTGGCAAGGCCCACGTGGCACATGAATGGCAAACTTGGCGCTTTGGCAAAGCTGTGGAGCCTTGACGGAAAGCACAGGACTCCGGGACTGTCCCTTTGGGATCTGGAAGCAAAATAGACCCAGGAACATGGATTCTTTTACACAGGCCTGGCAGGCTCTGTTTAGCGTGGGGCAGAGCCAATCCTGGAAACACTGCCTGAGGTGGCTGAGATGCCACATGGGGAGGTGCCACAGCAGGGGAGAGATAGGCTGCAGTGAAGGGCAGCAGCTGGCCCAAGGACTCTGAGGGCCTGTGCTTCTCCTGTGGGGCTATGTCCTTCTCCCCCTCATACACACCCACGTCCTATCCTGGGGTCTGGGGCTGGGTTGGCCTCTGGAACTCTATCTTCCTATCCCAGTGGGCCAGGCTTGGAATCAGCTGTACCTGGAAAAGCAAGGCTTGTTTTCTCCAGCACTCGTCTTCCATATAAGGCGCTGGCATCTGTAGCTCGGTTCTTTTCCAACCCACTTAATTTTAAGAATAGACACTAATAATACTTCATCATCCCCTCTGCCGGCAGTGGAGGAGGGGCCCTCAGCACTGGCAGCATTTCCTTAAGACATGCCAGGCTCACCTGCACCCCCAGAATTCCAGGTCCGAGGCGCTGCACTCAGTGCAGCCCCTCATGCCTTGCAAAAGGGAAACTGAGGCCCAGAGAGGTACAACAACTTGCTCAGCTCAAACAAGGAGCAAGAGGTAAACCTGGGGCTTGAGAGAGGGATTTCCAGGCCGGCATACCCGAAGACGACATGGTCCAGGAATCTTGGAGGCTAAAGAGGTCTAGTGGCTTCCAGTCCAGCCCGGGCAAGATGGAAGAGCCCTCCTCTGTGCCTAAGCATTAGTACAAACCCAGCCTCTGTGCAGGGGGAGAATGAGGGCTCTCTGGGTTCCAAAGTAAGGACGGAGCAGCTCCCCACACCAGCATCAGACCTGACACACTTGGGGAGCTTCTTGGCATGCTGAGGCCGTGAAGAGATCTCCTGGCACAGCCTCAGTTGGGGTATGAATCAGACCAGGTGGTGTTACCTGAGTCTCCATGGGGTGAAACTGCACTCTTGGCAGTAACAAACAGAATACTGCAAAGAAAAAACACAAGCTAATAGCTCCCGCCCTCCTTCAAGGTCATGCTCACTGGCAGAACAGGCTGGTAGCAAAGAATACAGCCACATCCCTGCATCTTGCCCAGTCCTGTGCTGAGAGGGCACCAGGGGCCCTGGCTTCTGGCTCTCAGGAGGCAGTGGGACTTCATGTTAAGTCAAGCAATACCTGGTCACTGTTGGTGGCAGCTGTTCTCTGGGTGACAGTGACTATGCTTAAGATGTGTTTTATCAGGAGGCTTTAACAAGGCATTGACTGCGTGGACTCCATGACTTCATCCATGTTGTGTGGATGAGGGGGAAGGATGGGTGTGCCTGTGGCGTCCTCGAGCACCTGCCCTCTGTGAGCAGAGGGGAGAGCCGGGTACTCAGGGCACAGCTGTGAGACCTTCCTGCGGACTACCCCGCTGTCTCTAAATACCTTAATGGGACTGTACTGCCCAGCACCTTCCCCCTGCCACCCCTCCCCCAGAAACCTTGGGAAGTCACCCACTGTCCTGCTTGGCCCTTCCAAGTCCTCCCCCACCCCATGTCCTTTGTACAGTGCTGTTGCCCAGCCCGGCCACTTTGGACTCTGCACATGCCACGTGAGTTCCCTGAGGCACCACAGTCGCCTGTGAGCCCTGCCTCTGCCTAGGGAATGTGGCGTGCTCTCCCAGCTGGCCCCTGGGGAAGGCAAGGCAGGGAGGCTGCCAGCTGCAGGGGTGAGACCCGGGGCTGTGGTCTGTGCTGTCAGACTCCAACAGTGGCCCTACTGCCTCCAGACAAAGCCAGAAACCTGCAGGCTGCCTCTGGCCAGAGCCTCTTAACAAAGCATCTTTCCCTACTAGATCAATTTGATTACAAATGCAAAAGCCATTTGGAATGCTCCAGTCAAACAGCAGCAAAGTCCCTTCACATGGGATCCAGCCAGGGCCGCAGGGTGGTGTGGAGGTACATGGGTCACAGTCACCTTGGGTGCCCTGAACCCTGTCAGGCCCAGGCACCACCATGTAGCAGCCATGACTCCTGGCAGGGGGCTGGGGGTGAGGGGCTCCTGGGAGTGCCTGGCATCACAAAGAGGCAGAAAGAACTCTTCAGAAAGAATTCAAGCCCAGATTATGCCACCCTAACAAAACAAATACTTTTGTAAAAATGTCAGCCGTCACAACACACCACAGGCACCACAGTCCCAGCCCCCTCAAAGCTGTGTAAGGCACTTGAGTGGCTATTAACACCACCTGGAAAAGTTTCTGTTTCAATCCTGACTTAGAAAATAAATTCAGTAATACTGCAAAAAAGGCTTCCTCGAAAAATAGTTAAAAAATGTAAATACTTAAAGTTTCCTAAGGAATAAAATAAACGCTAAGCTCAGCTTAAATTATATGACACAGTGGGTCATCTTGGCACTGATGAAACAAAGGTGACACCTGAAATACTGTTTCGGAATTACTCTTCCCTGGAGAAAACCAAGCACACAAGCAAAAGACGCGTGTGCAGTGTGGGTCCTGACCTCACTCCCCAGGGTGCCCAAGGGAAGAGAGGGCCCAGAAGGCCCTGGGGACCCCAAACATGTCACGGGTTGCCCTGGAGTAGGGTGACTGTGGTTGTGGAGCAGACCACTGACACCCCTTTCCTTCCAAGGAGCCACTCTCTGCTCTCTGGGGAGCTAGTATGGCCCACAGAACCTGCTAGGCACATCTGTCAAGATGAACCTTCCTCACCATGGCCCCAGCAAGGTGAGGAGCAACGGGAAACCTGGGTGGACACCCTGCTTGCTGGGCCCCATTCCAGTATGCGCCTGACGAAGTCTGTAGGTTCTAGGTCTGTCCCGGGGTCCCACACATGCGACTACACTGCTCCGTGCACACCAGTGTCTTTGGTTTGGCTGCCACTGGGCGCCTCTAACCTCAGGTCCCACCCCTATCCTGGTGGGAGTCGGGGGCAGGAGCCAGGCCATTTCCTGGGCCATCTTCTCTTTGGTGGGTCTTTCCCCGGCTTCTGTGATTTGCCTGTCATCTAGCACAGTTCTGCAGCCTCCAGGACAGGTTGTGGTGAGCACCACCAGTGGTTCCTGGGTGCTAGGGAGCCCTGTGGGGTGGGCACCCTAACCACTGCCACCTGCTGGGTCCTGAGGCCTCTGGGGAGAAAATGACAAGGGTGGGAGGAGGGGATGGGTGGGGGCCCTGGGTCCCCTAACTTCTCTGTGGAGCATCGGTCTCAGGCTGTGGGAGGCCACAGGGCAAGTCCAGGGAGTCCCCTGTCCCCTGGACCCTACTCTCTAGCAGCTCTTGGGGGTCCCTGAGAAAGACCACCATGACCGTGATGTTGTCATGGGAGCCCCGTTCCCGGGCCGCGGTCACCAGCTCCTCAGCAACATGGAGCCCACTGCCCTGCTGCCTGACCAGGTGGCTCTGGACGAGACCAGCGACTTCCTTATGGGGGACGACATCGAAGAAGCCATCACAGGCAAGCAGCAGGTAGTCTTCAGAGCCTGTCAGCTCCCAGGAGGCTGCGTCTGCCTCCCCGGACACGTAGGGCTTCTGGAAGACATCCCCTGGGCAGGAGAGAGGAGCCTTGGTCAGAGGACTGTGGATCTCACTGCCAGTCACCACCTGACACCCTGTGGGTACAGAGACCAGCCTGCTCTCAGGGGTCCAGTTGCTCCCTTATGCAAACATAAGTGGTTTCCACCCCTCCTGGAACTGCAGCCTGTGACCCCCCTCCCTGTCTCCCCAGCTGCCACATGGACACGGCCCACCATCTCCTGAGGTGTCCTGAGACACAAGGGTAAAAGCAGCATGAAGAGAGGCTGCACAGAGGGCGCCACATTTGCCAAGGACAGACATCCCAGGAGGTCAGGAGGACAGATGCCAAATCCCATGTGGTTAGCTGGGGAGGGAGAGAGTTCTAAGGTCTCCAAGGGAGTGGAGGTGGTGAGGAGCCTCTAGGCTGAGGTCGAAGCAACTAGATACTGAGAAAATGGGGTGGGTTGGGGAGGGGTTGCTTTTTTTTTCCAAAAGAGAAAAAAGAATCATCAGTATAAATGGGAGGAGAGGAAGATAATGGGGGTATTTGTGGCATATTTAAAACTTTGTGGCTGGGTATGGTGGCTCACAACTATAACCCCAGCACTTTGGGAGACCGAGGTGGGAGGATTGCTTGAGTCCAGGAGTTTGAGATCAGCCTGGGCACATAGCGAGACCTTGTTTCTACAAAAAAATTTCAAAAATTAGCCAGAGCAATACCCTCGGGTCCCTTCCTGCTCTGAGAGTTTTTCTATCCTCTCAATAAAACCTGTTTTCTAAAACAAAAATTAGCCAGCTATGGTGGTGCATGCTTGTAGCTCCAGCTACTCAGGAGGCTAAGGAGGATCGTCTGAGCCCAGGAGGTCAAGGCTGTGGTGAGTTGTGATCATGCCACTGTACTCCAGTCTGGGCGACAAAGTGAGACCCTGACTCAAAAAAACAAACAAACAAAAAACTTTTCTTCTAGCACAGAGTAGCTAGCCAAGGGTTTCCTACTAGATTTTGGGGAAGCTATATTAATAAAGAGATAATAACATACAGTATACCTTAAACAGTGATTATCTGTGCAAGATAGAGGTTTCTCAGGTGCTCGCAGATGTGGTCTCTACATCTGCCCCGCTCCCTTCATAATAGGCTGAGACTGTCACCTCATAGCTGGCAGGGCCCTTTCAGCATATCACAATGCCATCCTGACCCCCTGGTGAGCCACGGACCAGCCCTTCCCCCTCTCACCAATGGCTCTGGAGACAGCCAGGGTCCATTGACTCGCCAGCAGTCCATGTGAGACACAAAGCCACCCAGCGCTTCAATGCGTGCCTTCTCATCCTGTGGGGAGACAGCCAGAGTCAGGGGCCTGGGCAGGGACAGGGTAGAGGGCCCTGCCACCACTTGAGCAGAGGCTGAGCTGCTTCCTAAGATTTGGATTCTATGGCATTGGAAGCAATAGCATTTGAACAAGGGCAGGAGGTTCTAAGACACCCAAATTAGTTGTCATTAAAAACAGTGAGAAATTATAAATAACATAAATGTCCCTCAGCCGCAGGAGTGGCTAAACAAACGGGCCGCCTGAGGCCACCCAGCAGTGACTGCAGCCCTGGGCAGCGTTTCAGTGTCAGGGAGGTGCAAATAAGGTTTGAGCCCCAGACACAGGTGATGGATCCCTCGTGTCCTCATCATTAGCTCGGGGACACTGTCCCTGCCCTGAAACCTGCCAAGACAGCAAGATACAGTGTGTTACCCACACAAACCCAGGAAACCCAAGTGAGACCCTCGCAGGGCCTGAGCCTGCGATTCTCATCCTTCTCCACCCAAGCTCTGTCCCAGGCATGGTCTCTACTGCCAGGGAACCATGGGGCTCCAGGCTTAACCTCCTCCAAAGGGCAGGAGAGAGGCTCGGGCAGCCACGAGACCCTCTGGACACCTCTTGGGTCCTATCAGTTGCCCCAAAGGTTGTCCTATCAGTTGCCAAAAGCTTCCTGAACAAGAGCCTGCCATCCGAGGCTGGGGGCACCAGTGTTTGCCAAGGCAGAGGGAAGTCTTGGGGAGTGAGGTCTCTCACATGTCTGCTGGGGAAGGGGCATCCTTCACCCCAACTTCCCTTGACTCTCCTGATCCCATTCAGAGTGACAGAAGCACCAGCCCTTTTGCGTCTCAGGGCATGGCACCAGCTGGGCATAGGAACTCTGATGCCCCAGAGGTTGGCAGCTACTGGACAAATTGGTATATCAGCCTGGTCCCCTTCCCAGTACAGATGCAGAACCGTTGTAGGAGGCATGGGAGATGGAGCCCTCCCTCCAGACGCCAGGCTTCCTTGTGAGGTCCTGGTCACAGTGGGAACGATGTAGGCTTGTGGGAGCCCAACCCTCCTGAGTGCCCCTGCTGTGGGCCTGCATGGTGACTAGACCTGTGCCTGGTGGGCTGAGTGTCTCTGTCACTAGAAGCTGTCACCTGTCCCAGCTGAGCTGGGGTGAAGGAGGAGGGACTAGGAGACCCTGAAGGCTCCCTCTGGGTCTGAGACTTCCTGCCTTTGGTCTCAGTGGGGCCAAAGAAAGGCAAGGAGGATAAGGGAGGGAGGAGGAGGTGGGGCCCTAGAGGATGGGAGAGCAGGTTGGGGAGAGGGAGGTTGATGGGTACACACCACACATACATGTTCACATATCCATGTGCTCACACACACTTGAAGAGGCCCATAGACCAGCGAGAAACTGCAGATGGGAGCAGACCCCACCCCCAGAACAGCCCCCACCCCAGGAGGTGTCCTCCTGGGAGGGGCTGTGAGCTTGAGGGTGCCCATCCCACACTGTGGGAGGACACAATGAGAATCGTGAGCCTCTTTTTGCTTCTGTCTCCCACACGCCCCATCCCACCCAAGCCTGCAATGCTTGTGAGGTGGGGACAGTGGGTGGGTGACTCGAATGAACTGCAGCTGCTCCCATGGCCCCTCGAGGTGCGGTGCACAGCCTACATCCTCTATCTCTACTTTTGGGGAGGGGCAGCGCTGAGGGAACCAGGCCCACCCATCCCTCCTGGGGTGGCATCTCCCCCACAGGCTGTATAGCCTGGAGGCTCAGGCTTTCTGAGCTTAAAGCTTTCCTTCCTGAAGTCCCTGCTCCCATGAGAGATGGCTGCAGGGACAGAGTTGAGGTGGGGGGAAGATGGGAGAGTGGCTGGGTCACACAGCTCCCCTGCAGCCTGCAGCCCCCATCCTGACCACTAGCCCCTGTCTTTGCAGCTGCCCGGGTTCGGCACCAAGGGTGCTGAAGCAGGCATGTCTTGCCACCAGCTCTAGGCCTCGTCCTGTGCCCAGTCCTCCTCCCACCCCCAGCGCCTACCTCAATCCATGTGCTGGCTAGACCAGGTCTGGTCCAGGACTAGTGCGTCCTTGGCCTCAAGGGGCCCAGGCTTCACCTCCCATCTTGATATCCACCCCTCAGCACTCTTCTTTGCTCCTCCTACCTTGTCTTTGTCACCTGCCCACAACAGCTTCCCCTATTAACAGCCATTTCCAGGGCCCCCAGGAGCGCAGAGTTCAAGTCCCAGCTATTATTGCCTACAGCATAGTCATCCTCTTGGATGCCCAAGGCCCTCTGCCATGTCTCTACTCCCACAGCCATGACCTATGACCTGAAACTGTAATATCACTGCCCTCCTGGATTCACATTTTTGTGTCCCAGCCCTCAGTTAGCTCTCCAGAGTCTGATCATTTTGGAAACTTCAGGAGTCCCTCCTGGCTGGGGCAGTGGAGCCTCTAGTTGCAGGAGCAGTAGGTGGTGGTCTCCTCCTCATCCCCTTGAGTTTCACCCACTAAGGCGGGTCTCACTTGCTTCCCTTCTGGTCTCTCCCAGAGTTTGCTCAAGTCACACTGTCCTCATCACACGGCCCCTGCCTTACTTCTGTTCACTGCTCTCTACCATTTCCTCCCTAGCACTCTGCCCTTGTCCTGGCCTCATTCTGCTCCCCCATTGGACTGTGAGGCACTGGAAGTAGGTCCTGTTTTATGACCTCACTGCCTCAGCAAAGTACCCTATGCATAGTAGGCACTAAACTTTTGCTGGCTTGAACTGAACCCAGCAGCAGGAGACTGTTCAGGCAGCAGTAGAACATGGCCGAGTGACATGGGCTCTCCACACAGTGCTTACTGATGCTTTCCGCAGCTGCTGAACCCTTGCTGAAGCTCACCAGGTTGTCACCAGTTTTCTTTCCTTGTAACTGATGTGGTGACACTCATTCTTACGAGAGAACTTTTGCCTGGAACTGTGATTCGTTCTCTGTATGGATGGTGGGTTGCAACTGGAATCCCAGGGCAAGGGAGTCATCCAGCCAAGGTGGAAGGAGTGGCTGGTTGCGCCCAGAAGGGGCTGGGAATAAGCTGGGTTCTAGTCTCGGGCTTGGGTGGGGGCAGATTCAGGAGAAAGCAGACACCTGCCACGCGTCTCTCAAGCAGGCACTGACATCTGCATTCTACATGCACTGGGCCATGCAGTCCTTACCCCAAACCTCCCAGGAACCCCATATGATGGACTTGGGAGGGGTGGAGCCAGGACTAAACAAGGCCATTTGTCTGAGCTCTCTGCCACAGTGCCATACTGAAGGGCTCAGGAGTGTTTGGAAAAAGTCCCTGCTGGGTTTCAAAGGAGACCTTGGACGTTGAGCCTGCAGGGCTCAGTACTAATCCTAAGTTGGCCACATTTCACCTGACTGCATGTAGTGAGGAGGACAGCCCACCAGGGAGCAGATGCCAGACCCCTCCACAGTGTTGGTGGCAGCAGAATGGCACAGAGACTAGCGACTTTGTGTGGCAAAGATTCTGTGCTCTGGTACTGAACCTTTCTCAGAGTCTCAGTTGTCTCCTCTGTACAATGGGAAGAGCATGTACAGAAGGCTTAGCCCAGATCATGAGCTGCAGGGAGAGGACAAGGCATGCTGCCATCCCTTACTTCTGTGACAGTGCCTGACGGTCCTTGCCGTGCTTTCCAAGTTTAGAAGTGTCACAAAGAAAAACTGCGTCTCAACTAGAGAAAACACAAATCTTCTATGGACAAAAGTCTAAACAAAGACAAAAGAGAAACAACAAATGGGAAAAAATTTTGCAAATTGCCAGATAGGGAGCTAAGCCACCTAATAGATATAAGGTGCCTATAAATTGGTAAGAAAGATGGGTAGAGTACAGGAACAGAGTGTTTGTAGGAAGGGCCACACAAGCGATCTTACTTTTTTTTTTTGAGTTGGAGTCTCACTCTGTCGCCCAGACTGGAGTGCAGTGGCCGCTCCCGGCCACCGCAGCCTTGACCTGCTGGACTCTGGCGATCCTTCCACCTCAGCCTTCCGAGTAGCCGGAATTACAGGCATGCGCTACCATGCCCAGCTGATTTTTTGATTTATTGTAGAGATGAGGTCTCGCTGCCCAGGCGGGTCTCGAACCTGTGGGCTCAGGCAATCCACTCACCTCAGCCTCCCAAAGGCGCGGGATTACAGGCTGAGCCATCGAGCCCGGCTGATCTTACATTTTTTAAAAAGATTCTCAAACTCACTCTGTAACAGAAAAGAAAATTCAACAACTGCCCTGAGGTGACTGTCTTACCTCACCAATGGGCAAGTCCTGCAGGCTGGTGGGGTATGCAGAAATGGACCCTTTGGACATGTGGCACCAGCCCAGGAAGGCATGGCCTGTGGAGGGCAGCTTGGAAAATCTACCAAGACTGTCCATGTGTCTGTTTCAGTCAAGCTATGCTACTTCTGGGAATGTGTCCTACAGATATACTTGACCTGGAACAATATAATGCTGTATATAAATATGTACTGCTGCATTGTTTTTAGCACCAAAAGGCTGGAAAAATCTCCATGTCCATCCATAAGGGACTAGATGAAGAGTGGAGGCTGTCCAGCCTTGGGAAGGGATGAGAGCTTGTAAGTGCTGACATGGAAGTGCCCACCAGGCGCATGGTGCAGAGCAGAATGTGGGAAGGCAGGGACTTGGGGGACACAAAGGCATTCCTTGGTATTCAAATGCGTGCTACCTGTCCTCAGGAGACACAGGGTCTAGACGTTTGTGATATGTGGTCCCAGTAGGAACATCACCATCATGTCTAGGTGAGGACCCCAAGCCTCTGCAGGTGTATGATCCCAGAGTCCCTGGGTTCTAGCAGCCTCTTCCCAACACAGCCCTGAGTTGGGTCCCTTTCAGCCCTGGTGCAGCATGACCTTCCTGAGGCCCTCCTTACCCGCAGCCTGTGGCTGTAACATTTATGTCAGGATCCTGCACTGGGCCGAGCTGACCCCACTCTCTGGGCTGCATGATGGGGGCCTGGGAATGCCCTGGGCTTGGACGGAGGGAGCCCTTACCTGCCGCTCAGGCCTGTGTGGCTCCATCAGCTTCACCACCTGTCCCTTCTGTACCAGAATGACCTGGGAGTCCCCGAGCCAGGCAATGTGCAGGGTCGCTCCTGTGATAAGTGCACATACACCCGTGGTGCCACTCTGCAGCCGCTGTAGGAAAGAGGGCCCAGGAGGGATGAAGCAGGATAGGCAGGCCGGGTGCCCGCACTGCAGGCACCTATGGTCCAGATTGAATCACCCAGTAGGAAAGAGGCTGAACTGCAGAGCCACATGAGGCAGGGATAGCCCTCAGAGTGACCATGCTGCATGAAGGCAGGGCTGGTCCTACAGGGTCCCACTCATATCAGACTCTGGAAAATGCAGACAGAACATTGGTCCATGGCTGTCTGGGGAGTGGGTGGGGAAGGATGGGAGGTGGGAGAGGATGACTAAGCACAGGACGAAGCTTCTGGGTGTTGCATGTGTCCATCACAGTGGAGAGGGACTTACAGGTATATATACTGTATAAGCCCAAATTTACAAACTGTGTACTTTAAATATATGCAACCCACTATGTGTCAATTATATCTCAATAAAACTGTTTAAAGAAAATAAGACACTAAATTAAACATCTGCTCTGAGCTTGGAGGTCCTTGTCACTTCCTGGAGGTGATGGTGACCAGGAGGGGAGGACTGTCAGCTGTTCGCTGGGCTCCTCTACAGTTGTAGATACTGCACAGTTTTCTACTGAGATGCAAAGTCTGGCTCTGATTTTCATTAGGTCTGTGCTCAGAGTGTGTGATGACGAGGTCCTTCTCCCCTGATGTCTCCTCATAGGGGTAGGCCTTTTAAGCAACCTGAGACTCAGCTGCCCAGTATCTAAAATGGGCATATATTAGTGTCCACCTCATGAGGCTGCTGGGAGAGCCCAGTGAAATTCTGCAGGTGAGGTTCAGAGGGAGTGAGTTCACAGAGGGGCCTCCTCTGCCTGTGTTCTTTTATTCTTTTCTTTCAGAAACAAATGGCTCATCCTTGCATGTGGCTACAGCTCCTGAGGAAGGCACACTTCCAGAGGGTATCAGCAGCTTACTGAGATGCTGCCCAGAAGATGAAGGCGAGGTGGGTCAGTGTGTTAGTCATGCTTTCCATTTTCTGTATTCTAATGTTTTGACATCTTGGGGCCTTGCTGATTCCAGAGAGACTGCACCTCTCAGGACCAGCGGATTCTTAGAGATGGCAAATGCCTGGGGAGGCTGCAGAGAAGGCCCTGGCCAAGATTCCCTCTCCCCTACTGGACTCCTGCCCTCCTCTCTGCCTGCTTTCCCATGGTCCCCTTGTGGCGTGGTATGCCCCCTCCTCTTGGGAACTGTGAGTAATAAACTCTGTTTCAAGGCACTGGTCTCTGTGTCTACCATCTTGCCATACTCGGTTCAAATACATTTCTAAGAATATTTAAAAACAAGCTGCTCTTTCCCATGTGGCCTGCAGACCCTCTGTGGTGGGGTAGGTCCATAGTGCTGAGGGGCCCAGCCTGCTGCATTGGGGCAATGAGAAACAAGCCCTCCTTACTGTAAGAAGAAATGATGAGATTGCCAGTAGGATTTTTAGTGGGACCCTCTGGCACCATCAACCCCTTCCATTTCCTTCCCTCTGCAGAGGCCAGGACTCTGCTACTAATACTAATGACTACCAGTCTCTAAACTGCACCTGAGGCCCAGTTGTTGTTCCTCACCTCTCGCTTGGCTTTCCTGAGAAACATCTTGTCAGTATGCCGGAAGGCTTCACAGAGGGCTCCTGTGGGGTCTGTGGGCAGCTCCGGCTGGCGGGCGGCATTTGCGTGCACATGGATGGCAGCATACCTTGCAGCGTCCACGCCTCCATGACCATCAAACACAGCAAAGTATGCACGGTCCACAGGGTCCTGGTGGGGGAGCATGGGTGTCAGAGACTCGCTGGCTTCATGTGAATTGGTGTGGCCTTTGCCATCAGACAGGGAAACCTGGCTCATGTGCTTATGAGCCAGGAGATTTGGAAAAGGACGCCCTGGTAGCCCTGGTTTCACCATCCCTACTGAGAAGCTACAAGCATAAAATGAGGGGAGATGCCCCATGACTCAGCCATCATGAGCCTAGAGCAAATGGGAGCCTAGAGCAATATGGCATCTGGGGCCTGGCCTTAGAACAGACTCAGGCAAACTGCTGCCTTTCTTCAGTTCCTTGCTGGGAAAGCTTGGGGCCTGGCAGCTGCCCTGACCCAATGGTGGTGGATGAGGAACTGGGCCTCTCAGGTCCCCCGGGAAGTGCTCTAAGAGCTGCCTGCAGCCAGTCTTGGGATGACAGCTGACGAGTGTCTCTCTTACCTAGGACTTGGCAGCTCTTCTTGGTGCCTGTGTGGCCCATCCCTGCTCTAATCCCCCAAGCTGTCCCCAGGGCCCTGCAGGGGGAGCACTCACAGACAAGCCAAAGAGCTGGTTGAAGGCAGGAAGGAACACGTGCCGGTCCTCCATCTTGCGGCGAGTGTTCCGGATGGCGTGGATAGAGACCAGCCACTGCTGCTGTGGGATCTGGGCTCTCAATGGCACCTGCTTCTGCCACTGGCTGGCAACTTCCCAGAGCCGGTTAAAGAAACTCCGTGCCAGGCCTTGGGCATCCAGCACTGATGGGCATGATGGAGGGATTGTCAGGGAAGTACCAGCCAGCCAGTTGAGTACTCCCGGTTTGTCTCCCCCTTTCCTACTGCCCCTGAGCTCTCTAAGACAACCCCACCAGCCAGTTGCCTCCTGGGGCATTCTGAGACACCAACCTAATAAACTACTCATGATAGCCTCTTATAAGATCAGAAATGTCTGGTTTGATAACACATCCCAAGAAGTCTCCCATCTTACCATGGAGCAACCCCACTCATGGAATCCCACCCTAAGAAAATGCAAAAATGATTTAAGGACAAAGTACAGGATCATTTCTACCTGTCCATTAATTAGAAAAAATATATATGCAATGACAAAGGAATGATAATTAAATTATGATAGAATCTCTTGATAAGGGATTAAGCAGCTACTGAAAGTGATTTTCAAAATTAAACATGCAACTACCATACAATCCAGCAATTGCACTCCTAGGTACTTGTTCCAGAAAATTGGAGACTATGTTCATACAAAAACTTGTACACAAATGTTCATGGCAGCTTTCTCTGGAATAAGCAGTCCAGATGTCCCTCAGTGTGTGAATGGTTAAACAAATGGTGGTCCACCCACACCTTAGAGTACTACTCAGCAACAGAAAGGGATGAACGGCTGATGCACAAAACAACCTTGGTTCATCCAGAAAAAAGTCAATCTTCAAGAGTAACATATTATGATTCCATTTATATGCCTTCTGAAATGATAAAATCATAGAAATGGAGACTAGTAGTTGGAGCCAGCAGTCAGGGATGAGGGTATGTGGAGGTAGTGGGGGTGTTAGGTGTCCATAAAAGGGTGACATAAGGGATCCTGATGGTGATGGATGGAATGACTCTGTATTTTGACTATGTTAACATCCTGGGTCGGGCTCAGTGGTTCGTACTTATAATTCCGGTACTTTGGGAGGCTGAGGTGGGAGGATCACTCAAGGTGGGAAAATCAGTTGAGGCCATGAGTTCAAGGCTGCAGTGTGCCATGATCACACCACTACACTCCAATCTGAGGGATAGAGTGAGACATTGTTTCATAAAAAAAAATTTGGTTGTGATATTTTTATTATAGTTCTGCAAAATGTCACCACTGGGAACCTGGGTAAAGTGTATATGGGATCTCTTTGCATTCTTTTTTTTTTGAGTTGGAGTCTCACTCTGTCATCCAGACTGGAGTGCAGTGGCTGCTCCCAGCCACCGCAACCTCGACCTACTGGGCTCTGGTGATCCGTCCGCTTTAGCCTTCCAAGTAGCTGGAATTACAGGCATGCGCTACCACACCTGGCTGATTTTTTTGATTTATTGTAGAGATGAGGTCTCGCCAAGTTGCCCAGGTGGGTCTCGCACCCGCGGGCTCAGGCAATCCACTCACCTCAGCCTCCCAAAGTGCAGGATTACAGGCTGAGCCACCGAGCCAGGCTACATTATTTCTTATAACTACACATGCAGCTATGATTAACCCAAAACAAAAAGCTTAATTAAAACAAAACTGCTGGATGTAGTGGCTCATGCCTGTAATCCCAGCACTTTGGGAGGCAACGTGGGTGTGGGAGGATTGCTTGAGGCCAGGAGTTCGAGACCAGCCTAGACAACATAGAGAGATCTTGTGTCTATAAAAAAAAAATAAATAAAATAAATTAGCCAGGCGTGGTGGTGCTTGCCTGTAGTCTCAGCTACTCAGGAGGCTGAGGAGGAAGAATTGCCTCAGACCAGGATATTGAGGCTACAGCAAGCCATGATCATACCACTGCATTCCAGCCTGGGCAACAGAATGAGATCTTGACTCAAAACAAAACAAAAACAAAAATTAAAAGACAAAAGTGAATTTTTACCAAGTTTACAAGCACACAAAATGCTAATGTTATAATACTAAGTGAATAAAGAAGGATGGAAACTTACATATGCTGTTTAATCACAAGTACATGAAAAACCACTTGGGCCCAGAAAAAAAAGGCAGAACAGCACACGACCAAAATTCAGCAGTGGGTGTCTGCAGGTGCTGGCTTTATGGGCAACTCGTTCCTTAAGTATACTTTTAAAACACCTCTCAATTTTCCATTACAAGTGTTAGCCCACATGGTGGCTTTAAAATATGTCCATAAATCCTGTGCTACTTCTTTAGAGATGTGGCACTCAACTCCCTCTCCTTGAGTGTGGGACTTAGTTCTTTTCAGGGGCTTGTCTTCAGGGACTCACTTGATTTCAACGCACAAGCCCCTCCTGGGACCCCTGCTGGTCCAGGTGCAGGTGGCAGGTACAGGTGAGTATGGCAGGTACAGATGAACATGGCAGGTATAGATGAGCCCCCGGGAGGGGTGGGGGGTGACCAAGTAACTGAAGACGGCTTCTGACAACAGCACGAGGCACTGTGATGTCTACCTCATGTGTGTTCTCATTCTCTCTACACTTCTTCCTGCTTCCCTTCCACCACCAGATTCAAGCTATGAGAATGCTCAGGCAGCCCCGTGGAGAGCCCACATAGGGAGGAACTGAGGCCTCCTACCCACAGCCGTGTGTCTCAACCACCTGGGAAGTGGACCCTCCAGTGCACAACATTGTGAGAGAGCCTGGGCCAGAACCACCCAGGTAAGCTGCTCCCTAGTTCCAGGCCCATGAAACTGTGAGAGAATAAAATGTCTGTTGTTTTGAACCACTACATTTTGGGGGCAACTTGTTATGTAGCAACAAACAACACATCCCACAACACTCAGACAAAGGCCCCACAGACACCTGAGGCTGAGGGCTGCAGGCTAGTGCCCTGGGAGTTGCTCCTGGGACTCTGTCCTTTGTTCTGATCACAATCCCTGGGGAGGGGGTGGTGGCCACATGGAGGGGCCAGTGGTTCTCACAATCCCTGCCCTGAAGAATGGCTTGGAGGCCACAGACTCCACTACATTCTGCTCCATGATCAAGACCATGGCCAGGCCTACATGGGGCAGGCTCTCCAAAGACCAGGAGAGCAGGGGCTGGGTGATTTCTTTCTAGCTGTGTCCCTCCCTCCTGCACAGACCCTACGGAGTTCCAGGCGCAAGCTTGGCTGGCACCAGCTGTGGCAGTTCCTCACCCCACCAGCAGATGACTCTGTCTCCTGCCTGGACAGGCTGGGCAGGGCTCGGGTGGGAGGTGAGGGTGATTCGTTTGTGGGGCTGTAGAGCCAGGAACTGCAAGCTGCCACTGGCCAGAAGCCTGCTGGCTCTGCAGAGAACAATGGTCGCTTGTCACTACGGACAGCTGTCTCCCAGGCGGAAGGCGAGGCTGCATTACCAGGGAGCAGGCAGGGAGCCAGGGAGAAGGGCAGGGGACCAAGGCCAGGAGGACGCCAGCACTTCCTGCCGCTGGAGGCTTCCTGCAGGCTTCTTCTCGCTTTCCTCCCAGCTAGCTGCACTCAAAATGCTAAATTTGAAGTAATATGGCCAGGAGGAAATGGCAAAGGTGAGAAAACCCACAGGTGGCTTGTCCAGGGGGAGTTTTCTGTGGGGGAGGATGCTCCCACCCTCCTGATACTCCCTGCAGTCTGGGGCTCTCCCTGTATTTCTGGTCAAACATGAGTCTATACTTTGGTGAAGTACAATAAAAAGAAATTAATAGGAAAATGAAAGAAAGTCACAGGAAACCAGAGCCCTGCTCTTTCTCTGCAGGCCTCTCACCATTTCTTCCCTGTTCCCAGTTTCTGGGTTCCTCCAGCTCCCATCACCAAGTGTCTATATCCAATGGGGGCCTAACTTGGGTCATTTGAGGAAGGGTCCTGAGCTGTGGCATCTCCTACCATCTGGACAATGTGTGGCCCCCGGGAGCCCACTGGTGTGTCACCTGCCAGCTCTGACCTTGCCCATGTGGGGCATGTTAGTGAGCTTCATTAGCAAGTGCACCTGATGCCAGCCACATGATCGGGAGTCTGTCCCTTGGCTTCTGCATGTGTGAAATGGGACAAGCATTGTTCATCTCCTGGGTTGTTCTGGAACTTCAGTGAGTTGGGACAATGGAGTGTGCCTGCCCCCACCCATCCTGCCTCATGCACCTACTGTCACCCTCCACCTCACTGGTGCATCATGCCTTCTCTGCACCTTGATTCTGCTGCTATCATGAGGGCACATCCTGTACCCTTAGTGGCCCGGCTTAACATGCTCCCCACAATGTGCTCACCCACTGTCTGTCATCTGCTAAGCAGCCCCCAGGCCATCTCAGAGGAAAGAGAACTCACAGGTCACAGGGGCCTTCTCTTCCTCATCGTCTTCATTGTCCTCCTCCTCCTCCTGCCTGGGCACCTTCCTGAATTCTGAAAGGTCCGTCTGTAGCAGCTGGGAGACTGCTGCGTGGGCCAGAGATGCGGCAAGAGGTGCTGGTGCATTCCTGGGGATGAAGAAGGAGTAAGAAGAACAAGGCCTGGCAGCTCCCAGCAGGAGCCCACCCTGCAGCCCCTGCCCTGACAGTCAGCCTGCATGCTGAGGGGTCACAGCCAACAGGGCAACCTCTGTCCTCAGGGACTCAGGGTGAGACATCACACAACACACAGAGGCAGACATGAAACACCATCTGCCAGGGCTGCTTGGACCAAAGGTGGTGCTGCGGCTGGTGGGGAGTGGGTGTCACAGAGATATGTAAACTGTGTCATGGCTTCGGAGGTGAGCAAACTGCCTAACACCCAAGCTGATGATGGCTCCTGATCCACTTGCTGCTGTGGGGGGTAGGGAAGGGTCATCCATGTCAGCTGGGGACCCTGAAGGTTGGGAGTGTTAGGGGTTGAAGTGTATTCCTTCAAAATACATATTTAATCCCAGAACCTCTGAATGGTACCTTATTTGGAAGTATGGTCAATGCAGACAGAACTGGTTAAGAGGCAGTATGTTGGGGCCGGGTACGGTGGGTCACGCCTGTAATCCCAGCATTTTGGGTGGCCAAGGCAGGAGGATAGCTTGAGCCCAGGAGTTTGAGACCAACCTAGACAACATAAAAAGATCTCACCTCTTAAAAAAAGATTACAAAAATTAGCTGGGTATGGTGGTGCATGCCTGTAGTCGCAGCAATGCAGGACTGAGGAGTTGGAGGCTGTGGTGAGCCATGACTGTTCCACTGCACTCCAGCCTAGACAACTGAGTGAGACCCCCAACTCAAAAAAATAAAGGAGGTCATGTTGGAGCCGGTGGGCCCTACTGCAGTAGCCTTGGTGTCTTTCTAAACAAGGGGCTATTTGGATGCAGATAAACACACAGGGAGAGAGTCATCTGAATGCAAAGGCCAGGTCTGGAGGATGAGCCCACAAGCCAAGGAACACTGAGGATTGCCTACACATCACCAGAACAGCGCACAGACACCCTGAACTTAGGCTTTAGTCTCCAGAACTGTGAGCAAGTACATGTTTGCTGTTTAAACTGCCTGGGTCTGTGGTCATTTGTACAGCACCCCAGGAAACTGATTCTGTGGAGAGGGACCCATAAGTACACCTGTCAGGGGGAGTGGCCGTGCATGGTCCACAGGGTCCCCGGGCAAATGGGACCACTGGGCCACTGCCACAGGGGTTCGGGTGTGGGTAAGGCTTTATGGCAACAGGATCCACACTGCCTTTGGTCTGTTTTGACGAGAGACAAGGCACGACAGATAGGGCTTTTAGATCTCTGACCCTGGCGTGGAGGGAGGGCTGAAGAGTGACGCTGGTGAAGAGGTGGTGACAACATTTCAGATGAGAGAGGCCAGGGCCTGAGCTGGGCAGGGCCTGGGAGATGAGCAGGAGGGTACAGAGCAGAGCAGTGTCATGGGAGGCCCATAAGGGACTGAACAGAGAGAGGAGGGACAGCATCAAAGTTTCTGTTCCAAGCAACTTGGGGGATGGTGGTGCAATAATGACCCCCATGGGGACATGGCAGGGCTGGGCAGGGGATGGGGGATGGTGCTGTTTCTATGGTGAGTCTCAGGCACCATGAGGCCAAGGGTCTGGGGGGCTGTGGGAATAAGGGGCATCCACTGTAGAGTGGATGGGGTGGGGACTGGGTCCGCACTAACTGCCTACCCAGGAGGAGGGCTGGGGAATGGCAGGAGAAGGGGGTGATAACCCCAAGTGAGACTTGGTTACTGCTCTGAATGTCACAGAACAGAGTTGAGAAGTGGAGAAAGTGTGGATGGGGTGGAGGAGGCGTGGGTAGGGTGGAGAAGGCAGTCACAGCAGGCTGAAGGCAACAGAGGGAAGGAAATGCCAACTTCCAGGCAAGGTGCTTGGCAGGTGGGCAGCACAGAAGAGCCTGGGGCGGATTGAGGGAAGAAAGAGCTGGAGATGGAGACACTGAGGCCAGATGGACTCAGGAAGAGGGCGGGGAGGGAGGACTGCCTGGAATTCTGAGCCTGGGTCTGGCCATCCTAGGCAGAGGGGTCACTCCTCCTGGTGCCTCTACAGCCTCCAGGGTGCCTCCTGACCCCCGAAACCCATCTTCCCACCAAGCAGGAAACCCTGCACGCTAGGTGATGTATGTTTATCCTTGTGCCTGTCCCTATGGATGGAGGCATGCCTGGGGTGGCTGGGTGACTGTTTGCTGAGTTGACACCTCCAGCTTTAACTAGAGCTGCCCACCCGATAGGCAGCCTGGGCAAGAGGTGACATCCCACAGGTGCTGGGTATGAGAGATATCTGCTAATGGTCTGAATCCCTGAGTTTTTAAAATGGTGAGTGACTCAGGGGAGAAGTCTCAGGAACAGCCTTTGACAACCAACCAACCATGGCAGGAGAAATGAGTTCCTCTGCAGCTTGGGGATTTCCTGCCAGCCACTGGGTTTTCCTTCTTCACAGCAGGAAACGGGATGTCTGTTCCCTTTAGTCCTGATGAGGTAATGTTTCACTTCCTGTCCGCCCACCACTGCTGCTGGGGACAGAGAGGGGGCTTCCAGTCCTGGGGACATAGACAATGCCTGGCCCCAGGCCACCAACATCCTCTTCCTGGACAGAGCTCCCGCCTTATCCCAGGGTCCGCTTTGGACACACCCTGGAGGCCCTCAGTCCCAAGTCACCTGAAAGCCCCATTGGGTCCCTGCAGACAGGCTCTTAAACATGTCTATCGTGACCCGCCTGGGCAGCAAGACCTCATCTCTACAATAAATAAAAAATGAGCCGGGCGTGGTAGCGCGCGCCTGTAATTCCGGCTACTCGGAAGGCTGAGGCGGAAGGATCGCCGGAGCCCAGCAGGCGAGGCTGTGGTGGCCGGGAGCGGCCACTGCACTCCAGTCTGGGTGACGGAGTGAGACTCCAACTCAAAAAAAAACCCCCCCCAAAAAAACATGTCTAGAAGTTGCTCCAGGGGCCGGCCCAAGGTGCAAGGCTCAGGTACCCAAGAAACACTTGGGGAGTCACAAAGTGTTTACAGCCCAGTGACAGATCAATAATTATACAAATCATGTGCACCAAAATAATTATTGAGTGAGGCACACTGCTTGGGGACCCAAAGATGTGATGAAGCTGCTAACAAGAGGAAAGACAGAACATCAAAGCAGCCCTGTGACCTTGATCCTCTCAGAAAGGATGCCATTTAAAATCTGTAAAAGAGCCCAGGATCAATATACTCTTTATAGCCAAGAGCCCAAAGTCAGGCTGTGAGAAGGGAAGAAGAACACGAGCGGGTGTGTGAGTGCACACGTGTGATTGTGTGTGATCACATGTGTATGCAGACACATGCATGTGTGTGTGAACTGTGGTATAGATAACATGTGAGGTTCAGACCCCAAGTGGTAACTACAGTTGTGAACATCCACTTCTGTATGTGAAAGAAAATGCTAGTAAAGAACAGAAGTAACTCAAAATAAATCCATTAAGATAGCTGGAAAGTATAAGACCTTAAAATGCTCTGTTTTAGAGCACATTGAGGGGTGTTAAGGAGGGTCCCAGGGGCTCAGGAGGCCCTCTGGAGCTCTATGCTGGCCCCTCCTGTTTGCACACACCACTAACCACCACACCCACACAGACAAGTCCTGCTGCCCCTCATCATGCCCAAACACACTCACGCCAAGTCCGACCCCTGGGACGGACATCAACTTAGACTAAGGCCCCTCCCTGGGCAGATCACTGGCCACTGACTGCTACCCCCTCAGCCCTCCCGGCTCCCTCCATTGGGATCTTTTCCCACATCCTTCCTCTGCCCTACCTGGGAACTGAAGGTTCATGCTGTGGTTTGTCCCTTTTCTGTACCTATCAGCCAGCGAGCCCCTGGACTCTCGTCCCCTGGAGCACCTCTACTCAATTTTCAGCTCAGGCCCCACCAACCTGGGTCTGCTCACTCTTGGGCCCAGGTGCACCAGTCTCAGGCCCTAGCATTCCTCCCGAGGCAGCGAGGCCCCTCGTCACCTCCACAAAGGCCCAGTGGCTGCAGAACTCCCTCCACTGGATTTTTCTGCTCCCCACTGAGGGCCAACTGCTCCTCTGGAGGAGGCAGAACATGGGATTTTCCCCCAGTCTTCCTGCATCCAGTTCCCGATGTAGCCTGAGCCTGCTCTACTCTACCCTTGGGGGGCCATTTGCCTCCTGCCACCTGTCAAAAAGACAATTCCTTAAAACAGTATCCTTTGCACATGTTGTACCCATGGAACGGGGTCACTGGTTGCTTCCTCCTGGGAGGTTGTGGGGGACCCTGGGAGGATGCGGCCCCAGAGCATGTACATGGCATGCAGGGTGAGTGAGTCTCCCACTGAGGCCTTGGGTCCTAGCAAACAGCCTCACGAGGCATGCAGGGACAGAGCCGAGCTGCTGCCAAGGGGCAAAGGAAGCGTGTGCTCAGGGGGTACAAAGTCTGCCAAGGCCAGGGGTTTCGTCTGACAAAGTCAGGCTGAGGGCATGTCATGGCTTCAGGGGATCTGTGGATAGCCCACGGGTGATGCTGGGACTAGGGAATTGGGTTTGCAGGAATGTGGTGTGGCCCACCAATTCTCTCGCCTCCCTGAGCCACCCCTTGTGTCAGATGGAGCAGCTTGACTCCAATAACCTGCAGCTGTCTGATCAGGGAGGGTTGGAGAAGACCTTGTCCTTCATGGTCTTTCATGGAACAAATACTTCTAGTATGAATGAATAAATGAAGGGGGGGTGGGTCTTCTGAGGAAGGGACCTCTGAGGTCAGCCTAAAAGACAGTCACACCATCTATTCACAGATAGGTGACTCTTCATCCTCCCTGAAATTTGCTAAGCTGTTTGTTCCGTATCTCTGTGCTTCAACTTCCTCACCTGTGAAATGGAGACAGCATCAGCTGTCTCTCAGATTGTGTTGGCCAGAGGGGCCATGTGGCCTTGCTCCACCCTGACCATGAGGCTTCAGTCAGTTTCTTAGCCCACTGACCTCTGCCTGCTCGTCTGTCCCATGGAACAGAAATGAGACTTATCACTTAGTGCTTGTTAAGCATTAAATTGTGTCGTGTGCCCGCCCCCCGCCAAGATATGCTGAAGTCCTAACTTCCAGTGGCTCGGAGTGTGACCTTATTTGAAAATACAGTCTCTGAAAATGTAATTCGTTAACACATTTGCAAGGGGCAAATTTTTCACTTTCCTTATACTGAAAATGGGTGAAAATAAAAAAAAATCTTAAGCTGGTTGTCATAAACTTCTGTCGTTAAGCACCAGTGAAATGGTCAACTTTAGAAAAAGTTGCAGACATATCCAGTATTTGCCTCAGATACCACTTTGGCTAGCATTCTGTACTTTGTATTTTTATTTGGATTATAAACCTAAATATATATATATATATACACACACACACACACATATATATTTTGTTTGTTTGTTTACATTGCATCATTACCTCACTATTTGTCTCACTATCACTAATAAGTTCACTGGATTCACCTTCAACCTTGGAAATCTCATCAGCATATATTTCTTCATTTTCCGTAATTATGGTAAATTATTTATTTTATTTTATTTTATTTTATTTTTTTGAGTTGGAGTCTCATTCTGTCACCCAGACTGAAGTGCAGTGGCCGCTTCTGGCCACCGCAGCCTCGACCTGCTGGGCTCAGGTGATCCTTCCACTCAGCCTTCCAAGTAGCTGGAATTACAGGCATGCGCTACCATGCTCGGCTGATTTTTTGATTTATTGTAGAGGTGAGGTCTTGCTGCCCAGGCAGGTCTCGAACCCGCGGGCTCAGGCAATCCACTCACCTCAGCCTCCCAAAGGCGTGGGATTACAGGCTGAGCCACCGAGCCTGACTGGTAAATTATTTTTAACATTGAAGTATGAAAGACTTGAACTACCAAAATACAAATATACAACACTAATAGCTACAAAATAATGACTAACTTGCAATTTTTGCCAACTATGCAAATCAATAACAACATTGAGCAGTCAATGTCAGATAATTATCGCAATTAACTTTCTCCTTGCCTCACTATTCTTTTTCAAGCAAAATATAATAACACATACATATGATTACGCTGTGGCAATCAGAAACAGAATTTGCAAAGATGTAAATTCACATCAGCGGCAACCAGGAACAGAATTTGGAATGACATAAATTAATGTCAGCAATCATGAATGAGTTACGACAGGGTGGTCATACTACAGCAGGGAAGCCCCTAGTTCCATAGGCCTGGGGTCTTTACAAGAGAAGGGACACAGACACAGGAGGGGAGAAGATGTCTGAAGATGAAGACACACATGGAGGTGCCAAGTGACCATGAAGACAGGATTGTAGGGACGAATCCACAAGCCAAGGGACACCAGGAAGTTGACGCCAGATGCTAAGAGAAAGTCCTGGAACATATTCTCCCCTACAGCCTTTGAGAGGGCAAGGCACTGCTGACAGCTTGAGGTAGGATTCCTGGCCTCCAGAACTGTGAGAGAACACATTTCTGTTGTTCTAAGTGATTCGTTTGTGGTACTTTGTTACAGCAGCCTCAGGAGAGTTACACTGCACTCTCCTGGGGCTAGATGGGGATCTGGATGGGGCTGTAGGCATCTGGGGATAAGCAACCACAGCTGAGGTCGGCCCTGGCCACACATCACACCCTTGCTCCCGACTTCCTGAGGCGGACAGGCCTACCTGCTGCTCAGGAAACCCATGGCCAGCTCGGTCAGCTCGGCTTCCACCTCGTCCTGGCTGAGCATGGTCCCCGGGGCCTTCCATGGCAAAGGGCTCTCTGGGCCCAGCGGGGCTGGGAAGTCTCGCAGGAGCATGTCTAGGAAGCCCAAGGTCTCTGTTGCATCACAAGCCATCGGGCTGCTCTTCTGTAGGGCTCCAGAGGCCATGCCCAGAGCATCCCGGGGGTCTTGCTGCTGGGCCGGGACGAGAAGGTCTCCAGTCTTCACCCTGGGGAGAGAAGTAGGGGTCAAGAAAACCACGGGGCGACAGGGGCCCAGCAATGTAGAAGGTAGGTGTCCTTTCCCCGGGCAGTTTAGAGTCACAAAATAAGTGAACCAACAATCCTAGCTGGTGACCTGACACAGGTCCAAGTGGGAATATGCAAGTGCCTAGAGATGTAGCCTTAGGAGATGGTGCTGGGAGAAGCTGTGTGGATTTCTCAGAGAAGCAACAGGAGGGAAGATGTGTTCCTGGCTGAGCGAGGCTTCTGTGGCCAGAGGTGGGCAGGACAGGGATGCTGAGGCAAGGCCACTGAGGCAGGGGTTTGAGGTGAGGGGTGATGCCACAGGCCTGTGAGACTAGATGTAGTGACCAGATGGGAAAAGGGATACCTGCTGGGACTACCGAAGTGAGTTGGGGCAGGGAAGAGAAAGGCCAACACACAGGAGAGGCCAATCCAGGCCTGTTTTGGAGACAGATGCAGGGGGCAGGAAGAGTTCCCCAGAGGCCATAGGGCCGTCAGAGGGGTGGCCAGGAGGGAGGTACAGGGCTAGCCTGGGACAGGCAGGAGGCACCTGGGATGCAGTCAAGATCATCAGATGTTCTCTAATAGGAGGAGAAAGTTGCCAGCTTAGAACGGGTCGGGTTGCTAAGCCCTGGCTAGAGGACTGGTGTATAAATAGTCCCAGGCCGCTGACCCCAAAGGCGAGTATGTGGGCCCTTCCTTCCAGAGTCCTTAGGGACACTGGGGTCTGACCAGCTTCCAGGCCCTGCGTGTTGCACCTGAACCTCCAGGAGCCAGGATGAGCCCCCATTTCACATATGCAAATAACAAGGCCTGGAGAAAGATAGCCTCCCACTTAAGGTCTCAGGACAGAAGATGGGGCCCTGGGGGAACTCCGAAGCTGGAGCCTGTCACCACCCATCCTGTTCCTCTCCTCCTCCCCAGGGTGGGCTTCAGCTCAGAACTGCCAACCTTCTCTGCATTCACACCTGGTCTCTATAGCCTGGTCCTGTCCCCTCTCCTCCCTCCCCTAGTCTGTCCCCACTGTCAGATACTAGGGTCCACTTGGACTCTCGCTCACAGTCCTCCAGACCCAAACAGCCCTGGAATACCTTCTTTCCATCACCTAGGGTGTTCACCTCCAGGCCCACTTCCTACCACATGGACAGGGACCCTTGGTCTAGCACTGCTCAGCACAGGTCCTTCTCCCCCCACCATCTCCCCACCTCCCAGCTCCCTTCTCAGCTGTGTCTACTCCTCCCACCCTCCCATGGGGACCCAATCTGGAAAGCTTTCTTCAGGAATGAGTCCCACAGTTCAACCACCTGGGGTAATAAATAAGGTTCCTCTCCAGAAACAAACTGACATAAGAGTCCGAGAAGCATCCCAAGTTTAAGAGGGATGATTTGGGGAGCAGTTTCATAGCCAATCCCCTTCCCGAAGTCTTCCAGGTTCTGATGCTTGAACAGAGAGAACCAACAGAATCCCTGGGAGAATCTTCCAGAATCACAGGGAGAATCTTCCAGAATCACCCATCTTAGAATGTCTACAGACAGTGCCTCTGAATTAGCCAACAGGGCAGCTGCGGCACAGTCCGAAGGGAAAAACGAAGAGTGGAAACTAAGGAGAGATAAAGGTGCTTATGGCCCACAAATGTGTGTCTTTATCAAGAATTACTAAATTGGAAGAAGCCATCTGGAAGCATGAAGATAAAAAACAAAAAGGGAGCAGGGTGTGGGGAGGGAGCTAGGGTCTTGGTGCCAGGTTAAAAGTCTAATCAGCAGAGGATTTGGAATACAGGGATGAGGGGTGGCGCACTAGAAAAACAAAACCTTTCTCCCTCGGGAGGCAGAAATCAAATGTCAATTATTTCAAGTAGATACATAGAAGTATTTAATAATATAGAAAGAGAGGTGTTTGTTATGGAAGGTTCTGGGGGCAGACTTCAATTTCTTGTTATCCTTCCCATTCCCTCACAAGGAGGAGTAAATAAAATGCAGCCTGGGTGACAAAGAGCCAACAGGCAAAAGACAAAGAACGGAAAACAAGGAATGAAAAATCAGATGAGAGCAGGAGGAACACTGGCATTAGAACTGCAGAGGGAAGACTGTGAGGTGAAGAAATGGGCAGGGCTGGATCCCGGATAGGAGAGGCCAGGAGGACCAAGGAGGGCCAGCTGGAGGAGGCAGGGCCCGAGCCCAGCCCAGCAGAGCACAGCAATGCAGAGCAGAGAAACTAGAAAGCAGTATGAATTTCCCAGCAAGCTGGGGTGCTCTGGAGCAGAGAGACTGAGTCCTCCTCCTGGCCTGTTAAGTGCTCCAGCCCCTGGTGCTTCTGGGAGAGAAGGGTAAATGGTGCAGAGCTGTCCCCAAGCAACCGCTAGCACCAGGACCTTGGTCTGGCTCCCTGGTGATTCTAGGTGATCGGGAGGCACTAAAATGTGTGCCTGTGAATTTATATATGATCAGGAGCCAAATGGAAGGCCAGCATGCTCAGCCCCAGGACACACAGAGAAACCACGGCCCACAGCAGGAAGCCTCATTCTCAAGGACAGAATCAAGACCCTCTTCACCCTCTTCCTTTGTTCCCATTTGCTGATGACATCTGCTGACATGTTGGAATGCAGGGGACTCCTCCTCACCTCCCAGCCTCGGGGTGCTCTTTCCCATGCCTGGAGCCCCTCCCCAGTCTGCCTATTTTCCTCAGGACGTGTGGCCTCTCTTTTTTGCACTGCAGCATTACCCACCCCAATGTGCCGTGACCCCACTGTGTGCCTTGTGCCCACCCCAATGGACGTCATGCTAAGGGGGCCTGGGTGCTGACAAAGCTTGTGTGTGAGATTCTGCCTGTGCCTGCAGAGGGGACAACCTGGCTCATTCTCAGGGCCTGTGCCAAGGCCTGCTCTTGAAGAAAGGCAGAGTGCCCAGAGCCTACCCACTTGCTGGGGACTAAGCATACTTGTGACCAATCACCCACCTGAGACAAGAGGCGAGGAGCAACCAGACCATGGCTTTCCCTCCTTGGGGCCTGCAGGGCTAAAGAACAAATAATTTCCTTTCTTTTCCTAATACACTGACAGATCTGATATTTGGTATCTAGACATGAGAGAGAAAGGGACACAGATGGCAAGAGGAATGAATCCTAACACAAGGGGGTCCAGAGTCAGTCCTGAGAGGGCCCAACCATGCAGTGGCCCTGCGCTCTAGGATGGAGGCAGAGCTGGGAAAGCACCAGAGGTGGCTGGGCAAGAGCAGAGTTGCCCCAACTGGCTCAGAGCAGGAGGAACATTGCAAGAGTCTGTGCAAGTTGCCAAGGGAATGGGAGGGACACTGGGCTCCCAACCCCAGTGCCACCTACTTCTACCAGTCTGGCCAAATGTGAAAGGAGGCAGGTTCTTTCTGGATCAAGGCCCCCCTCTGCTTCTCATCAGGGGCAGCTACAGGGTGGGACTAGTGGTGCCGCCAGCTAACATCTGCTACTGCCCTGGCACCCTTCCTGTGCCTCCCCTCATAGCCTCCCGACAGCCTTGTTGTGTCATCCCTGCTTCACAGAGCAGGCTGCAGCACAGGGCTAAGGACCCTGCCTAAATCCTTGGGTGGGGTTCACGCTGGGGAACCTGACCCTTAACTGCTATGGCTCCTGGGAGTTGTTCTGACTCCTTCCCGCCCCAGTTGATCCCTTGTTGGCCACCCTGGTGTGGCTTTCTCGTGGTCTCTCCTTTCATCTCTGCGCCTACCACCCAGGACAACCCTTCCCTCCTTGCCCTGAGCCAGGCCACAGTACACCTGGCTCCCCCTCCCTGCACCTAGGCCACAGTACACCTGGCTCCCTCCTTCCATCCTGCCCCCTGGGTCACTGGAGTCCTTCAGGGCTCTGCTGAAATCTCCCCATCTTTGGATCCAGCATGCAGTCTTCCATGTCTCGATGGTACTTTTGCTCACACCTGACTTGTTAAAAGTATTTTCTTTTACATTTGAAATATCTATTTTCTTCTAGTGTACTAATTTTGACTCCTAAGCTCAACGAATGCATAGTTTTACCACTGCAGTTTTCTAGGTGGTACAGACAAAATACCCGTTGAGTCTTGCTTAACTTCCAGAAGTGAAAAAAAATAGTAACTGTCAGAAAAGGAAACTGCATCATAAGTGTCACAAAAATATAGTATTCACTGTTAAATTTTTTTCTACCAATGGAGAATCGTATTTCTTTATGCAAAAATAACCACTGGGAATAGTTTGGTGTAAATCCTTCTATGCCTTTTCCTACATATATATATTTTTTATTGTGGTTAAATATATGTAACATTATCCCTTTAACTATTTTTAAGTGTACAGTTCTGTGGCATTAAGCACAATTGCCACTTTTATACACTTTTACAGGCCTGACTTACTTTCTTTTTTTAGAGATGGAGTCTCATTCTGTTGTCCAGGTTTGACACAATCTTGGCTTACCATAGTCTCAAACTCTTAGCCTCAAGCAATCCTCCCACCTCAGCCTCCCAAGGAGCCAGGACTACAGGTGTGAACCACCATACCTAGCTAACTTAAAAAACATTTTTTGGGGGGGTAGAAACAGAGTCTTGCTATGTTGTCTAGGCTGGTCTTGAATGCCTGAGCTCAAGAATCCTCCTGCCTTGGCTTCCCAAAGATCTGGGATTATAGGTGTGAAGCACTGCACCAGGTCCTGATTTTCTTGACAGACTGCTAAGGTCTTGGTGTCAGGGAGCCCACCTTGGCCCTTTGCATACAACAGGTGATAGGTGTGTTGGCACAGGATAGCATGACCTGTGGGCTGAGGCCTGGCACCTTCAAAGAGGAAGCTGCAACACTCCACAGGGCACAGTGGACAGCAGAGGGCCTTACAGACATGGTGAGCTTCAGGCTGTATCGCAAAGGAATTCTGCAAATGAACCTGTGTGGAGTTCACAGCTTTCCACGTGGTATTCATTTTGTTCACCTCTCCAAACTTTGCTGAGGGGTACATGCTGTGAGTCCACACTGCAGAGGGAGAAACAGACCCTGGGAAGGCCAGCACCTGGCTGGGGTCACACCAGTGGGAAATGGCAAAGTGGGACTCATTTGGGGTCTTCAGATACCCATGCCTTTGTGGCTTCCACCTCAGTTGTAGGAGGAAAGAGGGGATTCTGATGGCAGAATGGGTATGGGCCTAAAGGCCAGCAGTGAGCCTCGGAGTGGTGGCTGGCCTTGTGATATGTCTCCTGTGGTGAAGCACAGTTGGGCCCACAGAACTACCTCCAGTGAATGCCATGAAGACATATGTCAGTTCTGCAGGGGAAAAGGCTCCAAGAGTCCACCACCACCACCCACGAGGTCCACTGTTAGGTCCTGGGCTAAATTCCTAGTCAGGTGCCATTTCTTCCCACTGCACGGACAGGCTAGGAGGCTTGCCTGAAGCCACACAACTGCGTGGTGCAACCAAAGGCCTCCATGTCCAAGCACTCACTTCAATCAAGGCACTCGCCTTAAACGCACTCGGGGTGGCGGGGGAGGGGGGTCCCTGAGACAGAGATGTCGTCCCCGAAGCTGCAGGGGCTGATGAGGTAGGAGTCAGGGTGGTGGGCCCGGCCCAGATGCTCCTGGCGGATGCGGAGGGACTAGATCCCGAAAAGCAGGGGAGCGTCACCCCTTAGCTCCCCAAACTGCCTCTTGCACTAGGTCCCCACCTGGCTCTGGGCTCGGGCACACCCCCGCGGGCCGACGGACCCCCAGCTCTGCGTCCCCGGCTCCCAGCCCCTATTCCTCCCTCGGGTCCCCCGGGTCGCAGCGCCCCACCCACATGCCGTCCCACTCGCACCCTCGGGTTCCATCTGCGCGGAGTCTCGGCCTCCTCGCCTCCCAGCCCCCAACACCGCCCCTCTGGACCTTCAGCCCCATTTCACCTCGTGCGCCTCGGGTCCCCCCACCTGACCCTCACCCCAGCCCCGTCGGCTTCCCGGTCACGTGCCGGCTTCCTCACCTCAGGTCCCCGCAGGCCTCACCAGCAGTCCCACGCTCAGCGCCCCAAGAGCCGCTCCCGGCCGGCCCCGCCCACTTCCCGTCCCGGCACCCGCGCAGGCGCAGTGGGGCCTCCGTACTAGTGGGGTCGGCCTCTGCTGCCCCCTGATGGCCTCACGGTGCTTGACCGTGGCCCTTTAGCTTTAGCTGCAGAATCCACCCAAGTTCCAGGGCCGCGCCACCCACTGGCGAGTTGCTTCTCTTCTCCAGCCTCGGGTGGGCAGATAGATGGGGAAAGAATTCCAAACTCGCAGTGCCCAGAATCAAGCAACTTGCGCCGTCAACAGCTGGTGAGTGGCAGAAAGGGGATGCAAACTTAGGATGCCCAGGCCGGCTACCCATCAGGGCAGGAGGTGTACCTTTAGGGCTGTCAGTTTCCCCAGAAGCAGAGGCTTAAGACAAAACAGTTATTGTCTTACAGCTCTGGAGGTCACGAGCCCTCAAGGTCTCAATTGACTAAGACCCAGGGGTCAGCAGGGTGTGTCTCTTCTGAGGCCACGAGGGGAAGAAACTGTTCTTTTGGCTTTTCTGGCTTCTAAAGACTGAGGCAGGCGTTGGCTCGTGACCCCTTTCCCTTTCTTCAAAGCCAGCAACCAGTCGAGCCCTCCTCACGCTGCCATCCCTCTGTGTGGTTTCCTCCTCTGCTTCTCTGTTGCGTCTAAAGACACTTTTAATGACACTGACTACAGCCAGATAATTCAGGATAACATCCCCATTTGAAAGGCAGTGAATGAGCAACCTTAATTCCCCTTTGCCACGTAGTCTAACGTGGGCACAGCTTCTGGAGATTAGGACATAGGTAGGCATCTTTGGGGGGCCATTTTTCTGCCACCACAGAGGCTCATGAACATTATTTTCTTTTAGGCCAGGTGCGCTGGCTCACACTTGTAATTCCAGCACTTTGGGAGGCCGAGGTGGAAGGAATCACTTGAGGCCAGAAGTTCGAGACTAGCCTGGGCAACATAGCAAGACCCTTCCCCCCACAGCTACAAAAAAATAAAATAAAAAATAAAAATTAGCTGGGAGTGATGGCATGCATCTGTAGTCTCAGCTACTTGGGAGGCTGATTGTGCCACTGCACTTCAGCCTGGGCGACAGAGCGAAACTGTCTCTAAAAAGAAAAAAAAGGAAGAAAATATTTTAAAGCCAGAAGAAATAAGCTTTTAAGTCAAATAACATGTTTTAATATATTAGTAGATTCATCTTTATACCAATGCAGTTGTAAAGCATAATTTTTTTTTTTTAAGTTGGAGTCTCACTCTGTCACCCAGATTGGAGTGCAGCAGCCGCTCCTGGCCACTGCCACCTCGACCTGCTGGGCTCTGGCGATCCTTCTGCCTCAGCCTTCCAAGTAGCCGGAACTACAGGCGTGTGCTACATCTGGCTAATTTTTGATTTATTGTAGAGATGAGGTCTCGCCAAGTTGCCCAAGCAGGTCTTGAGCCCGTGGGCTCAGGCAATCCACTCACCTCAGCCTCCCAAAGCGCAGGATTATAGGCTGAGCCACCGAGCCCGGCCATAAAGCATAATTTTTAAAAAAGTTTTTATTTTTTGAGTTGGAGTCTCACTCTGTCGTTCAGACTGGAGTGCTGTGGCCGCTCCTGGCCACCGCAGCCTTGACCTCCTGGGCTCCGGCAATCCTTCCGCCTCAGCTTTCCAAGTAGCTGGAACTATAGGCGCGCACTACCACGCCCGGCTAGTTTTTTTAAAAATTTATTGTAGAGATGAGGTCTCGCCAAGTTGCCCAAGCAGGTCTCGAGCCCGCGGGCTCAGGCAATCCACTCACCTCAGCCTCCCAAAGCACAGGATTATAGGCTGAGCCACCGAGCCTGGCCATAAAGCATAATTTTTAAAAAAGTTTTTATTTTTTGAGTTGGAGTCTCACTCCGTAGTCCAGACTGGAGTGCTGTGGCCGCTCCTGGCCACCGCAGCCTTACCTGCTGGGCTCTGGCAATCCTTCCGCCTCAGCTTTCCAAGTAGCTGGAACTATAGGCGCACACTACCACGCCCGGCTAGTTTTTTTTATTTATTTATTGTAGAGATGAGGTCTTGCCAAGTTGCCCAGGCGGGTCTCGAACCCACGGGCTCAGGCAATCCACTCACCTCAGTCTTCCAAAGCACGGGATTACAGGCTGAGTCACCGAGCCTAGCAAAAAAAAAGTTTTTTTTATGGAGGGGTAGGCCCTCAAAAGTCCTGCTGCAACTCTGTCCACCTGACCTTCGGATCTACACACTGACCTGCATTCTTCCCAGGAGTTAATTGTCTCTGGGCTGCTTCATTAACAGGAGGCCTTGGGCAAGGCCAGGAGCCTGGAGAACTAGCAACTGGGCAAGCTGAAAGGAAGCCCTCTGGAATGGGATTTGCCAGGCAGAGGGCGTCAGGGCAGAGAAAGTAGGGTTGGGGGGGTTCTCTCTTGCTCACCTCTTCTAGATCCCTGTCAGGGTGTTGACCCCTGGCAAAGCTTGAGGTTTTTTCTTCTAACTTTGGGTATATTCCTTAGCTCACCTGAACCTTTTTTTTTTTAAACCAGAAAAATGGGAACAGTAGCAACCAATCTGTCTCATAGGTTGTCGTGAGACCCTGAGCCAGTGTTTCTCAAAGTATGCCTGGACTACATACATCAGAGTGGCTGTGGGGTAGAGTTTGGGAACTGTAGCACAGGCGAGCTAGGGCATAGAGCAGGCCCTCCCACACTGTAAAGTGCAGTGCCAGTAAGAATTGATACATATCCTCAGTGGAGGCCATATCAAATTCCATTTGAGGTCCGTGGCCTAGAGATGAAAGCTAAGTGAGGCACCGAGAGCCTACCTTGGCTGTGCCTGAGAATACTTGTGCCCTGGGGCTCTGTCAAAGCCTTGCTGTCTGTCTGCATTCCATCACGCCTCAGCCCCTGGCTCCTGGCCTCCACCCTTGTGAAGGAATCTCTCAATATCACCCACTCCAACCTGCCACTGTGGCCACTTTCCTGCTTCTCTGGCCAAGGCCCACATCCCTGGTGGGGTGGGCAAAGCTGGGAGCTCTCTGGCATCCACAGTCTATGACCTCACAGCCTCCAGGGCAGAGTGCAGTCCCACGGAGCATGGCTGCTCAGAATGCCTGTCCTTTGTCCTCACTGCGCCCAAGACCAGGTCAGCAGTAACAGAGGAGCTGGATGCTACTGGGTGGTATAAGGTAAGTGATCTGGAGTGCAGAATGCAGCTTTGAAAGCCAAGGACCTTGAGTGAGATTCACGTGCAAGGGACAACTGCAGAGAAAAAAATACTTTATGCTGGGTGTGGTGACTCACACCTGCAATGCCAGTACTTTGGGAGGCTGAGGCAGGAAGATCATTTGAGGCCAGGAGTTTGAGACCAGCCTGAACCAGGGCAACATAGTGAGACCCTATCTCTACAAAAAATTACAAACAAACAAAAAAATGAACACTCGCTCGTGGCTGTAATCTCAGTGTAGGATCCTGGTAAGGAAGGGATGGGTGGGCTAGACTTGAGGCAGTATCCATTCCTCCAAGCCTAGGCCAGCCCTGTAATGGGACTGCCTCCCTGAAAGTATCCTGGAGGACAAGGGGGCCGGGTCATCCTCCTGCAGAGAAGGCCGCATGTCCACTCACTATGTCACTGGGACATGTGGCTGGAAGCACAGTCATAGCCCTGTGCCAGGGACCCTAGCCACCAACAGATGTAGTCTTGTTAGGGCCCCAGAATCTGACTGGAGTGACTGGGGAGGGGGCCAAGAAACCTTGAGTGGCCTCTTTCCTGAAGCTTGTACCAAGACACATCCCAGGACCTGATGCATAGCTTCCCACATGGTCTGCCTCCTGGGTTGGCCCCCCAAAGTGACACCCCTGTCTCACTGCATGTCTTTGTTCAACTTATAGAGTGGTTTCCCAAACTGCGTTCCGGGGAGCCCCAGTGTTGGAATGTCAGGAGGGGATCCAGGAACAGAACATGTGAGCTCTAGGCTTCTTTACAGAGGCTCTCCTCAGGGCTTCGTGTGCCTATTGTGAACTGTGAATCTACTACTCAGGAGGAGGGTCTGTGTCCGAAACATTTTGGACCTGCCCCTTGAACATACATCCACTGAAGTATGGAAAGCTGTTTTGCTGAGCTCCTGCCTACACGGTGGAGGCACGGGTGGAGGATGGAGGAAGTTTCCAATACACACCAATCCAACACAGGTGCCCCCTCGGCAGCTGGGAGTGGGGAGCACAGGAAGGCACTGTGGTCAGGCAGCCTGTGCACTGCCATCACAGGGCAGTTGGGCTTACGGGGTATTTTCTAAATCTGGCATGCAAACGGGTTCACTGGAGTGCCCAGTCGCCTCTGTATGAGACAATAAGGGCTTATTGTGAGAACAGGAATTGCAACAGGTTCGGGGGAGCTGCCAGGGAAGCCCACAGGCACCACATGCCCAGCCTGCTCCAGCCCCTGAGCTGGGAGTTGGAAGCAGGGAGCGTACAAGTGTGGGGTCAGTAGGGTGGCCCTGGTCCAAGGCCAAGGGGGCTCACTAAGCCAGATGGAGATGCCATCCCTCAGCTCTGCCTGCTTCACGAGGTCCCTCTCCTGCTGCCACAATGGACTGCCGAGGCTGCTCTCCTTAAGGCACCAGGACCTTGTGCACAGCCACCGTTAGCCCATGAGACAGAAAGGGGGAATAAGTTGTGGGCTGGGTCTACTCCCCAGGGTTCTAGACCTGGTAGCCTCCCTGCAGCACTTCCAGGGCATGGGAAGAGTAAGGAGCAGGCCAAGGGAGAGATGGGGAGGGGATGTGCAGAAAGTGGAGGAGGGAGTCCCACAGATGGCAGGGGCAGTGGTAACCTTCCAGTGTTGCTGTACCAGCAAAAACCCCAAACTTCTTGCTCTGGAGAAGACAAAATGTGTTTTAATGGTTTCAGTGGCCCATTACAAGGCGTCCACCCCCTATGGAAGCTTGGGTGAAACCATCATACAAAGTAGGCAGCCAGGGCTGACATCTTGTCCTTGGGCCGCCTGGGGTTGGGCTTCCCTGGGGGTCTCCGGGCCCGGCCCCGCCCTCGACCCTGCCTCCTTCCAGGCCCACCACGGTGCATAGGGTGACAGGAGGCTGCATGCCTCAGCTCCACCAGCTCCTGGAAGATGGGGTCACAGAAGACGCAGCCCATGTGCTGGGTCTCATCGCCCGGGAGTGGGGACTTGGCTTTGTTGAAGTCCACATCGAGTAAGGCAGCTTCGCAGATGGCACAGGTGTCAGCGGCCACCCGCACGCGATGGGCGTTCTCGAAGCAGTGAGCCACCACGTTGCACTTGTTGCAGGCTACCTTCCACTTGGGGCCTGAGGTGGGATCCAGCACCAGCACCCCGCTCTCGCATTCCACACACTGGCCGATGCCCAGCATGCTCAGCGAGTGCTGGCAGGAGGGGTGTGTGCACTCATTGCAGCCCATGCCTGTGGGGGGCCAGTCTGTGAGGCTGCTGTGCCTGCTACCCCCGCAGCCCCCGGACCTGCTCCCTAGGCCTCAGGCTCCCAGATCCCTCACCCCAGCTGCACCTGATCCTTTTGGCTTTGCTCTTGGGGATGCCCTTGGTCACCTGGCCCTGGGCTCCCGATGACCCCAGCTACAAGTGCTCTGTTCTCTGCTTATCTAAAACCTCCTTAATGGGCAAGGCCCCCAGGCTAACACCTGTCTGGTGGGTTCCAGCTGGTCACTGGCAACACCATGTGGCTCTCATGTCAATGGGCCCCAGGGACCACGAACTGCTCTGGAAGCTGTGGACAAATGCCTTACTCCCACTGGCTCCTGGTCTGCAGTATGGGATGAAGACACCCTGAGAGGCTGTGCAGGGCGCCAATGAGCTAGCACAGTTGTGGGGAAGCACTAGGCCCCTCAGGCTCCTGGCTCAGTGCTTTCTGCCTTCCCCGGGCACATGCTCGCCTTTTTCCAGTCATGAGGATGATGATGGAGGACAGCAGGGGATGCTGAATGAGGGTGCACTACTCGCCTCATGGGCCCCCTACATCCTCTCACTCATCCCAGTCTAAGAAGGAGCACAGCACACCACTGCCCAATCCTGAGAGTGGACTAGGGTCGCTGCCCAATCCTGATCTGGGTAGAGAGTGGCACCAGCCAGCTGAGGCCTGAGTTAGTGTGGGGTCTCCCATCTTAAGAGTCAGTGAGCAAGGGGAGGGCTGGGGTGAGGGGTCCCTTGGAGTCCAGCCCTGTATCAGGCTGGGGCCAGTGCTAAACAGAGAGTGCAGATACTCAATGGGGACAGAAGGGCAGCCAGGAGGGAACAGGAGTAGCTGGGGCTTGGGTTGAAACACTTACCTTTCTTCATGTCCCGAAAGGGTGGGTGGTTGTAGCAGTAGGGGCACAGCGGATAGCTCTTGCCCCGAGAGCCTGATGACCACAGGACCAGCTCAAAATCATCCAGCGGGCACCGGAGCTCCTTGTAGAGCTTGATGGTGCCATTCTGGGGGAGTGTGTAGGTCTCATCGCAGTGGGAGCAGTGCAGGCGGCTTGGCTTGGCCTGCAGTAATGCCAGGGCAGGGTGTAAAGGCCACAGTGGCCTCCAGCTTGCCCTTACATCCCTCGTAAGACATGACCCATAACACATCACACAGAACACATCATACACAATGTAGAGTCTGTCATACATGCTGGCAGACAAGGCCCACCCTACCAGGCCAGAGTCTCAGCCCCCAGCCCCACTTCTGAAATCCCTGCACGGACGTTAGCACCCATGACAGTAATGGCATGGTACTGGGGAGAAATGAATGCTAAATGTTTACATGGCCTCATGGCCCCATGGCTAGGTCCTGGGGTCATGGGGCACTGGATATTTGATGGCAAGTCTGCTTTATGCCTGTCATTCTTCTGTGACAACCAGGACACAATGTTATTCTTGTATGACTGATGACAAAGCAGAGGACTACAGAGGTAGCAGGACCTGTCTGAGCTAGTGCACAGGGTGCTGCATGCCTGGCAGTCACAGCCCTTCCTCCACCTACCTGGATGTACTTCATGAACCTGTGGCACTTCCCACAGCGTGAGAGGGGCTTGCCTGTGGCCGCCAGGGGTGAAAAGGATACCTCCATCAACTCGTCCATGCCTGAGAGCAAGCAGAGTACAGGAGTTATCCCCGTGGTCTCCCAAGAGGACCCCCAGCAGCCCGTTCCTGTGGCAGATGGCTTGGTATGACTAGGTGGTCAAGTGGCTGAGTGTGACCATGCCCCTGCAGGTGAGGTGTTTCATTGTTAGTGATGGGAGGCAGGCAGCAGCCCTGCTGGCCAGAGGCGCATGTTCCTGCCACACGTGTAGTAGTAACACGCCTACTTACGTCCAGACAGGAGCCTGGTGAGAAAGCAATGCTACCCTGGTCCATGGAAGCTTGGAGCCCAGGTCTGGGAGCTGGTCCCACGTGGGAGCCCCCAGTCCCTGTGTGCTGCTGCCCTGACAGTGTCCTCTGGTGAGGGGCAGGGAAGAGGCAGACCTCACCAGCAATGGAGTCAACGAAGTAGTGGAATTTCCTTTTGAACACATCCAAGGTATGGCCCAGGACCTGGCGGTAGTCAGCCTTGCCTTGGGCAATCAGGTTCAGCTGCTTCTCTACCGCGCTGCGGATGGTGGGGAGCACCAGCTCAGCATCTATGGGTGACCAGAATGGATGCTGCTGTGAGCACTTGTCCCAGGGCCCTGCCCACCCTCCAGCTCAGACTAGTCTTCCTGGCCTCTCCCTGGGCAACAGTATTCCACGGTAGCAGGCAGGCTCCTGTGCCCCAAGACATCCCCCGTTTCCCACTTGGAAACTGTGTAGAGGGTAAAGACATCGTGTATCTGGGACCATGTCACAGGTGTGCTCCTGGGTGTCCTTGGGCCAGTTCTGTGCTCCTCCCTCTCCCACTGGTCCCTGGGGGACCTCCAGGAGACAGAGCTGACAAGCACCTTAGCAAGGACCCCAGGCTTGGCCAGGAGCTGGTCTGCAGGAAAGAGTCCCTGGCCTCCTCTTTTGGTGCCTCCACACCTGTCTGTTATCCTTCAGACATTCCTGAGCTTCTGCCCTGGGCAGGTCTGGGGGCAGTACCGCTGCAGTGGGACTGAGAGCTCCCCGCAGGGCCAGGCTGTTTGGAGGGGCGGCAGAGTCAATACCCTGCCCAGGGAGAAGCCAGGGAGCCTAGGCGGCCCCAGGGCGGGACAGGGGGACTCACCGATCTTATAGTAGCCATGCACTAGGACGATGCCCAAGTTGGTGGGCTTAAGCCGGCGCCCAGTCTCCACAGTCACGTAGTTGCGCTGGCAGATGTTGTTGATGTGCACGGGGATGCTGGCATCTGTGCCTGCAATGCACAAGGTCCTGGTATCCTCACCTGCCCCCAGACATGCCCCATGGGACTGTACTGCAGCCTCACCCCCATCTGTCACAGGCCCTGGCGCTCAGCCCCTCCCTCACTGGTTCTGGCCACCCACAGGACAAAGGGCTGTGCCCTAAGTGCCCCCTGCACTATGCCAGGCACCAGTCATGTGCATTTCATGTATTGCCTTGAGATCCCATGGTGACCCTCTTGGCATGGGACATGCTCCTGCTTGGCAGTATAGGACAGGAGCTCAGAACTCTGCTGAGGCCACAGGGCTTATTCTATACCTGGTAAATGTGACCTCTTTGGCCTCCTCTGTGGCATCCACCCCTTTCTGGAGCTAGGGCCAAGTCCCCCAAAATACAGATGCCTGCAAGCTCACTGCAGAGTCGTTCCATCCCCACTTGGCCAGTTTTGGTCAATTCCTATCTCCTGCCTCCTCCCTCTGCAGGGTCGTGACCCGGGGCAGGTTCCCAGTTCTGAGGATTTAGCTTCCCCCCACCCTGACGAGCCCTCTTGGTGGAGCAGGCACAGTGAAAGATGAGGCATTCTGATGGTGGTTAGCATCTGTCTGAGGGGTAGAATAGATACTTGTGCTCATGGCAGCAGGCTTGCTAGGGTGGGTGGCGACACACCAGCCCCAAGAAGCTCTGTGAGAGTCTTATGCGGGAAGGTCCCAGGCTCTCAGCATGATGCTGGGGTCTGCACATAGTGCGGTGGGCTGTGGGTGGCTGTGACCACCCTCTGTTCTGGCCACAGTCCCAGGCAGCAGCTCTGGTCATGCCCTTCATACACATGCCCATGGGCCTTGGCCATAGGGCCACCTGGCCACTTTCCTGTTCAGAAGGTAACATAAGAGCCCTCTTCACTGTCACAAGCTTGTTTTGGTGACTGGGTCCAGCCTACTGTCTCATATGGCTGCCAGATCCATAGAGTCCCATCATGGGGAGGGACAGAGGATGTGGGGAGCAGTGCCCACACTTCACAGTGACTGAGGGCTGCTATGTCAGGACCCCACAGGTGCCCTGGCCCCTGGGAGAGGCAGGCCCAGAGTTCTGCTCTCTGCTGAGACCACCATGGTCATACAGACTCCAGCCTGAAGTAAGTTCCTCCCTCGAGTCCACTGTAGGACCACCAATGAGCAGAGCCAGGTATAGCAGCTTACTGGTCCACAGTCCTCCAGAGCCTGTCAGCTAGGAAAGTGCTACAGGGAACGGGCAGTATGCAGGGTTATGAGCACTGCCTGGGAAGAAGGCTCCAGCATTGAGGTTGGCCTCCCTGCATGGAAGACATCGCTCAGGATCCCAGGCCTGAGGATTTGTTGAACCATGTCTCCTGTGAGCTGTGTGAGCTGGTGACTAGGATGACAAACTCCCCTGGGCTGCCCATAGTCACTTTCTGGGCATCCTGTGGGAAGCTCTGTTCCTGGGACAGGCATCTCTGCTCCCTCACTCGGAAGCGGCTTCCATGAGAATGTGGCATTCCTGTCACCTGATTCCAGGACAGACCCAGGCTGGCTGTGTGGATGTGACAGGATGCTGATCTGACTTTCAGGACTCATTTGGCATCCTTGGCCAACCCTCAGCCCCAAAGGCATCAGTCAATATGTGCTGGCCACATGCTGCAGAGGGAAGGCCAGGTCCTTACATGGAACATCATGAGGGGCTGCCTACTGTAGACTGCCTGCTTGGCTGGTCAAACACTGGTTCACCAGTTCCCAGATGCCAGCCCATGGAAGGGAACACAGGGGTCACTGGGCAGCTTTGCAAATATACTCTAGCTCAGCCCTGGAGGTGGGTGTGGGCTGGGTCATGAGGCACCCACCGATGCCATGCTTCTCCATAAGTGTGATGAGCTCTGCCTCGGTCAGGTAGTCAGGTGGGTTAGTCTGCTTCTCCAGCATCTTCACCTCGCCCACGGGAAAGGTATCACCCCTCTGGCAGGTGGGCAGGCTCTCCTCCAGGGGCACACTCTGCCAGGGCATGATCTCTGTGAAGCCTGGGGAGATAAGGCACCACCACTTAGGGTCCCCATCTGGGCCTCCCATCCTGGAAAGGATGCAGGTTGCCCACTTGTCCGAGGAGACAGGGAGGAGGGGTGAGCCTGCAGCCTACCTGGTGAGATGATGGTCTTCCCTGAGCAGCTGAACAGCTCAGGCCCGATGCGGAAGGAGATGCTGCTCTGGAGGTACCTGCAGTCGTGGCTGAGCGTAGCAATGAAGTGCCTGGTGATGTACTCATACAGCCGCCATGCATCGCCCCCTGCAACGGGCCAGGGCTGAGTGCCTGAGAGCCGGGGGAAGGGGGCTCTGGCTCCGAAGACCCCCAGCACTCTCGCTCCAGCAGCAGAGCCCTGCTTATAGGGCCTTAGCGCGGGACATGCTGCAAAGCCCTATAAGGAGGAAGACGCACAGGAAGGAATGCGAGTCTCCTGTGTCTTGGCGGCTCCTTCACAGCTGCGGCTCCCACCTTCCTGCACACCCTCCTGCACCTGCAGGCACTTGGCCTGTGCTTCTGCTGTCTAGTGATGTGCCACCATTGCTTCAAGCTTGGTTGGCAAGCCTGTCTCCCCCACAGTGCTCTCCCTTCATCACTGCTTCACCCAGCATGCAGGTCACCAGCAACACCTTGGGCCTGGGGGAGGCAGGATGTGTCCCCACTGTTAAGCTCTAGCAATCTCTGCCTCAGTCCCACCCTGTTCCCCTATAGCTATCTGCCCATTCGCCTCCCCGACTGGCCACCTGCACCTGCTGTCACCTTTTCACTCCTGTCCTGGGCACACAGTGACAGAGCTCACTTCCAGGTGACCCCCTCACTATAGCCAGGCAGGCAGAGATGGAAGGAGCCCCCACATTGCTAACGGAACCTGCTACTGTTACCGTAGCTTCTTGCCCTCCCCTCCCTGGAAGCATGGGGCACAGGGTGAGTGAGATACCTAATTCAGCCTCTGTAGCAGACCTCATGGGGGTGATGGGGGGGTGGTCACCGGCATCATGGCCTTTCCGTGGGCGATTGATACCATCCGCTAACAACCGCTTCACCTGGGGAGAGAAGACAGAGGAGAGTTGAGTCTGGGCTCTGTTACCCTCCCACTGGTCTTGAATTCAGCCAAGGTGCTGAATTCCCAAGGCCTTAGTGACAGGTGTGGGTGGGAGGGCCCAGCTCTACTCACTGTGTCGGCCCAGTAGGGGTGATTGGCCTGCTGCCGTAGAGAGCCCTTCAGGTCGAAGTTCTCGGGGTAATGGGTGGTCTCCGTTCGTGGGTAGCTGATGTAGCCTTGTGTGTAGAGTCGCTCAGCTGTCTGCATAGCATGCTGCGGCCCCATGCCTGAGAGACAGGAGGCTCAGATGGCCTGGAATACGGGGATGGCCAGGGGCCTGCCCACAGGCCTGTGCACTCAGGCTCCCCACAAGGCGGCCAGCACTTCCTGGAGGGTGGGGACAACACTGAGTAGTCATGGCCAAGGTGTGGAGCTGCTGGTTGGCTGGGAACCTGTGCCACACAGTCTTGTCCTGCACTGTTGAGGATGGGTGCAGGAGGGGCCTGATGAAAATCACCACTTGCCCCAATCAATGGTGTACCCTCATGGTGCTCTTGGCTGTGGTGAGGAGGTGGCCATCAGACCTATAAGTTAATGTATGCCCTGGTTCTAAGCCCCAGGGTGTTCCCATCCTCATGACCCCCTGGGGCCACTGAGGGAGGGCTTGTCCTGCTACTCCCTGACCAGCCAAGGTAGCGCTCAGCTAGTGATCCCCCCATAAACCACTGCTCTCTGAGGGCCCTAGAGGGCTGCTCTGAGAGTACACAGCCTACAGTTCCCCACAGGGGGCCACCAATGCCTAGAGGCTGACAGCTGTCAGAGACCGCCAGCTTCCCAGCCCAACCCCCTGCTTGCTACCAAGGAAGTGTGGCTTAGAGAGGCGAAACAACTGTTCCCAACAGGTGACCCCTGGCCAGGGCCTCTCCCCTGCACCAGAGAAATCTGCTTGGGGACTCTGACATCAGGATGATCTTCTCAGGTAGGGACCAACATTATCACTGCGATTACTAAAATGTGTTGTTTCACTACATTTAATCTGTACAGAACCTAAAGAGGTAGGTCATATTGTTGCCCTGTTTTGCCATGAGGAAGATGAGGCTCAGGACAAGGAAAGAAGTAGCTGAGCTGGGATTTGGGCCAGGTTTGGCTGTGGAGCTGGAGCTCCAGAGTTTGATGCCACAAGGGGCCTCTACTGAGCCAGGACACGAGGTCCCTGCCTTGAGGGTGGCCTTCCACATGGTCCATTCTGGCAACAGATGCTCAGATATTGAGTCCCATTAACTGGTTTGGGTCTCCCACATAAATCCAGAGAAGTTGTTGAGTAAAACAACCCTATGAAGTGGGTCCTCCCTCCCATTCAGTTGTGCTTGTTTCTACCCTGGAACTAAGGAGACATGAAATCCTCATGAGGCTCAAACCCCTCCGAGCCTCAGACAACACCTGCACCCCTGGGTGCTTGCGGCACGGGCCTGAACGTACCCAGAGACGAGCTGGCCACACGCAGCATCTCCACGGTGTTCAGGGCCAGGGGCCTCTGCTTGGCCTTTTCTTTCCTGCTTGTGGCCTCCACCTGGAAGACGGGACTGACTCAGTGACCCTGGGGAACGCTCCCATGGAGGGAATTGAGATGTGTGGTTGAAGGGTCTGGCTTCATTCATCTGGTCTCCCTGCTTCTCCATTTTACTCTTCCCAACAATCTGGAGATTCATTTACTCAGGACCAGGAGAAAGAATAAAAATCCTTTTCTAGATAATTTTCTAGGGAAAGAGAAAACCTGAAGGAATGAGGAGGAGTCAGGGGAAAGGGCTACAGGTGCAAATCCTACAAGCCAGTGTCAGCCAGGCTCCAAGGATGTTTCGGGTGGTGCTCACTCCTTGCTGCACAGGAGCTGCTGACTGGGCCTGCTGGGACTACCATATCCTTAGATTTTTCAAGAGAATCTGGAAGGCAGGGTTTTTATGTGAACTCCCACAATTTTTAAGTGTTGTAACCATGTTGAGGTTTCTGTGAACACTGTGCAGATTGACTGGAGTGTTTGTGGGCTGTGTTGGTGGGAAGCTCTATGCTCTACACCTCTGTGAACACTTGTCACTAGAGACAACTCAACCCAGGCCCCTGTCCCTGCTGACCCCAGGATTCCAGCCCAAAAAACGTGGATGCTGTGGCTGAGGCCAACTATGTATGTGTAGCAGTGGAGGCCAGGACCCCCTAGGGGAGAGGTCTGGAGCTGGAGATGGTGTCTGCAGGAATGTTACCAATACTAACGGCAGGGAGCAGCCTTAGAGGTTCCAGAAGCCTCAGACAACTGCATGGGGGGCAAGAGGCCACTCAAGGAAGGCTGGAGAAGGACAAGGAGGAGGCCAGGTTGCACCCTGATGACTCTGCTAGCTGTCATGGCTGCAGGACATTTGCTTGGTGGCTGCAGATATGCTCCCACCCTGTGAAAGTGTCCCCTTGCCAGGGCACATCTCTCTCTTCCTAAAAGCCAGGCAGCATGTCCTTCCAATTCATAAAAAGCCCAAGTAAGAAACACAACACCACAAGGGCATGAAAGCTGAATGAAGCTGGGGATCCCAGAACTGTCCCCTGCTAGCTGTGTGACTGTGGGCAAGTTCATCAGTGTGCACAGAGGTCCTCCTACGGTTGTTAGCTTTAGAGATCTCTGTGTGAAATGAAGTTATGCCAAATGGAGGTAATGCCTACTGGGTTCCGTGGAAAGGGGTGAGTGGGAGGGACTGACAAGGCTGCAGGTGTGAACAGCTACTGTGCTGGGCAGAAATATCTTAGTAGGAACATATGGGTGAGTAACCATTCCTCTTTCCAAAACGATGTCAATATTTCAGAAGGAGGGAGAAGACAAGGCCCCGGATCACAAGCTATCCTTCCAGCCAGAGGCAGCCAAGGCCCCCCAGCTCAAGACCAGTATGCTAGGTGTGGGTGGAGCAGGCGCACCTGAGCTTCCTTCTCCAGCTTGGTCATGTTTAGAAACATCTGTGCGATCTCCCGGTCAAACACCCTTACACGGTCCCAGTCCAAAAGGAGAGATTTGTCTTTATCAGTGTTAACCTGCAGGAAGAGAGATCAAGGGTGAACACAAGGAAAAAATGTCCAGGTGATCCCATTACCAGGAAAGGGAACCAGGACAGATAAAACTGGTCTTTGGGAGCAAAATGTTCTCAGCTCACGTCTCAAGCTGCACCTATTCCGATGTGCACACACAAAAGTTGACACCCAGCCCTGTCCACCCCTACCCAAAGCCAGGCAGGTCTCAGGAGGGTGGCCTGAAGCTGAGACTGTTGTGTCCTTAAGAAGCATCTGAGACCCTGCTCTCACACCATCCCTGCCCACCTCCAATGCCTGGCCAGCACAAGGCATGACACCCAGGGGTTCCCCAGTGTCAATCAGAGCAGCTTTGCACTGTTTAAAATCTTATAGTGAGCTTTCGTGGAGACTTTTATTTGAAAAAAAGTTCTACATGCCTTGTCAGTGGATCCTAATCCAGGTGAAGTGAGGTCCAATGAAAGATCCCAAACTTCCCCTGTACCGAAATCACTTATGTATGCTATTCTGACTTGTTCTCCACAACTTTAAAATAAAATAAAATTTAGAAAAGAAAAAGAAAAAAGGGCTCTAGGAACTTTTAAAGTTTGAAAGTCAGTGCCCTCTGTCCAGTATTTTGACCTTACCACTATAGCTACTGGCTCTTGTGGGGTGACCTCATCCTGCACTGCCAAAGCTGACCTTGCTCCTACATATGCAAATTCAGCGAATCTAGACCCAGCCTCATCCCACTTCTCTATGAAGGCTGGATGCCCCCTTCCCTGGGCACCACAGACCACCCTCCAGTATGGCCATCCACCATTCTATCTCAGCCTGGGGTGTGTAGGCTAGCAATGACGGAAGGCTTGGCACCCACACCTCACCCTGGAAAGCCCCAGCATGAACAGAGAAGGTCAAGGAACCTTGGCCTGCAGCACCCAGTAGGTTTCCGGTTTGAAGGACTGGATTTTATCATGTCTCTCCACGCAGAAGCCCAGGGTAGGTGTCTGACATGGCCCAAAGGAGATGAGAGAGCTGTCTAAATCACCGTATTTACCCTGGAAATACTTGGTCTGAAACCTGGAGGGAGTGGGGGGGAGGGGGAAGGAGAAAGATACTTTGGTCACACATTCACTCAAAATGCTATGGTGAAACACCGTGTGAGTTCAGCCAGGAGCTAGGTGGTGTGTGCAGGAGAGGTCATGAGGTGGCAGCCCCTGCATACCAGCAAAAGAGGCAGAGCATGCATGGCCTTCAAGGGGGATTTGTGTGTGTACATGGTGACAGGGAAAGGGAGAGATAAGATGAGGTTCCCACAATCTCAGGTCAGGGAACCTCCTATTCTATTCTACTCACTGCATTTTCCCTGGGACCCCAGAGTGCATGCACACACTACATATCAAGCAGTGGCCTGTGTGGGCTGGCTCCATCAGCTAAACACATAGCTTTCTTTAGGGTTTTTAAAATGGTAAGCTTCCTGGTGCTCAGTTGGGCTGTGAGAAGCCCAGGAGCTATAGGTGGGGGCTAGCAAAGGCAGGGCTCTGGCTGAGGCATGCAGGCTTGCTCATGCACATGACCAGTACCTGGTGAATGCACAACCAATGCGCAGGTCCAGTTCCTGGCGGGCATCCACTGAGAGAGCCTCATTGTGATCAGGCTCGCCTAGGTGGGACATGGCATTGCAGATGTCCGTGTCTGTGATGGAGCTGAATCTGGCCCGGAAGATAGTCTTCTCACTGCCATGGGCCTTGTTCATAACGGGCAGAACAGCATCGAGGACCTGGAGGAGGGTGGCTGGCTATGGCCCACCTCCCAGATCTCTGCCGCCCACCCCATACCCCATCGTGAAGGCCAGGTCCCTCCAGAGCAGAACCTGTGCATCTGTATGACCTCCCACCTGGCCCTGCCAGACCCCTGACACCTCTCTGCCTTTCCAGAGCCTTAGACACCCCATGACACCCTGTCACATGGCTTCCTTTTCTCCTGCATAGAAACTTGTTCACATAGCCCCTTCTTGCCACTGTCTTCTCATCCTCTGCTCTCATCCCACCAAAGGAGGAAAACACTACTGCCAAGCATGTAAGGGACTTCACAGTCCTTAAATCCATCCCATGTGACCCACCTCACCTCCCAGGAGGGGGCAGTGCTTGGAGGGGTAGGTGGAACTTTTAAGAGACTGGAGAAAGACAAGGAAGGAAAAGGGAATGAAAAGGAAAGGAAACGGGCAAGAGCAGGAAGGCCACAGGTGGCCCCAGCTTGCAGGTGGGGGCAAGTTGGGCTAAGCGCAGCGAGGGTTCCTGGAGCCAAGACTCACTAAGAAGGCTGTGCAGGGGGAGGGGATCACCGCCAGAGCCTGGCCATGCAGCTTCCTTACAGGGGAAGTGGCTTCGTTTCTAAAGGGAGAAAGCCCCATGGGCTGCCACCATTCTGTACCCCCAGATGCAAAGGCCGGGGAGGAGCAGCCCTACAAGGAGGGGAGGAGAGAGGGATGGGCAGGACCAGACTTGCTGAGGTGCTACAGGGCAATGCTGGGAGCTCCAGCTCCCGTCTCACTGCACCCATCTCCTGAGGCATGGGGGTGACCCATAGGGAGCCATGGCCTGGGGGCACCAGGTAAGACCAGCAATTGTGACCACTGTAAGGGCACCATGGCAGAGGTAAGCGCAGGACATGAGGTGTGCACAGGGAGCTGCCAACTGCTTCCCTGAAGGGAGGGTTCCCGGGGCAGCTGGGAGGTGAGAGGCATTCTGGGCAAGGCAGAGGAGACAGGAAGGCGGGAGGTGAGAGAACGAGGCCCGTGAAAGACGTACAGTGCCGAAGCTGGGTGTCCACCAACGTTAAGTGAAGGTCACTGAGAGGCGACATGCTTGCCCAGGGTGCTGGAAACCAACCAGCCTCCACCGAGAGGATTCTGCCCTTTCTACTTCACTCCCACCATGTGGCCCCAGCAAGCAAATTATACTTGACCACCCTCAGTGGAGCCCTATGCATTTGAAAGCATCCACAGAACTTCAAGATAAAAGGGGTGAAGGTGTTTTTAAACCAGTATAGTTTATTCCCTTCTCTGGTCCCAGGAATGGTATGATTGCAAGCATCAGTTCGGGGCTGGTGGCAGAAAGGCCAAAAGTGAAGACAAAGGGGCTCAATGCTCACCTCAAAGCAGATGTTCTCCCCTTCCTTGTCACAGTCCAGCCACAGCACGATGTAGTCACAGCCTCTGCCCTCCACCTGCCACATGGCACATGTTCACACACACTTGCCGTAGGCCTGGCCCTGTCCGCCCACACCCACCCCAGCATCCCTACCCTGGACAGGAGAAGGGCCTGGGTGCAAGTGCCTAAGCCTTAGCTGGGAGGATAGGTATCTGGGTAGAGGGGCAAGAAGCTGGCTATGAGGAAGCTGGCTCAGTCATCAGAAAAGAAGTTAGCTTTGAACAACCATTTTTTGTACCAAAACAAGTGTAATTTCAATATAGTCTTAACCCCAAAAACCGCACAGAGGGGCTAAAAGGAAATAACCCTAAATGTTAACAAGTGGTAGTATTGGATAGTGTGATTATGAATAATTTTTCTTCTTTCCACTTATCCATATTTTCCAATTTTCCATAATGTGCATGTAAAGCAGAAAGCCTGCTATGCAGGATGAGTGACACAGTGCCCAGGGTGACCAACTGTATTGTGGCCAGGCCTGATGATGCCGCATGGGTCAGCAGGGGGCGCTCACAGAAAAGGCTGGAAGGCCCTGTCCAAGATGGGGATAAGGATTCCATGGATGGTGGGCAGGGAGTCTGTAGCCACCCATTGTGCAGGTTCCAGTGTTGCTCACGCCCAGACTGTCCCACGCACCTGCAGGAACTTCACCATGGTCAGCTTGGGGTTCGCTTCCTTTTTCTCCGTCGGAGCTTGGCTGAACAGCTCTGCAGGGTCCACCTTGTCCCACTTGTTATACTTTCCTACAAACACAGTTGCAGTGACACTGAATCATACTGCACAGCTCCCAGGGGCTGGACCCAGGAGGATGGCAGTCTCATTGCACAAGTGAGGAGAGAGGGACTTGGAGAATGGTTTGCCCAGGTTTACCATGACAGTCAGAGGCAGAGTGGGGTATGAGGCTAGGCCTCTGGATAACCCCCACCTACCCTTTTCTCTGGGCTGCTGAGCTGACGCTATACTCCAGCCACCCTCTGGCCTCACTTCTGGGACTTTCCCCATGGCTGGCCACACAGAACCTTGATGGCTTCTTGCGCTAGCACACCTGACCCCACTACTGGTGCTGTCATCGGCCCTTCCTTCTATGACCCTCTCCCTCCACTCAGCACCTGACGAACACACAATATGTGCTTAGTTGGTCCCAGTAGAGGACCTATCTCTTGGAGCCTCATGTCTGACACACCTACCTACTTCTCTACTAAGGACTCCTGCATGCTTGGCCCTCTGGCCTTTTAGGCCCCATTTCCTGAGTCTAGAAGAATGGGGTCAGACAGAACCAAACTCATATCCTGACTCCCCACCTGCTAGCTGGAGATAAAGCTTGGGTCCAAATGCTCAGCCAAATAACTCAGTTGCCATTGTTATCATCACTGTCATTGCTGAGCAGCAAAAATGCCTGAGGCCTTGCTGTGTGCCAGGTCCTATGCTGAGTGCTCTGCCTTCACTGGCACACTGAATCCCTACAATCTGGGGAAGCAGATGTCACTGCCATAAGACCCACTTCATATATGACAGATAGAAACTTCCAGTGGTCCAGTCACAGAGAATGGGGAAGAGCCCGGGTTGGATGCTCCTTCAGGAAGCACACAGCCCTACCTCTAGATGCAGGGGGTCACAAAGGCAGTCCTCCCAAGGCAATAGATAATAATGCTAGGAGGAAGGCAGTGACAGCCACCAAATGACTGCTGGACAACAGTCAACTCAGCAAGAGTGGCAGCTTTCTCTTCAATGCCTGACTGGACCAGGCTCCTCCTGAGTCGGGTGCTGACCTTTGTCTGCACAGGAAGGTACACAGGGAATGCAGTGACTAGGGTGTGCCACTATGATGGGGACCTGGGGATATTAATTCCAGAGCCTGGTTCTGGGCACCTCACCCAGGGACCCTCAGTCACTACTCCACAGTCTGCTGGCCTCTTGGCTTTTGGATTCTGGACAAACTTCTATACCAAGAGGCACCCCCTCTTGGTTCCAGCTGGACTCCGGGCAGTGCCATGCAGGACTCTCCTCAGCAGGGTGGGGTGGAGGCTCACCCAGGAAATCCAGTGTCATCACATGGCCACAGACGGACGTCATCTTGAAGTGCACCGGCTGGCCAGCGAAGGTTCCGGTGTACTCATGGACAGAGCAGGCCCCGTTCAGTCCTTTGTGTGAGGACATGTTCCCTGGGAAGGAGAGGCACAGTGGTGACTGCTCCAGCCTGGCTGCAGATGATGCAGAGCTCCCAGGATTGGATGTCGCCTCTCGGAGGGCCAGAATCCTCCTTCCACAGAGTGGTCAGTGCAAAACTTCTCAGGCTGCCATGGGTAGTTGGATACTGAGAGGCTGAATGATGCTCAGGAAAAACTGTACCCATGAACAATCTGGCACAGCACGTTGGCAACGCGGGGCCCTGGGGCACTGGGAGCCAGTAGCAGATGCTCGTGGGCTCTTTCCCTGAGTTTGTTTTCATCTTTCAATTCTATTTCTGCCTCGCCTCATTAAAACTTTACCCCTAGAGACTCCTACTGATCAAATCCCACAGTGTCCTCTCATTCTTTACATTGACAGCCCCCAGACATACTTCCTCAGTCTCTGGCACTGGTCTTCTCAGGTCTCCTCTCCCCTGTGAACCTCACTTTCTGGGCTGAGCTAGGGTGTCTTCCTCCCCCAGCCGCTGGACCAAGGGGAGATCAAGTTGATGCCTGCCATTTCTGGGTACTCAACACCCCACCAACTTCCAGTGCCAGAGTTGGGGGCGAGGGGCAGACATTCTTTTTCCAGCTTTCTTGTGTCTCAGGGATGTTGTGGTCCAGACTCGGCCCACTGGCTACTCATGAGTGACGTGAGGTCCAGAAGGCAGTAGCAAGCACCTGGGGTGATGTGCTCAGGGCATGGCCTCGTGAGGCTCTCACTGGGGAGGGGTTCTAACTGTGCCTTCCTCCTTCCAGGCTGGTTTCTGCAGCTTGTAACTGATTCCCTGACTGACATAGCACTCTGATGAAGACTGCACCTTCTGCTTCACTGTGCCTTATTCTTTTGGGAGTCGGGGCCTGGCACATACGAAGTGTGGAAGCAAATCACCCCACAGCGATAATCATACTGGGGACCTGAACTAGACTCAGGAGAAAGAAATGTACTGAGAGGCATAAATAGCCATGCTTACAGAGCAAAGCAAGAAGCAAGCAAGCTCAGGGCTGGTCTTTCCTACCTCGGGAGAGGATCTTGGCAATGGACTGTGCCAGGGATGGCTTTTCTGCAACCATGAGCACGGTCTTCATCTTGTCTCAGCCTTTCACACTCCAGTTTCAGGGCAATGGCAACAAACAACTGCAGAAACCGCTCTCCACAGCTAACACTGCTGTCAATGCTGACTCCTAAGGGAGGAAAAGACACCTAGGAAATTGCCATGCCTCACCAGAACCTACACTGCTAACAAGGAGACTCGTTTCAACAAACAAAACCTGAGGCAAGAACAAGAAGTTAGGGGAACTCTAAGCGTTTTACATACAAATAACTGCCCAGGTCAAGTGACATGGCTCAGAAAGGACCCTGGGAATCTTGCTTTACCTGGGGGAAGCTGATGTGGCCCCACTGATCTCACGTCAATTTGTCCCTAAATCCCTGCTAGGAACATGCTGGGACCCCGTGGACCTGGACTAATGGGCCAGGTTGGGTGGCTGTCTGGCCCTCCCCCAGGGCCAACTCTTCCACCTGCATGTGAACTCACCTGGAGAGAAGAGTTGTTGTGGCCTCTCCTTCTGTGGACCAGCTGTTGGCCCCCTAGGGTCGAGAGTACCTCTACCTTCGCTAAGACTGGGCTGCCCTGGGATACTTTACAAAATGCAAATGCCCAGGTTGAGCTCCCCAGGTCCTTCTGATCCACGATCAGGCCTGAGACCTTCTGGCGGGTGAGTCCCATCCCAGCAGAACTTGAGACCCTTCGCATCAACCCTTCTGCCTACCCAACTCCACCTCTTGCTTTGCAGGCCATGCTTGGTCAAATTAAACCGGACACTGTAAGTCTCCATGCCTGTGTTTCCTGGCCTGGAATGTTACTCCAGGCCTGGAAGATGCAGCTGGACAGCCTGCAGGCCCTGCTCAAGTGCTCACTCTTCTTTACAGAGCTCTCCTAAGACTGCTGACAGGATGAGTTGGCCCCTCCTGTGCCCACAGCTCTCGGGCTAGTTCTCCTTCCAACCTACTGCAAATCATGCTATTATCAGTGGCTGCTCAGACCCAACAGGACATGAGGGGCTTCATGGCTCAATTGCTGCTGGCATCTGCAACAGATTTTTGTGCCTGATACATGACATTTAATATCTGCTGGCCAAGTAAAAGAAAACCACACAAACTCTATCATTTTGGTCACTATAAATATAGCAGTGATATTTATAACATTGCATTTATTTAATTTTATTTTTGGTTGAAATCTCACTGTATTGCCCAGGTTGGAGTGTAGTGGCACACTTATGGCTACTGCAGCCTCAGCCTGCTAGGCTCAGGTGATCCTTCTGCCTTCCAAGTAGCTGGGACTACAGGCATGCGCCACCACGCCTGGCTAATTTTCTAATTTATTGTTGAGATGAGGGCTTGCCAAGTTGTCCAGGCTGTTCTTGAATCCCTGGGCTCAGGCAATCCTCTCCACTCTATCTCCCAAAGCACTGGGATTACAGACATGAGCCATTGCTCGTGTTTTTTTTTTTTAAAAGGGACTTCATTGAGACAACTGTGCAATCTTCTGGGAAAAAAATAAAGTTATGATATCAGACTAAGCTTGCCAAAAAAAAAAGTTAGACTCCTATTCCATAACTCTAAGACAGATTCCAGATCTAGTAAAGATTTAAGTTAAAAAAAAAATCCCAGAAGAAACACGTACTTTATTTATTTACTTTTTTGAGTTGGAGTCTCACTCTGTCGTCCAGACTGGAGTGCAGTGGCCGTTCCCGGCCACCGCAGCCTCGACCTGCTGGGCTCCAGTGATCCTTCCACCTCAGCCTTCCAAGTAGCCGGAATTACAGGTATGCGCCACCATGCCTGGCTGATTTTTTGATTTATTGTAGAGATGAGGTCTCACTGCCCAGGCGGGTCTTGAACCCGCGAACTCAGGCAATCCACTCACCTCAGCCTCCCAAAGGCGCAGGATTACAGGCTGAGCAACCGAGCCCGGCTTGAAACACGTACTTTAAAAGTACTCTCACAAGCTAGGCGTGGTGGCACACCTGCCTCAGCCTCCCAAGTAGTTTCGGTTACTTGGGAGGCTGAGACAAGAGGATCACTGAGTCCAGAAGTTTGAGGATTTAGTGGGCGATGATTGCATCTGTGAATAGCTGCTGCACTCCAGTCTAGGCAACACAGTGAGACACTGTCTCAAAAAATACATAAAAATAAAATAAAGTAAAATAATCTCAGTGTGAAGGAAAAAAACCCACCCAGGCACCTCAAAACTCACTTGAAGCATGTTTAAAAGCACTGGCTTATTTTTCTTAAACTGCCTATTCATATTTTTACCTACTTTTTTCAATTGGTTTGTTGTTTTCTTGTTTTTAGGACTTATTTATATAATGAGGAAATTAGCCCTTTGCAATATGAGATCACATCCAACAACTCATCAAAGAGAAAATCAGCTGTGACTTACTTCCTAGTAGAGACCCACAGTCTGAGCACACAGAGGGTGAGGGCGTAGGGAAGAGGCAGACTCAAACACGTGGGGAAATTAATGGGAACAAGCTCTAAGTGCAGCAATGCAACGATGCCTTTCAAAACTGCAAGTGCATATCCCAGCAGCTCCACTCCTGGGAGTGGATAACTTCATTTACTCGTTACTTATTGAGCACCTACTACATGCTTGGTCCAGGCCTGGGTGCAGGGATCACAACCCAGAGCAACACTAGGTCTTGCCCTCCCACAACTCATGCTGCAGTGCTGTGGTGTCAGCATGTGGAAGGGTGGGGAATGGGGCTGGACTGGGAGACACCTGGGAGAAGAGTCCAGGCAGAAGGACCAGGAAAGGTGAGGCCCCCGAGGGAACAGACGGCTGGGCAGGTTGGAGGGACTGTGAGGAGGCCATGAGGGCTGAGGGAGGGAACAGGGATGTAGAACATTGGCCTCCTGGCCTGGGACTATGGGTCTACTCTGGGGAGATGGGAGGTGGAGGGTTGGCACAGGAGTGGGATGATCTCACTTCAAGTGTTAAAGGGACCTCTCTGGCTGCCACACAGAAGAGAGTGACAGCTCGGGGCAGCAGCAGTGGAGGCTGTGAGGGGAAGTCAGATTCTAGGGGAAATGGCATAAAAGGAAGGAATCTAAGGAATTGACAGTTTGGGTGGGGACTCAGGAGCTGCAACTCAGGCATGTTAAATATGACCTGCCCATTAGACAGCCAGGGCAGCTGGGGAGGAGGAGGCAGCAGTGTGGAAAGAGCCCAGGATAGGAGTTAGGAGCCGGGAGCCAGCAGCATGAGACAAGAGCAGCGGACCTGAAAGCCAAAGGAAAAGAGTACTTCAGGGCAGGCGTCACTGTCAAAGGCTCCTGCCAGCCAGGCAAGGTGGCACCTGAGACCTGACCATGAAGCCTGGCAAACTGAGAGCCCTGGCGACCTTCATGGGGGCCATCTGGTGAGTGACAGGCGAGGTGAAAGTTTCATGAGGTGAGGTCAAGAAAGCTGGGGGAGGGGAGGGAAAGCTGTACCCATGTATTCTCCACCATAGGACTAGGCTAGTAGGAAGGAAGGGAAGAGGCAGGTCAGAGGGAAGGGAGCTGCTGGAGTGATGGCCCTGGTTAGCCACAGGTCTGGAGGAAGAAGGCAGTGTCCAGTCAGTACAGGGCCGTGACAGGGTTGCACTTTTCTTGGTGGAGGAAGAATCACAGTGCTTTGTTCGTGGTCCACTGAGGGAGGCCAGAAGGTGGAGTTGGGCAGGCCATGGCAGGGGAAAGGGGAAGTGCCAGATTTAGATGGGACAGTACAGGTGAGGAGGGAGGGGAGAAGGCAGGGCTGAAAGGAGTTATTACGGGGACAGACTGTGCTGGGCAAGGGGCCGAAAAGGTGCGCAATGCGGGTCCAAGAACTGTAGGAAGCGAGGCATTAGGGCAGGAAGTGGGGGTGTCACAGGAAGCAGCTCCCAGGGGTGGGGTACTTGGCCAGGGGTCATGGAAGTGTTAGAGCAGTGGCTGCTGACCTCAGGAGGCCAAGGAACATGAGATGGAAGGAGGATGATGTCGCTGAGGGAGAGGCAGTCACAGAAGTAAGTGGCAGGCCCTGGCAAGACTGTCTACGTGGACACTTACTTCCCAAGAGATAGGACAGGGCAGTGCTAGAGCAACTTCAGGCCAGACATGATGGTGCCTGAGATGAATCCTCGACAGCAGGGATCTCCAACCCCTGGGCCATGCATGAACCTGTACAGGTCCATGGCTTGTGAGGAATCAGACCACACAGTGGGAGAGCGGGAGGCAGAGCTCTGCCTCCTGTCACATCAGCAGTGGCATTAGATTCTCATAGGAATGCAAACCCTATTGTGAACTGTGCATGTGAGGGCTGCACACTCCGTATGAAAATCTAATGCCTGATGATACCCTCACCATCTGTGGAAAAATTATTTTCCACGAAACCAGTCCCTGATACCAAAAAGGTTGGGGACTACTGCTCCACAGTGTAATCATTCATGATAAAAGATTAGAACCACCTAGTGACAGTCAATAAGGAGCTGGTGAAATCCATGTGTGGCATTTCTATGCAAGGGAACAGCTAGCTGCATTAGAAAGGAATGCATCTGCTCGGGAAGCATTAATATGAGTCAGATCACTGAGACAAACCATGTTAAGAGAGATGGGCATGTAACAGTGTGCACAGAGCACTGCTGGTTGCCATGTGCACACACGTGTGCTTGTTTACAGAGAGTTGTCTGGTAGAACTCAAAGCAAACAGCCATAACAGTGGCAGAGTGGGGGTTAGGTCCTGGAGGTCAGGGCTAGAGGCTTCCTGCTCACCACATTCCCTTTTGTACCTTTTACATTTAGCACTGTAGACACAGGTGACTGACAGAAAAGAACCAAGACAATGGATTTAAACATAAAGTAAAAATAAAACAGAACCAAATAAAAGAGGGTTGGAAAGGACACTGTTCAGAAATGATGCCAATGGAACCTCCTTCAGCAAAGCGGCTTCTCTTACTCTTCTTGCTGTGTGGGAGACATGGCCCAAGGTGTGCCTCTAGCTGCCAACCCTGTCCCGCTATAGGAGACCACAGGGCCACTATTATTAAGAGTCAGTAATCTCTATGAGAAAGCTGCCCTGAGTAAAACAACAATTTACTTTTCTCCTCCAAATAAATACTTGGATGTTCTCCCTAAATACACACTTATCTCAGAGGAAAGAGCCATGATCTCTCAGAATGATGGCATGGGCTGTCCACAGGTGAGCTCACCTGCCGTGACAGCTCTAGCTGCATCTTTGGCTGCCCTGCTGTGTGCCCCCACACCCTCCCTCTCTGTGTGTGATGATTGTTCCTGCCTTCAGATCTCTGCCCAGACCGCTTTCCCCCAGTAATCTACTTGCTCTGAACCTGCCCCTCCTTCCTGAAGACTCGCACCTGTCACCACTGGTCTGTCTTCCCCACAAAGATGTCTAGTTCATCGTTTTTCTCTGGCACCTAGCACACACTAAATGTCTGTGGAATGAATGAACAGCCAAAGCTGCTGTGATCCGGCCTCTGCACTCCATTCTGGGTAAGTTTGAGTTCTACCAAAGTCAGAGGCCCTGAAGTGAGACTCAGGGCTTCCTTTTCTCCTACCCAGGGAAGCCAGAGGCCAGAAGGAAAAATTGGCAGCATAAGGGGATGGTTCTGTGAGGGCTTCAAGTTCTCCATCCATTCCAAATTAGAGAAAAAGTTTTGTCCTTAAATATTCCTCAGATTTCTTATGTCTATGTCATAGCAGTTAAGGTACAGGGACAACATGCCAGGTACCAAGCAGTCCTGCCAGCATCCTTGGGAGAAGGTGCAGCCATTGTGCTGGCCAACAGTGGGAAGTGCAGGGTCAGAGACCAGAGCAGCAGGACAAGGATTTGAACCTGGGCCTATTTGTTCTGGAATCTGTGCTCTCAGCTTGATCCTGCCCTACCTCTGAGTGTACTGAATGGAATAGCAGCCCTGCTTTACTTCCTGTAGCACTTACCACAGCACCTGACACACTCTTATCTGCTCATTTGATTCTTTTCTTACATTTCCTGAAATGTAAGTAAGCTCCAGAGAACAGGGATTTTGCCTTGTTCACTCTAATGGCAAGTAGATTGTGAGCAAATACTGATTGAACGAATGACCAAATATGTAAGACAGGGTCACTTTACCGGCAAAGTGAACAATAAAAATGCTTTTAGATCTCTAAAATTTAAAGACTGGCTGGGCCCAGTAGCTCATGCTTGTAATCTCAGCACTTTGGGAGGCCAAAGTGGGAGGACTGCTTGAGTCCAGGAATTTGAGATCAGCCTGGGTGACATGAGACCTCATTTCTACAGAAAATTTTAAAATTTAAAAATTAGCTAGGTACAGAGGGTGAGGTTGGAGGATCACTTGAGCCTAGGAGTTTGAGGCTGCAGTGAGCTATGATCGTGCCACTGCCAGCCTGGGCAACAGAGTGAGACCCTGACTTGAAAAAAAAAAAAATTAAAGAGACTGAATCTGTAACCGTACTGCAAACACTTCTTCTCAATGTTCTTTTTTTCCATGGAAATTTTCCATCTCCTCTATAGGAAGTTTTATATCTCCACTACTTCACTACTCCCCATTATCTTTCTTTTTTTTGAGTTGGAGTCTCACTGTTGCCCAGGCTGGAGTGCAGTGGCATGCTCATGGCCGCTGCAGCCTCAACCTCAACCTGCTGGGCTCAGTTGATCCTTTCACCTCAGCATTCCAAGTAGCTGGAACCACAGGCATGCGTCACCACACCCGGCTAATTTTTAAAAAAATTGTTATTGTAGATATGCGGTCTTGCCATGTTGCTCAGGCTGGTCTAGAAGCTCTAAGCTCAGGCAATTCTCTTGCCTCCACCTCCCAAAGTGCTGGGATTACAGGTGTGAGCTGCTGTGCTTGGCAAGAAAAGTCAACTATTTTTCAATAAGTAAGTAACAAATCAAGAAATCCCTTCAGAGAGAGAGAAACATTCTGCCTAAGCATCTTAAAGGGGGTACCTCATTTATCCAGGAACAAGGATAAAACTGAGCAGTCTACTAAAGGCACATGTGACACATCTGCATCAGTTTAATTCAGATCACCTGTCTACTTGCCAGACCGTGCAGTTGTTATTCACATGTGATATGCACCTGTCTTCAGTAGCTTTGTCTTTAAAGCAATACAAGTTCTAGTTCATTTTATAATTTAGCATAAAATGAGTACTTTGTAATATTATGAATATCACTATTTTCATTGGAGAGAATGCATTGTTTTCTTTAAGGGTATGGAACCATAGAATCCTGGGAAAAGGGACCTTGGCAGTCATCTGATACAATCATCTCAAGGAAGAAGAACAAACTAAGAGAAGATGATTTTCCAAAGGTCACCTGGGAAGCTTGTCCAGTTGGAGCTGAAACTCATGTTACCTTACTTTCAGCCAGGGACACTTAAAAAAAAAAGGCACCAAGTTCTACCTTTTGAAAATGTTTGCAATCTTAACTGTGATTAATCTTGGGGGTCTCCTTATTTCTTCCTTTAAGGCATATCTTCCATTTCAAAATGGAAGCCAATGAGAACGAAAGCAAACTTCACTTATACACCATCTTCACACTTGTGCCTTACCAACATTATTATTCACTTAAGTTTTTGCTTTCTTTTTAAAGCTTAAATAGATTAAAATGGCCCTGGCTTTCTTTTTAAAGGTTAAATAGATTAAAATGGCCAGAAATAGGTTATTTACGGTAACCTATTCTGTGTGGTACTTCAAGTTTGATCTTGTCGCCTGCCAAATCTCTGAGCCTGCAGTTTATCTTACTATTTCAAAAGGGGATTATCAAGTACTAAGGGGGTGTTGACAGCAAACACCCCAAACAGGGATTGTAATTACAAGGACCAAAAATGAATTTAAAAAGGAGTAGCAGGCCAGTTTGTTAGTACCCTGTGAACTCTCATCAGCAATACCACTAGTGATACGTGTCCTCTGGGGACACTGTAAATACAGAAATTTCCTTTTGTGTTAGCAAAGTGGATTTGGCTTAGGGGTGGAGGTCTAGCATCAACCTTCCTAGGATTTCCCAGCTCAGGAACTTTGCCAAATCCTTACAGAAGCAGGAAAAGAGAAAACAAACGAACATTTCCTGAGCTCCTTCTCTGTACCAGGCATACCATAGCTGTAAAGACTACTTTAATCTTGCCAACAACCCTGTAAGGCAGTTGTTGTGACTTTTTAAAATTATGAGTAAATGAAGTTTGGAACAATTCAGATTAGTGTCTAATGACCTTGGCAAAGGAATCCAGGGCTCACTAGCCATTAAATCTAAGTTAGGTTGGCCTCTCACGACCTGTTCCCAAAGGCGAGAGGGATAAAAAGGCAAGACCTGGCTATCATCTTCCCTTTCACCTCTGCGAGAAATTACTGCCCCGGATTCTAGTTCATTTGTTAACAAAAATTCCCTCCCTTGACTAGGGATAACAAGTCAGAGAGCCTGGGCTCCCACAACACCGATCCAGGGCCTAGAAGGCGGCTAGTGGAACCTGTCCCAGAGTAGACCCCAGCCGCCGCACAGCCTCCACGAGCCTCAGTTTTCCTACTTGTGAGACTAGGACAACAGACTTCACCTCCAAGAGCCGTGGAAGGGTTGGAGGAAGAAGAGTGTTAACTGCAGCGCCTGCTCCCTCCAGGAAGAGCCAAGTGCTGGCCCGTCACCACCTCCCTGAAGCCCTCAGCAAGCGGGGAGAAGTCACCCACGCTAGGGTAGAGGCGACGAGGATGCATAGCCCGGCTGGAACCCTCTCCCGAGCATGCGCCCCAGCCCAGAGCTGCGCTGGGTCAGCATTCGGGAAACCCGCCCGAGAAAGGCCTGCGCCCGCCACTCACCCGCAGCCCTACCGTGGATCCTGCTCGGCTTCCAGCTGCCGGGACGGCCACCGGCACCCCTACTTCCGGGACCGGCTGCTTCTGGCGTCCCCACGCCCGGCGTGCCGGCGTCCGCCCTCCGGCTCCCACGCGTCGGTGTCGCGGGTTCCGCGGCTCGAGCGTTCCGGGAGCGCAGCCAGGAGCGGCCCTTCGGGCAGGGCTCCGCAAGCCTGACCTCTCCCCGCCACGGGAAGACAGTAATGACAATTTTCGTTACAATGATTACGAAAACTGGTATGCAAACATCCATGTTCATAATTAAAATAATTAAAAACCACAGATATGCGTATAGCAGGCTTCTTTCAATAACAAACATGATCTGCGCAAAACATACCTGAAAAATTTGTAAAATAAAAATAATTTCTGTGTTAGGTTAGGATTATGGAAGTCCTAAAAAATTTTCATGATCTTATTTTAATATCGTTTAAATAATAATATACACACATTTCCTTGCTCCCTGGAGACGTTTTCCCCCACCTGCTTTATTGGAATACTAGCCCTGGTGGACACTCCAGGAAAAGAAAAGTTCTACGGCAAAGTAAGGTTTGGAAATGCAACAAATTAAGCGTCACAGTGAGATTTCACTTTAAAACAGAACTCCTTATACTACACCAACTCCTTGGTAGGTTCTCCATCTCCAAAATGGAAACTCCATCTTCCTGGTTGTGCAGGCCCAGTGTCTTGGGGCATTCTGGACTCATTCTTTAACCCATCTGCAAATTGTGCTGTCACTGCATTCAAAATGCAGATGCTCCTCGACTTACAGTAGAAATATGTCTGGATAAACCCATTGTAAATTGAAAATATAGTAAATTGAAAGTGTGTTTTTGACAAGATATTTTCAAATTACTACGGGTTTATCTGGACACAACCCCATCATAAATCTATGAGTGGATACTGTATGGGTTTTGCAGTGGAAGAATTGTAAGCAAACCATCCTAAGTCAGGAACTGTGTGTATATTGGAGATTCACTCAGTCCTCATTGCCTTCACTGCTACCACTTCCATCAAAGTCCCCCTAGCTCCCTCCTAGTCTCCTGGCCTCCACCATACTACCCTACAGTCTGTTTTTCATACAGCCCCCAGTTGTAGTGGTCAGGGTTAAGGCTGGATCTGAGAGGTGGAACCAATTGGCTTTTAACCAGAAGCCCTCTACTCATTCAATTAATCCAGTCCAAGGTTCATTCTGTAGAGCCCTAGCAAGGATCTGAGACCTGGATCTGTTACCAGGATTCTGTGTCTGTTACCAGAATTCTGTCTTGGGTCCTTGGCTTTGCTGCCAAAAAGAATTTCAGAATGAGACCAACATAGCAAGGTAGTTAGCAAGTTTATGAAAAGTGGAAGCAACGGAATAGTATGGGCAAACACAAGGAAGTGTCATGCCAGGAGTTTTTGACTCATGGGATTTGTGAGCTACAATAATGAAGAGGTAGAATAATCTATTAAAGGGTTGAATTTTTCTAAGAGCTGGGTGGTCAATTCCTAGAATTGGAAAGTCACTCAATTTATTACCATAAATGGGCAGGGTGGGAACTGTCATGGTGCTGGAGTGTGTTATTTAGTATGCTAATGAGCATATAATGAAGGTAAAGGTTAAAGTCAACTTGGCTATTTGTCCACATGCCCAGGGAGATTCCCCAACTGTGCCCTGTCTACTACACAAATATCCTGAGTAGGCTGCAGGAGGAATGTTGGGTGAGAGTTATTTGAACAGCTTTTAAAAAAATCTCCTAACAGCCCTGAAATTGGTGCAATGAAAGAGTTTGCCCAGGTTTCTGAATGCTCCTGCATGCTATATCCTACAGCCCTATTTCCCTACTTTAACCTGCCTACTAAGTTGGACATGGTGGCTCATACTTGTACTCCCAAACCTTTGGGAGGCTGAAGCAGGAGGATTGCTTGAGCCTAGGAGTTCAAGACCAGTCTAGGCAATATAGTAAGACCCTGGCTCCACAAAAGAAAATAAAGTGGGTGTGGTGGCACACACCTGTAGTCTCAGATACTCGGGAGGCTGAGGTAGAAGGATTGCCTGAGCCCAGGAGGTCAAGGCTGCGGTGAGCCATGTACTCAACCCCCCCCTAAAAAACAACAACCTGCCTACTCTATCAGATCCAGCAGGGGCACTGAGTAATCAGCTTTGGAGATCTAGTGTCTCAACGTGTTCTTGGTCAGAGCTGAGAAACTGCAGCTGCTTATGCTTTCTTCCTGGAAAGCTCTGCAGCTGACTACTGCTCCCCCCCCCACCCTGCGCCACCCCACTTGCCCCAGAGCTGCAGGTCAGGCCCTCTTCTGGACCCTTAGGTTGACAAATGACCCAGATTCAGAGGTCATTTGTCCTTTGACTTGTTGGCGGTCCTCTCCCAATGTGGTCCCCCGCCCCAGCTCCATTCTGACTTGGGGGGGGTAGTGGCCTAGAATCAACTCAGTTGGAGGGGTCTTTCCTCTTCTTTATGGTGTGGGAGAAACTGGGCCCACCTGAGGAGCAGGGACAGATTTGCATGTAGTCTCTCCTCTAAAGGGTAAGGAGAGACCATAGGAGAGAAACTGGGAGGCCCAGCCTCAGCTGTGGGACTTCAGGGGCAGAGCCCTCAGGTGTCTCCACCATGGCTTGAACTCCTCTTGCTCATCCTCCTCACTTACTGTGCTAGTGCCTGGTTATGGTGGATGGGACATCTAAGAGCTCCCAGTTCTCTCTCTTCTCTGGTTGGGCACAGGTTGGGCCATGGTCTTTGTAATACTGTTGATAGTTAATACTGTTGCTTACTCTCTCTAGGCACTGCTCTATAATTCAATCCTCATTACAATACTAGAAATTAGATATTATTATCATTCTTATTTTACACATAAGAAGCAGGTCACAAGATGTAAGTGGCAGAGCCAGATTTCAAAACTAGACAGCCTAGTTCCAGAAGCCAAGTTCTTAACCACTGTCTATAGGGCTTCTCACGCCTTCTCACTCTTTCTCTCTCTTGGACTCAACTCCTGGTCACCATGTCCTTCACTGGAAGAGCAGCAGCATTAGACAATATGCCCCAAACCAGCATCTATCTGCCAGGCCAAGTTCCCAAAGTCCTCATCTACAGGAATGATTGGCCCTCAGGGTGCCCAAATGGGTTCTCTGGCTCCAAGTCAGGCAACACAGCTTTCCTGACTATGGCTGGGCCCCAGGTCATGGACAGTGCTAGTTATTAGACAACGCTAGTTATTATTGTCACTCCTAAGATATACCACTGTTAAGCTTGCACAGCATAGTGCTTCAGACCCAGAGAACTGAGAACCAAGCCTCCTAGCTCCTCCAGCACATACATGGATGCCATTGTCTTCTGGGTAAATTTTACTCCTCATCGTCTCCAAGATGGTTTGTAAAGCAACACTTGTGTTTCTGTTTCTTGTACTCACATCTTACGTCAGCTCTGTGAGCATCCCTGTCCTCATGGCTGACTATGACATATGAAGCGGGACCCCAAAGCCCTGGAATTTCTTTATTAAAAATTGTGTATTTATTCTTATATGGTTAAACTTCAGTCACCCCAAAGTACTCTCCGTTGGATACAATACACCTATTGAGACACTTTTTCCACTGCTCAAAACAGTTTTTGAACTCGCTAATTTTGATGCCTTTTAGTAGTACTTCTGCCGTTTGTTTCACCTCTTCCACACTGGTGAAACGTTTCCTTTTTTATTTTTATTTTTAAGTCAGAATCTCACTCTGTCACCCAGGCTGGAGTGCAGTGGCATGCTCATGGCCACCACAGCTGTGACCTGCTGGGGCTCAGGCATTCCTTCCACCTCAGTCTTCCAAGTAGCTGGAACTACAGGTGTGCGCCTCCATACCTGGCTAATATTTTGATTTATTGTAGAGACGAGGTCTCACCAAGTTGTCTAGGCTGTTCTCGAACCCCTGAGCTCAGGCAATCCTCTCATCTCTGCCTCCCAGAGTGCTGGGATTACAGACATGAGCCACCGTGCCCGGCCAAACGTTTCCCTTTGAGGACCTTTTTCATCTGGGGAAACAAAAATAAGTCACTTGGGATGAGATCAGGTGAATAGGGAGTGTGGGGCACCCGTTTTTGGTCAAAAACCGCCAAACAGCGAGGTGCGAGCAGGTACTCTTGTAAATTACTCATCATGAAATGGACAAATGTGCTGAAAGAATCTTAAAAAATTCACTGAAGCTGAACGCAGTCTCTTATAACAATGATAGCTGGTACACTGATGCCAATGGTTCCTAGAACACTTACCAAATGGGGAAAGCCTGTACTATAAGCGGCCCCCTCCAAAAAGATACTTCCATTTTTTGGGAAGTACCTCCTTCATATTGCTAACATTCATGTGTGGCCTTTATGCTTGGCAGTCAGGTTGACTGGACCTGAAATCCTTGCTTCACATTTTCTTCTTAAGAATCTTGAATATGCCACTCCATTTTCTTCTGATATAAAATGCTTCTGTCAAAAATTCTTCCCCTTGTAAATGATTTACATATTTTTGCCCAAAGTATATAATTTTTTATTTTAAGTTTGGTAATTTTACTAGGACACATCTTGGCATTGGTCATTCTGATCAATTTTCTCAGGCTCATAGTTTCCCTCTGAATATACATAGTTTCAAAGTAATTTTTTTTCTAATTTCAGGAAGGTTTTCTTAAATTGTAATTTTAATATGTGTACTATTACTTTGTTTTGATTTTCCTTTTCAGAATCTTCCATTATATATGTGATGGATTTTCTTCACTATCTTCTAAACTTTGAACTTTTCCTCAAATTTGTTTTGTCTCTTTATTCATTTAACACACTTGAAAGAGAAGAACAAACTTGGAATAGTTAACAACCTGATCTTAACCCTTCCTATAAGACAGCCATCAAAACAGCATCATGCTGGTATAAGGAGAAAGACATGAAGCATGTAGTCAAGGACAGGCATATATAATGTCAACTGGTTTTAGACAAAAGCATCAGAGAAATTCCATAGGGGGCAATAAAATGTTTTCAATAAATGGTGGTTGAAAAAAAAATAAACCTCAACTCCTACCTCACAGTCTTCAGGCTTCTGTGGCTATTAGTTTTGCCCATTCTCCCCCCAAAACTGGCCTATGCATTGTTGGGCTGCAGGCTCCTTCATGGAACTCAGGCTAGAAACTACAGCCAAGAAATGATCATTCTTTTCCTAGGCTCTTAGCAGTTTCCCCCTCTTTTTTTTTCTGAGAAAGCAGGATTTATAGAGAGGATAGAAAAGTTCCTACAGCGGGAGGGGACCTGAAGGGGTTGCCCAGTTTCCCCCTCTTAAATGAAGAATCATATAAAACAGTGATTCTCAAGTTGAGACTCCCTCAGATGGTCAGAAAACTCACCCCAAAATGCAAGACTTGTCCTCTTTTTTCATACAATTGAATGGATTTAAAGAGTTGACATAAAACTTACCTTCAAGTGCAGTCATAAGAGTACACTTGCTTCCACCCATACACAAACACCTGTGTTATCACCACCCGGACCAAGACAAGGAGAATTTCCAAAGGCAACCACGTTCCCCTTCCAGTCAGTACTTCCTCCTGCATTCTTCTGCTAAGGACCCAGCAGCCCAGTGAGTGCAGGGTTGAATTCGCCCTGTGCTGTGTACGTGTGTAGGGGGTATTCAGGCTCCCTGAAGGCGGAAGTCAGCGGGCCCCGCCTGTAGTATCTTCTGTGAAGCAGCAGGGGGCGCTGTGGGCATGCTCTTGAGAAATCCGGCATGACCGCAACTAAACTGTTCCGGGTTGCCCTGGTGTTCGGTGCTCCCGGAGGGCCCCGCCTGGTGTCTTCGGCCCCTGCCCAGGCTCACCTTAACAGGACCAACTCCCAGGCAGAGTGTGAGGAGTGTGAGCATACCCTGGGGGAAGGGGAACTGGTCTGAACAAAGACAACTTCCCCTCATCAATGCGGGCATAAGAGGAACTAGGGCAGTTCATCTCCAGCTGTGGGGCTGCAGGAGGTCAGTATTAGGTCTTTAAATGTTTAATAAGTTCACCAGGGAAGTCGTTTGGACATGGAGTTTCTTTGGGAACATTTTAAAATGAGAGATTCTATTTCTTTAGCAGATATAGGACATTTTAGATTTTTCATGTATTCTTCTGTCATTTTTGGGAAACTGTTTTTCAAGTAATTTGTCTATTTCACCTAACTGGTCAGTTCTTTGGACACACATTCATTTATATTTTCCCTTTTAGTCCCCGACCCCGCACTTGGTTGTTCTTCATCTTTTCCCGTGTTCAGCCCAACTCTTCAGTTTGGTCTGAGGATAATACTGGGTGTCATTCTTTGGGGGTTGGAGTTGGCAGGGCAGGGGACAAGGCAGTGGTGGACTCAGGATCCTGACTTGGGGGGCTGCCTGAGGCAGCAGAGCCTCAGTGGGGCTGTCTCCCAGGGGTCTGATCACAGCTGGACAACCAACCCTCCTGAATTCCTATGTGCCAACTTCTGCACAAGCTCACAAAGGCCACCTGGTCTGCCCAGGACCCCTACACGTTTCCCACTTTGGACAGAGGACTGAGGGATGAGTGCTAGTGCACACTGCCACTGTAGCCTCAACCTGCTGGGTTCAAGCAGTCCTTCCACCTCAGTCTTCCAAGTAGCTGGAACTACAGGCGCGCGCCACCACGCCTGGCTAATTTTACGATTTATTGTAGAAACGAGGTCTCACCAAGTTGCCCAGGCTGGTATTAAACCCCTGGACTCAGGCAATCCTCTTTCCTTGGCCTCCCAAAGTGCTGGGATTACAGGCTTGAGGCACTGTGCCTGGCCTTGCATACACTTCAAAGAGGAAGATTATTGAGTTGGGAGGAGGGATAGCTAGGAAAAGAGGGAGACTTGGCATGCCATATACTAACCAATGTGAACAGAAAACAAATAGACTTGTGTGTGTGTGTATGGGATGTGCCTTTGAAATATGACGTAAGTCGCATGTTAGATCAGTGGAAATTGTTGCTATAATAGATGGCTACTTCAGTGCAAAACATTGGATCCTTATTTCATACCATACAGAAAAATAAACTCCACATGGATCCAAACTTAAATGTCAAAAGTAAAACTTAAAAATTGTTATTTGAAAATACAGTTGCATATGTTTCTGGCTTATGGAAGGAAACTATTTTATTAAAAAATTTTTTTAGAGACAGTATCTCACTATGATGCCCAGGCTAGTCTTGAACTCTTGGACTCAAGTGATCCTTCTGCTTCAGCCTCCTGAGTTGCTGGGACTACAGGCATGCACCACCATGCTTGGCTGCAGAGATGATTTTCTTTTTCTTTTCTTTCTTTTTTTTTTTTGAGTCGCCCAGGCTGGAGTGGAGTGGCATGCTCACAGCCACTACAGCCTTGACTTGCTGGGCTCAGGCAACCCTTTCACCTCAGCCTTCCAAGTAGCTGGAACTACAGAAGAATGCTACCACCCCTGGCTTATTTTTTGATTTATTGTAGAGACAAGGTCTCACCAAGTTGCCCAGGCTGGTCTCGAACCCCTGAGCTCAGGCAGTCCTTTTGCCTCCACCTCCTAAAGTGTTGGGATTACAGGCTGAGCCACCGTGCCTGACCCATAAATGGTTTCTTAAGGCACAAATAGTTATAATCATAAAAGGAAGGATTGACACATTTGATTATATTACAATGAAGAACTTTGTTCATCCAAACACTTTTTTAAAAGTGATGAGATAAGGTAAGCTATGAACTGGGAGAAGATATTAGAAACACATAAAACTGGCAAGAGATGGTATCCAGAATATAAAAAGAACTGCAAATGAAAATCAACATGCTGGATGTGGTGGCTAATGCCTGTAATCCCAGCACTTTGGGAGGCAGAGGTAAGAGGACTGCCTGAGCCCAGGGGTTCGAGACCAGCCTGGGTAACTTGGCTGGTCTTTACAATAATAATAATAAAAAATTAGCTGAGTGTGGTGGCACATGCTTGTAGTTCTAGCTATTTGTAAGGCTGAGGCAGATCGTCTGAACCCAACAGGTCGAACCTGCAGTGGGTGTGAGTGTGTTACTGCGCTCCAGCCTGGGCGACAGAGTGAGACTCCAACTCAAAAAAAAAAAAAAGAAAATCAACATAAGAAGGATAATTTAATGAAAATATGGGCAAAAGACATCAACAGTATTTCACTGAAAAGAAATTACACTTGGCCAACAGAGAAAGAAATGTGCAACCTCATTAGTAAACAGGGAAATGTAAAATCAAAAGCCACATTTAACTGGCAAATCAACAGGAGCTCATATATTGCTGTTGGAAACACATTTTGGCATTCATCTTGTACTGTTAAATATTTAAATAGCTTTAATTAAGCATATCTACTTCTACACGTAAATCTGGGAAGAAGCCAGATGCCTGTTAAAAGAATAACCCATACCTGAAAGTGAATTTCATTCCACAGTTGCAAAAACAGTTCAATATTAGAAATTTAATTAATTAATTCAGTTAATTCACTATATTAGTAGCTCAAAAAAGAAAACCCATAAGCTCATGACCAAGGGGGAAATAAATTTTAAGGAACAGAAATGACAGTGAAGATGACTATGGCTTATTAATGCTGGGAACAGTTGAAATCAGTGCTGTCCAACAGATGTAGAACATGAGACACACATACTAGCCACATTTGTCCATTTTAGTTTTCTAGGAGCCACATTAAAAGAGGGATAAAAGGCTAGGTGCAGTGGCTCACACCTGTAATCCCAGTACTTTGGGAGGCTGAGGCGAGAGGATTGCTTGAGCCCAGGTGTTTGAGACCAGCCTACACAACATGGCAAGACCTTGTCTCTACAATATATAAAAAAAAATAGCCAGCCATGGTGTTGGGTGCCTGTAGTCCCAGCTACTTGGAAGTCTGAGGTGAAAGGATCGCCTGAGCCCAGCACGCAGAAGCGGAAGTAGTTGTGATTGTGCCACTGCACTCTAGCCTGGACAACAGAGTGAGACACTGACTCAAAAAAAAGAAAAAAGAGATATAAAGAAAGGGATAAAGTTAATTTTTATATTTTAACTGAATATATTCAGAATATTATCATTTCAACATGCAATCAATATAAAAATATTAATTTATCTGAATTAAAATTTAAATTTTAAATAAATCAGCATTTAAAAAAAATTAAAGATAATAGTAACTGAATACTTAGTATTCTCTTTTTTATCTAAGTGTTTGAAATCCTATGTGTACCTTGCATGAACGTCACATCTCAGCTTGGACCAGCGCCTGGCAGCACATCTGACTGGTGGCACCAAATTAGACAGCAGGGGTTGGAGTGAACAGAACAAGGGGAATTCTTTTTTTCCTCGTTCTTGACCAAATTGCCTTAATGTGCAACTTTATTGTACAACATGAAGTCTGTGATTTCTTGAACTTCTTACCTGGCTCCACATGTAAAGAGTTGAGTCTTCACTTTCAGTCTTTACCAGCAGGATGGGTATCTAATTCTTCACCTGTCCTCCAGAAAGGGTCTGGACATGGAATGTGACCCAGCACAGGATCTGACCCACCAAAAGCACCACATGGTTGTGCTGAAGACCTCAGCCTGGATCATCACCTGGAATGATCATCTATACCAGGGCTTGATGTGAATACCACTGCCTGCCTGACTCTGCCACCTCCAGCTTCCTGCTCAGCAGTCTCTGAAGAGCTGAATTTCAATGCAGTTGAAAGGTACCAGTCAGGTCAGGGCTGACATGGTAGCCCACCACTGGACAGCTGTCCCCCAGGATTAGGGGAATTCTTAAATGACTTGTGGTACTTTGACATCATTGGAATACTGTGCAGACCTCACATGATACCTATGTATCCATTACTCATATAACTCCCTATGTGCCCCAAGCTGACTTTGCCAGATGATATGAGTAGCATCCCTAATGATGCAGCACCCACGATGTCTTTGCAGTGATAGTGAGAGTGGTGTTCTGGGATGCGTGCCACCTACTTATTTGACTTTGAGACTCTGGGGAGCTGGCGCGTGTTGCCTTTGTTTGTGAAAGTGGCTGTGGTGCAGGCCATGGCAGCAAGGATACGCTGGAAGCAGAAACATCTGGGAAAGTAGCTGATCTGACCCTGGCCCACAGCCTCCCACTCACTACAGCCCCACTTCTACAGGGTACTAGCAGACAACCCATTCTTCTCTCATCCCCTGAAATGTTTGGTTTTCTCCCTCCCCACCTTCTTTTTCCATTCTTCCTCTCTTGCATCCTCCTTTTCCTTTCTTGACTGAGGCCTGTTAGGAGGCCTACTGGTGCACTGTGTACTTGCTGCTTCTTCCTCGGGATCCCCCAGGAGTAGACTGTCCACTTGGCACCAAGATGGGGAAGGAAACCAGGACTTATTGAAAAAGGCCCATGTGGCAGCCAATCTGCTGAAGATTTTCCATACATCATCTCACAGAATCCTCCCGCCAAGCCTCCCAGCAAGCTTCTGACCACTACTCCTGCATTGGGATTGGCAGTTGTGGAAAACTGCCAGGAGAGTGGGGAGTGGGATTGGCAGTTGAGGGAAACTGCCAGGGGAGGGAGGGGCACATCTCATCAACAAGGGTACCTGCATAATGAACATTTGTATACCTAACCCTGAATTGTACCCCACATCTTTAAAATAAAAAAAAAATCCTTTCTTTTCCAAGAGGGTTTACTAGATGCCAGACACCATTTTCAGCATGTGACCCTTCTAAGCATATACTTTATTTAGCATAGCTGTAATCATGTAAGGTAGGCACTATGAGTAACTTTGTAATGCAAAATTCTTAAATTCATAGATGAGGAAACTGAAGCACAAGTGGGTCAACACAAATTGCGGAGTCAGCTCTCCTAGCCCCGACCCAGAGACTGAGGTTTGTCCCTCGGCCTAGACTATAGAGAACCTCCAAGCAATCTCTCCAGTGGCCGTGCAGCAGCAGGAATGCCTTATGATCTTGTGGAAATTTGGTCCAGATACTTTCGAAAGCAAGCATCCTCCAATATCTGACTAAATAGCAATACCAACTCAGGCAAGAAGGAAGTGAGTGGGATAGAGAGGAAGTGGGTCTGAGGTCATGGATCCTTTCCAAAGGTGGACCAGGTAGCACCAGTGGCCCACACTGCTGGAAAGATGCATCACCAGAAGGCACCTATATGGAGTAATGGGCTTTCATCTCATACACTCCAACATTTTACTCGGATAAAATATGTGGAACAACTGCAGTTACATGCCTGCATGGCCATATCAGAGAGGGGTTTGTTATGTGGATGATAGGCTAGCCAACAGAGACAAGGTTTGGGGAAGCATCTGAGTTTTCCGCCCAGCAAGGAATGGCAGCGTGTCAAGCCCCCAGTAAATGTTTCTATCTCACAATATTTCTCCAACATGTGGTTTTCCTCTGCCTGGAGGATTTGCCCCCAATATAGTTGGGATGTTTGTCCAAACACATTGAAATGTGATCCTCAATGTTGGAGGTGAGGCCTAGTGGGAGGGGACTGGGTCATGGGGGGTGGATCCCCCACCGAATGGTTTGGTGCTGTTCTCATGGAAATGAGTGAGTTCTCCTGTTAGTTCGAGTGAGAGCTGGTTGTTTCTTTTTTTATTTTTTTGACTTGGAGTCTCACTCTGTCGCCCAGACTGGAGTGCAGTGGCCGCTCCTGGCCATCGCAGCCACGATCTGTTGGGCGCCAGCGATCCTTCTGCCTCAGTCTTCCAAGCAGCCGGAATTACAGGCATGTGCTACCACACCAGGCTGATTTTTTGATTTATTGTAGAGATGAGGTCTCGCTGCCCAGGCGGGTCTTGAACCCGCGGACTCAGGCAATTCACTCACCTCAGCATCCCAAAGGTGCGGGATTACAGGCTGAGCCACTGAGCCTGGTTTGAGAGCTGGTTGTTTAAATGAACTGGGCACCTCCTCCTCTCTAGCTCCTCTCTCGCCATGTGACACACCTGCTTCCCTTCCCCTTCTGCTACGACTGTGAGTTTCCTGAGGCCTCACCAGAAGCAGATGCCAGCACTATGTTTCTTGTGTAGTCTGTAGAACTGTGAACCAAAACCAAACTCCTTTTCTTTGTAAATCATCCAGCCTTGGGTATTTATTTATAGGAACACAGAATGGATGAATACGCCCCCATTCAGGTGTCTGCTCAGATGCTTATGTGGGGCAGGTTGTTGCCACCCAAATCCAGCCTCTCCACACAGAGAGACCTTGCGTGATATTTCATTTTAAACAGTCCACCTTCTAGCCCTCAGTGGTGACCTCATTCCCTTTACCTCGGCCCTGTCCCAGCCCGAAAGCATGCCACTTATTTGCCAGCCTGCTTCTCTGCACAGAGTGCATGCTCCACTAGGAGAGGGACTTGGGTGTTACTTTTGCTCTATTTTTGGTCCCTGCAAAAGTACCTGTTATCCAGTAGGCACTTTGCAAGTATGTGTTAAATAAATGGACAACATGAAAATCACCATGCTCATAGGCCTGTAGAGATTACTGTATGGCTTCTGAGCTGGCCCTCCGTGTGCGATGCTGGTGCATGAACAGAATGGGTGGACAAGGACTGTGCTCCTGTACCTTGGCCTGTACCTGGCATGGCTTGCCTCCACAGGACCCCGGGAATGTCCACGCAGGGATGGACAGCACCTGGCCAGGATGGGATGGAGCACCCGCTTCAGTGCCAGCAGCTCTGCCATTTGCTCACAGGCTCAGGAGGACGGCTGTGGAGACAGGGTTGGCGGAGAGGCCCAGGGAGCTGAGACAGGAGTAGCGGCACAGGGCAGGCAGGAAGGTGCTGAGTGGGCATCCTTCAGTGGGCAGTACCTGAGACCTTCCTCAACAGGGTCACTGAATGCCTAGGGACCATGTGGGACACGTTCCTCTTAGATCCAACTTCTTCAGGCAGGTGGCATGAAGGCTCTGGGACAGGTAGGTGATGTCGGTGTTCAGAGGCATGCAGGAGTGTATCTCTAGGGCATGCAGTAAGGCCTGCAGGCAGCTGAGGAGAGAAGGCACAGTTATCTCAGGGGCAGGCCCAGGCCTCCACCATGAACACCTGTTTGTCCACGGAAGAGGCTAAGGCCCATGGAGTGGCTGGAAGAAGGAGTGCTCACTGAGGAGGAATGGGCCTCTGGTGTCTTTCCAATCATTTATCAGCAGGTTTAGGAGCATGCCCTTTGGTGTCCTGAGGCCTGGTTCTGTCTCCATGACCTGTCAGGCCCTCCATGAGGCCCTCTGACTTGAAGTTTCTCTTTGATAAGATGGAGACCCACAGTGTACATCCCAATATGACTGCTGAGAGACATTGCCTGGAAAGAGCTTATCGATGGTAAGGAATGTACAGGTGAGTCCCTTGTTCTTCAAGTTTGGTTTGGGGAAGTTGCTTAGCAGGTTTCCATTTAACCAGGCTGGGCTGGGTGTTCCGAATTCCCCACCTGAAAACTTCTAGGAGATGGGCATGGAGTGGGGCGCTTCCCTCCCACAGTTGTCATGCAGGGCTCTGCACTCCTGGTCTGCGTGGGAGCAAAGGTCTGACCAGTGTTGTTTGACCAGCAGTGCCTGCAAAGATTTGTCTAGTAAATAAACATATTGTTAAATAAAATTCATGGGCTGCCATTGTTTTGGACTAAGCTCTTGCACTAGGCCCCAGCAGACCATACCAAACCTGAATGGAGTCACTTGTGCTAAGTGCCAGGTGACCAAACTGAACTTTGAAACCAGCCAGTTTTCAGAAAAACAGGGGATTTGTAACAATCAATCAGAAGGGGCCCAGCATGATAAGGAAGCCCCTCTGTTTTAACTATAAGGAAAGTAACTTTGAAGTGACCAGTCTGCTTTTTGTTACTTATTTCAGCTTTCTTTGCAGCACTCTTCTGCCTGACAGCCAATCACCTCTACTCAGTTCATCTTATGGAAAATGGGAGGCTGCCCCAATTTATGAATCACAAATAAAAGCCATCAAATCTTTAAACACATTTGTTATAATTTTTTTTTAGCAATATTCATCTTCCTGCACCTAATCAGTCTTCCAAAGCAGATCCCTGTGGGGGGCCAGCCCCTGCAGATATTGGGGGTCCCTGGTAGAAAAGATGGCATCAGCGATTAAACTGGAGGGATAGATATTAAAAGAAAGAAAGATGGAGGGATAGATATAAAGAGAAAGAAAGAAAGGGAGGAGAAATAAAGAGATTGGACTCTGTCTAGTGCAGAAGCTGATTCTGTAGGAGGGATAGATATTAAAAGAAAGAAAGAAAGAGACTGGACTCTGTCTAGTGCAGAAGCCGTTTAATGGAGCAAACCGTAAGTCTTTTATCTCAAATTTTCACAGGTTAAATCATAAGACTTTCACGTGAACACAAAGCCAGGTGAATGAGAGGCGTCCCCCACCCACCAGGTGTTTCCTCAAGCATGAGGAAGGACAATCCCAATTAAATCACAAGACTTTTACGTGAACACAAAGCCAGGTGGATGAGGGGCGTCCCCCACCCACCAGGCATTTTCCCAAGCATGAGGAAGGACAATCCCAAAATTATCTCACTGTTCCTTATGCTTGGTTAATGTTCCTCAAAAGCAATACAACAATTCTAGCATCGTAATATTCTAATAATCAATAACTTTTAAAACTTATGCATACACAGCACCTAATGACTAACTTAAATCCTAATACCTTTCTACTCTGTGCTAATTCTACCTACACTATAGAAACTCTTAATTATAGCTCAAACCAGTTCCTAAAGAATGTGACCTAGTCCAAAGATCATGCTGGGCCATTTCTAGGAACAATTGATTACAATCTCTTAACAAAATGGCTATTCTAAAATCCTATATATCTATCTTAATTTCTATAAAAGTTTCTAATTCCTAATCCTAATATATAAAGTTGATCATCAGCAATAAATCTTCTAAAAATAAAACCCAAATATAAACTGTAAATTGTACTAAGACCAAAACTGCAATAGTAGAAAATGGGAACAATGAAATTTCTAAAGTTAGCTGTATTCTTATCAAACCTCAAAATATCATGCTTGATCATGCTTGAACTAACATAATCCCCTGATGTTAGCATGACCTATTCTATTTACAATAGTATAGTATTTACAATACTTTCTATGAGTAAAATAAATTCAATTTGTATTATAAGTAGAAAAACCCTACACTAACTGTAGCTAAAACTGGTTTAAAAGAATGCAGCCCAGTCCAAAGTACACGCTGGGCCCTTAGGAATGTGGCCCGGTCCAAAGTTCGTGCTGGGCCATTTCTGGTAACTCTAGATAATCATCTATACCATCTAAAACTGAAAACAGCTCTCCATATGTATATACTAATTCTACAAATAGACTTTTAAATCTTTTTTTTTGAGTTGGAGTCTCACTCTGTCGCCCAGACTGGAGTGCAGTGGCCGCTCCCAGCCACCGCAGCCTCGCCCGCTGGGCTCCGGCGATCCTTCCGCCTCAGCCTTCCTAGTAGCCAGAATTACAGGCATGTGCTACCACACCCGGCTGACTTTTTGATTTATTGTAGAGATGAGGTCTTGCTGCCCAGGCGGTCTCGAACCCGCGGGCTCAGGCAATCCACTCACCTCAGCCTCCCAAAGGCTTGGGATTACAGGCTGAGCCACCGAGCCCAGCCTTTTAAATCTTATAAAGAAACTTGTACCATATTAAAAGTTCCCAAATGTGACCTGAGTTTGAATTATATTAAGATTAAAGCCGAAACCGCAGTCTGTGAGAAACGGGAACAATGGACTCCTAAAGTTAGCCATGCCTGTCGTAAATTCAGAGCTTCAAGCTTAGATCATCAAAGTTCCTTCTAATAAGATGTGCAAAATAGCAAAAAAGGGAAGAGGAAATGGGCCAACAGCTCCTGAACACATCCTAGTGGTCTCAGGGTCCACAGCCCACCTTGATCCCTAACGTTCAGGTGGGCCTCTGTGGCTGGCTCCCAATAGATCCCAGCTGTCAGTTGCATCTGAACCCCAGGTTCCTGGGCTGCGCCCATGGTTCCATGAGCATCTAAGAATGGGCCTCACTTCCTGTCTTATTTCCTGCCCTGACTGTGTTGAGGTATTCTGGGAACTCTCTGAAGGCGCCTGCCCACCCGTGCACCTGAGCACTGGATGTAGGTTGCCTGAGAGGTAGAGGTAGGACAGGTGCAGCTTCTGGAGGTGGCTGGGCTTGCTCAGTTGGAAGAGGAAGTAGCTGAAGGACCATGCAACCTCCAGGGAGAAGGCCCAGTGGTGGAAGGTCAGCTTGCAGTTGCACAGGCTGTAGGTCCGTCCAGTTACTTGGCAGACTCTGCTCTGACAGTACCCAGAACCAAACATCTCCAGTTCCTGGATGAAATTTATTCCAGCATTCTCGGAACTTCCAGCAGATTGTGGAAGGGGATCTCCTCAATGTGCATCCCCCTTCTGTCGCAGCAGGGGCACAGGGAACCTCCACTCTACTCACTTTCTTCAGGAGGCTTGAGGGGAATATATCTAACATGAAAGGGCTTCACGGGAAAAGATCAACGTGTAATTCCAGGGGTTCCCACAGCTGCTTCAGTCCTTTTCTTGTTCTTCTACTGGTTTGAGCCTGGCTGTGGCCTGGGGTATCTCTGCCTTAACTGCTGATGACAACCCAAATGGGAACCTGGCCAGGCTGTGGAGGCTCCTTTACTTGGGACCTGCTTAAAGTGCAGGGTCAGGTCCAGCACCTTGATTCCCATTTCCTTGAGGAGAGGGGTATGGTGAGATGCTGACACCTGGGGGAGTCTAGGAGAGATGAGCAGCGGCAGCTCTGGCCGCTCCCCAGACCCCTAAGCCAGCCTTCTCATCCTCTCTCTCAGGTGGGCTTCTCCTTCCTTGCTTGAGCTCCCTCTAAGTCCCCTTCCTCACACAGCCAGCACTGTGACCTCCAGAAGGTGAAGAGCCCACTCCTTAATGCCCTTCAGCTGCATGGTGAACTACTTTAGGTTCCCCCTTTGCCCCCCTAACTGGGCTCAATGCTCCACCCCTCTCAGTTCAGGTCACACTCCCTCTACCCTGTGCTGGGCCTTGGTCCTAGCATCCCCCGTACCCAGGATAAGTGCTATGGGCAGGGAAAGCCTGCTGCCCATCCGACACAGCTCTCAAGCTGCCTTGGTTGGGCCACTGGACTATCAGAGAGCCCAGAAGGACCAAGGGGAAGGGCCAGGCCTGAACCAAGGCCTTCAGAGCCTCTGTGTGCCCCTTGGCAGTAAGTGATAGTTGGGAAGAGTCGACTGTGAACTCTCCCAAGGCAGTTATTGCTGAGGCCTTCTTGCACAGCAGGCCATGTGCTACAAGTTCCAGGAGCTTGGGGAGGGCTGGATTGCTCATCTCCATGGCCCTGGTGCAGGATAAAGTGAAAATCCTTGGAAGATCTATTGCTGCAAGCATCCCTCCCAGGAGGGCACATGGGACAAAAGTCTTTGCATCTTTCCCAGGACTAAAAGCTGGCTCGACCCTGTATTCATGACCCAAATCCCACAATTCGAGTCTTGCAAGCCTGAAACTCTGGGCCTCTCAGGCCTGGGGAGATGAAGTCCAAAACCTCAGGGGTTTACATCTATTTCTTGCTAGGTTTTCAAGGCTTTAAAAGGGCCTCAACATTCCTCCTAAGCTTTCACCATTAAGATTGCCATGAGCACCTAAGGACATTGTACCCAAACTCCACATCAATTCTCCAAAGTGCACCTACATTCTGACCATTTCTCATCACTTCCTCTTCTAATGAGCTACCAGGATCTCTTTTCCCAATAATTACAGTGGCCTTGTGATTTGTCTCCCTGCTTCTGCCCTTGAGTCCCCCATGGTCCAAGTCAGATGATGCCACTCTTCCACCCAAAACTCGAGTGGCTTCATTTTCACTGAATACAATCTGAATACAATCCATCCTGCAGTTGTCCCTTACAGAGTCCATCCTCTTAGTATCTCGGGACTCACCTCCTGTCACCCTCCCCAGTATTCATTCTGCACCAGCAACCTACACTGGCCTCCATGCTTCTTCTTAAACCCAAGAAACACTCTGCCTCAGGGCCTTTGCACTTCTTGTTCCTTGCCTAAAAAGTTTTCTCCCAGCCGGGCTCGGTGGCTCAGCCTGTAATCCCGCACCTTTGGGAGACTGAGGTGAGTGGATTGCCTGAGCCTGCGGGTTCGAGACCCACCTGGGCAGGCGAGACCTCATCTCTACAATAAAATCAAAAAATTAGCCAGGTGTGGTAGCGCGCGCCTGTAATTCCGGCTACTTGGAAGGCTGAGGTGGAAGGATCGCTGGAGCCCAGCAGGTCGAGGCTGTGGTGGCCGGCAGCGGCCACTGCACTCCAGTCTGGGCGACACAGTGAGACTCCAACTCAAAAAAAAAAAAAAGTTTTCTTCCATATATCCTCATGGCTGGTTCCCCTACTTCATTCAAGTCTCTCTTAAATTTCACTGTTTGAGAGGTTTTCCCTGACCACCCATGTAGGAAAGAACTCCCATTCCTTAATTATGTATCTATCCTAACTGGATTTATTGCACACTTAGACTAGAACTTCTGTCTGTCTCTCACTAGCCCCCCCCACTATGTGTGAGCACACACAGTTGCTTACTGTCAATTTCTGCTAAACTGCATGAAAAAAAGAGAGCTGTGTCTGCTTTTATTACTGCTGTGGTCTATGACAAACATCATGACCATCTTACAGTAGGCAAGCAAGGCATATTTTAAATGCATTTCAAGAGCAAGTTTGGACAATATAAACTTATCACAGTCCCACTAGTCATGCTGAGGGTGATTACAGATTGGAGGTTTTCTTTCTTTGCTCTCACAAAGCATCGGTTTCAGGTTAGTTATGGATTCTTTCAACTGCCCCAGTGCCTCCTATTTTCCTGCAGGGAAATATAGCCTTATCCTGTTACCATCCACAATTCACCATAGAGCAGGTCTTTGTGCAGTGATGGGGATGTTCTGTACCTATGCTGTCAGATGGGAAGCCGTGACCACATGTCGTTACTGAGCTTCTGAAATGTGGCTAGCATGACTGAGGGACTGAATTTTAATTTTATTTAATTTCAACTATAATAGCTATGTACCATCTATCTTTTTATGATTTATTACTCATACACGTAATGAGCTCTAGATAACAAAACCAAGCTAATGATTAACATAAAACATAAGTCTGAAACTAAATATCATAAAGGAAAGGAGTTTACATTTTTAGGATGTTAGGGAGTTTCAAAAGAGTCCAAGAAGAATGCTCCTTATCTAGGTTTGCAGATGTTTCTTTAAAGATGTGTAGCTTCTCCATAATTCTTGGTTATTAGGTGATTTATTTCTATTTTTTTTTTTTTGAGTTGGTGTCTCATTCTGTCGCCTAGACAGGAGTGCAGTGGCACACTCCTGGCCACCGCAGCCTTGACCTGCTGGGCTCCGGCGATCCTTCCGCTTCAGCCTTCCAAGTAGCTGAAACTACAGGCGCACGCTACCACGCCCGGCTAATTTTTGATTTATTGTAGAGATGAGGTCTTGCCAAGTTGCCCAGGTGGGTCTTGAACCTGTGGGCTCAGGCAATCCACTCACCTCAGCCTCCCAAAGTGCGGATTACAGGCTGAGTCACCGAGCCCAGCTTATTAGGTGATTTAATATGACTGGTTGTTCCCTTTCAAACATTGGCAGTAATTTACCAGACAAGTTTGGCCCCAAACAGGTTACACTTAGGAAGGGGGGAAAACCATATTCCTGAGGGCAATCCAGAGGAAAAAAAAGTGCCCTTTAAATCCAAGTGGCTTTTGCACTCGGCCCAGCTCATCATGAAAGAAAATTTCTAAAACGAGTAAATAACTAAGTGTCAGCTGGCTTCCCATTTCTTACACTTTTTCCTCTTTGTCCCCTGCTCATGTCTGCCTAACTACCTAACAAGTATAACATGACAATTGCTGAAATTAATTTTAAATTTTTAACTTGCAAAGAAGTGTTCCAAAAAGAATAACAACCACAACAAAGAAATCATAAAACAACAAAAGCACACTACTGGATAAATCATTAAAAATAAAATCTGTCAACCCAGTACAACCTGTCCACAAAATATATACAAAAATAAAAAAGTTTTATTACTGAATAAATAGTATTAAACCCAACTGATGCATATCACAGGCAATCTGCTAAAGAGACTGCAAAGACAGAAAAAAACTCACCTAAATTTTAGATAGTCAGACAGATACAATCCATGACATACATGTTAATTGTCTTTGTCCAAAGGAAGAAATGAAACTTCCCCTATAATTTCTGAGAAGCAAGAATTTACAACTTAGAGTCAAGTACTTAAACTCAGTTCCACAGAGACAGGGAGACAGGACCCCTATCCTTGTCTATATTCATGTTCTCCAGAGGTGACGCCAAGAAAGACTGTCCCGGAATAGAGAGCTGACAAGAAGTTTATTTAGCTTTTTAAAAAGATTTACATACAGCTGAAAGAGACAGAGAAAGTTTTCGCGATTACAAATATTTTCTGGAGGAGATATGGAAAGGGAAGAGAGGAAGAAGGGAAGTCCCATTTCCCCTTTTGACACCAAGGGAAATTAAAAATTCACAACCTTTCATATTTGTATTTACCTTTACAAATACAAGTCAGGCTGTGACCTCCAAGGTCATTCCTTCAAGATGACACCAAAATGCATGAGATTAAAACAAAGTTTTAATCAGAGGCAAATTCATAATCAACTCCTTTCATGACTAAAGAAGATGGAAGAAGTAAGTACTATCATTCATCTAATAAGAACAAAATCAAGGCTGGGTGCAGTGGCTCTTGCCTGTGATCCTAGCACTTTGGGAGGTCAAGGTGGGAGCATTGCTTGAGCCCAGGAGTTTGAGACTAGCCTAGGTAACATGGTGAGACTTCGTCACAAAAAAATTAAAAAATTAGCCAGGTGTGGTGGCATCAGGTGAGGCTGAGTTGAGAGGTGAGAGGATCACCTGAGTCCAGGAGGTTGAGGATGTGGTGAGCCATATTCATGCCATTGCACTCCCTAACTCAAAAAAAAAAAAAAAAAAAAAAAAGACCACAAATAAAGAAGAAGAAGAAAGAGCATTCTGACTGACGACAAAAGAAATGAGTTGGGAGCAGAAAAACAGCAGGTCAAGAAACAAATCCAAAACTTGTTTTGCGGGGGAAAAGTTGATAAGTCTTTGGCAGCAGAAAAGAAAAGAAGAAAAACATAAGTCACTAAAATGAAGAAAGTGAATATAACTATGGACACAGGACTACAGTACAGGGATGGGGGGTGGATAGAGAGAGACAGAAAGACATGGGAATGGCACCGTGGCTACTTTTGTTATTATTTGAATTAGCAACAAGCATGCCCACTGTTGACATTGTTTTGGAAAGTTCTAGTCAGTGCAATACAACGTATAACAACAGGGCTCGTATAGCAATAAAAACAGGTAATAAAATTATGTATATAGTATAGTAAAAAAAGTATGTTTTGATGGTGTCAGGGTTCATAATGATACCCCAAAATATGGCATCTTGGGGGAGTGACCTTGGAGGTCACAGGCTGACTTTCCTCTCATCTTTCTGTGTAGGAAGGAGCCATAAAGGAATTCTGAAAGTAGGTCATTTGACTCTCATGTGACAGGTGTCCTGTCCGAGGCTGGAGGAAAGAAATGCTCTAAAAAAGAATCTGAACAAACAGAATCTGACAAACAGGCATTGCTAAGTTCTCTGCAGCTTGTTACCATTAGCTCTTTTTGTCCAATCATACTCGTACATCACTGTCCACCCTTCATTGAACCTAAGAATAAAAATACACAGACAGCTGGGAGCATGCTATAGCATGCGCCCATAGTCCCAGCTACTCAGGAGGCTGAAGTGAGAATGTCACTTGAGCTCAGGAGTTTGATGTCAGCCTGGATGACACAGTTGTGGAGTAGAGTGTGGAACTCATTCCTTTCCTTATTCTTTAAATACATATTTATTAACTTATCATGTACCAGTATCTTGTTAGGTGGGATAAAGAGAGTGCTATTGTCTCAAAAACGAAATAGCAAAATTTTAATAGTTGATCCAGCCAAAGGAAAATGCCCTTGAGTAAAAACAGCCCATTTAGTGTTAAAAGTAAGGATTAAACTGTGACCTTTTTCCTCTTATCCGAATTCCTAAGAAACTTGGGGAGTCACACTTGATAAGGACTCACAAATGTTTTATTATCCTATTATCCTATATACTGAAGTTTTTTTTTCCAACCTGGCTCTGGCATAACAACACATGACAGATAAAGTGGGAAATCAATGCATTTTTTGACCCTGCAATGCCGTCTCTTGGGGACTCCCAGACTTCGTGTATTTATCTTCTACTAATTACCAAAATTCCTTAGTTAGGAACTACAATTTGCTACCAGTCAAGAAATCCTTAAATCCACCTACAGCCTGTAAGCTCCTGCTTGGAAATGTCCCTCCTTCCTGGGCCAATCCAATGAAAATCTCACATGTATTGATTTATGTTTTTTGTAACTTCAGTCTCCCTAAAAATGTATATAACCAAACTGCAATTCAACCACCCTGATACATCCTCTCAAGGCTGTGTCCCATAATTGGCTTAGAATAAATATCTTCAAACATATTTGGCTGATCTTCGAATTTCTGTGTCATCATGGGGGCACACAGAAGACTTCAGGAATGCGGAGGAGTCACCCAGACCCAGAATTCCAGCAGGATACCAGGAAAGGTCCATTGCAGCCTTTGTGCTTCTCCTCAGGTGGTCCTGTTAAGTTTCTGCTAAGCCTCGGACCTCCAGCTTTTTGATGGTGCCTGGTCTACAAAGTCTACCAATTAAGTTCACGAACTTGCCACCATGTGCTTACGTTGGTAGCCCTGTACAAACAACTCAGTAAGGTTTTAAAACCTTGGTATATCAGGGTCTCACAGTTGTGTTTATGTCGACTTGTGGCAGTGTCTTGCTGAGTGGCATTCATCATTATTGCTGCATGTTTCTGTGTGCCATTGAGAGAATTTCAGAGTTTAAATTAGAGCAATGAACAAACATTAAGTTTCTTGTTAAACTTGGCAAGAGTGGAAATGAAATAAGGGAATGTTAATCTAAGTTTATGGGGATACAACCATGAAGAAAATAGCAGTGTACAAATGGATTAAATATTTTTCTGAGGGGAGAGAAAGTGTCACTGATGAAGAAAGTTCAGGGTGGCCAGTAACAAGCAGAACTGATGAAAACATTGCAAAACTTTGTGGAATCGTGCATTAAAATCATTGTCTGACTTGTGAGAAGCCTAGCAGAACAAACAAACATTGATACAGAAACAGTAAATCTGAACTGAAAATCTTGGCATGAGAAAGGTGTGTGCAAAAATGGTCCCAAAGGAGCTCTTGCATTATGACAATGTACCAGCTCACATAGCACTGTCTGTGAGGGAGTTTTTAGTCAGTAAACAAATAACTGTATTGGGACACTCTCCCTACTCACCTGATCTGGCTCCCAGTTACTTTTTTCTTTGCCTGAAGATAAAGGAAATATTGAAAGGAAGACATTTTGATAACATTCGGGACATCAAGGGTAGTACGTTGACAGCTCTGATGGCCATTCCAGAAAAAGGGTTCCAAAATTGCTTTGATGTGTGGACTAGGCACTGGCATCGGAGCATAGCTTTTCAAGGGAATTACTTCAAAGGTGATTGTAGTGATATTCACCAATGAGGTATGTAGCACTTTTTCTAGGATAAGTTTGCAAACTTAATTGTCAGTCCTCATAAGCTGAGCTAGTTTTCTCTTACTAGGAAGTTGTTTGGAATTCAAAAATTTGATTCACAGGTGCATTTTAGAGGGCCTTCTCCATTGCCTTTTCTCCCTCTGGGGGTGGGGAGAGATGAAGGGAGATCTGGATTGGCTTATCGGCACATTTTCATGAGGAACTGAAATGCCATTTTCACGAACAACGAGAGACTGAGTTTCTTAGCTCTGAATAGTAAGAGAATTTTGTTCTTCCCAGCTGAAAGGCACTTCAGTGGAAGTGTCTGGGGGATTGACACCCCCCATGATGCATAGCGACTCTACAAGGAATCCCCCAACAAAATTAATGAAAAAAAGGTAAGCCGGGCTCGGTGGCTCAGCCTGTAATCCTGCGCCTTTGGGAGGCTGAGGTGAGTGGATTGCCTGATCCCGCGGGTTTGAGACCCGCCTGGGCAGCTAGACCTCATCTCTACAATAACTCAAAAAATCAGCCGGGCGTGGTAGCACATGCCTGTAATTCCGGCTACTTGGAAGGCTGAGGTGGAAGGATCGCCGGAGCCCAGCAGGTCGAGGCTGCGGTGGCCAGAAGCAGGCACTGCACTCCAGTCTGGGCGACAGAGTGAGACTCCAACTCAAAAAAAAAAAAAAAGAAAAAAAGGTATGTCCAGGAAACCTAAGAGTTGATCACTTGGTGTTTTGAGCCCTCTTGGGGTAAAAGACCTCTGAAGAGAGAAGCTACGATATGTAAGGGGGTGGAAATGACTCAGTGGTGAAACACTGTGGGGTCCCGCCCACCAGCAGCACACTCCAATCCCAAACACAAAACCCTAGGCCACAGTTCAGCTCTTCTTTTTTGAGAGGAAAAAAAAGGGTAATAGATCCTCTAAAAGAGAACAAGGGCAAAGGAATTGCTCCCCTTGGGCACCCCAGCTGGTTTTATGTTTGATAATTATGTTGTTTTTTCTTGCAAGTATTTATGTAAATGGGGAGATCTCACTAAGGATGAGCTAGCTCTAAGATTTTCAAAATGGGGAACTTTTGATATGCCCAAATTGGATTTCTTGCACAAGATTAGAGAAATTAGGTCCCTGAACCAAGGAGAATGAATGGGAATAGTACTTCAGCTGGCACCCAGAATCATCCAAAAGAGGGAATGATACACGTGCCACCCTCTAGGACATTAGTAAGATGGTATTTGAGACTGTCTTAGAACTAAAGAAACTAGTAGAATCTGCTTCTGAAATGAAGAAGGCACCAGAAACTGTCTCTCCTGCCCCTTCTAACCCTCTGCTCTCTAAACTTCCTTGTCCAGACAATTTCCCTTTTCCTCCTGCTTCTCCTATTTCTTCACCTCAAGTTCTATAGGGGCCAGAAATGGCTGGGGAATACAAAATAGTGGTTGATCTTTTTAGGATAAAACCCACAGGGAAAGAGGATCCTAGCATATTGCATACACCCCAGACCAAATCAGTTACAGGACCTGGTATCTGGATTCCCTACTCATTACAAGAGCCCCTAGGGTTTGCTAAGGAATTCCAATGAACGCTTAAGATCTATACCCAGAATTTTCTGACTTACACCAGCTGAGTTATTATCCCTCCAAACAAAGTTGAATGGTTTAAAATAGCAGATTAGAAGCAGCCTTTAGAAGATTTTGACAAAATAGATGCAGCTGGGAGACAGAAATGCTGAGAGCTTTGTGACCACCTCTGCCACAGGCATTTCCCGAGGCTATAGACTGAAGAAAGGTGTAACAGTGTAAAATATGCCCAAACGAAACTATGCCTGATTTTTATATCTGTTTTGAAAGAGCATTCAAATAACATTCAGGGATATCTTCTGAGAACTTTGAGTATGGTAAAAGTGACACCTTACTAAATTCTGGATTTACACAAGGCTTATGAGTTAGCCCCTTGATAAAGATAAATAATGAGGCTTGGGCTTCTTTGCCCACTAGTCAGTTAATCACCCTAGATGACCAGTTGTCACTAACAATCATCAAAAAGGAAAAGGAAACAGCCTCTGAAGTTATGAGTTTATAACAAAAGCAACTTAGTAATCAAGCTGAAAGGCCATGAGATTTATATTCTTCCCGATATCCCAACAAGCTAAAAAGGGAGAAATATGCCACTATTGCAAAAAGAAAGGGCATTTTAAAAGGGATTGCAAAAACCTTAAATAGATGCTTGTAGGAATGGGATAGTCAGCTTCAGGAGAAGGCATCGAAATGCCCAAATATTAGAATATGGATGCTCTTTGGGGAATAAGAGAGGGATTTCCCTCTACTTTTAACAAACACTTTAGGATAAATAGAAATATCCATTAATGAGAAAATTACAAGAGCTCTTGTAGACACTGCTGCTTCACTATCAGTCCTCAGCCCTACTTTAATTAAAAACCCTCACCCCTAGAGTAAAGAAAAGGCCCAAAGGGTAGGGGTTTCAAACAGTCCAACTACAACTTTTAAAAACAAATCCCCTTCAATCTCAATTAGGAGAACTAGTAAAGTTCTAGTGGATGGTGCTCCCATACAACTGCTACGACAGGATTTCCTAGAGACTCATAATGCCCACATCTCATTTTCACGGAAGAGAGAAATGATTCTCAATTTGGGAGATATAGAAGACTTACAAAAGCCCACATATAATATTATGTTTTCTAAAGTGAACCAAGAAGCTGAACAGGGAGAATTGGAGCCTTTCTTATCCAAAGTACCAGATTGTTTATGAGCAAGTTCTTCCACAGATATGAGGAGAATAAAGTCAGATGTTCCCACAGAGATAACCATGGATGAATATAAACACCTGCCAGATTCTGAAACCTTGTTAGGAATCAAACCAGTAATTCAAGACTAGACAAAGGACTCATGATACATTGCACCAACCCTTATAATACATCAACTCCCTCCTGGTTAAAAAGCTGAATGGGAAAGGCTAAAGACTCATTCAGGACCTAACAGCTATAAACAAAATAATAATTCTTAGATATTCTGCTGTTCTTAACCCCCACACCTTATTATTCAATATTGTTATCACTGCCAGCCACTTCTCTGTCATTGACTTATGCAGTGCTTTCTTCAGCATACTTGCAGAGCAGAACTGCTGATATTTTATTGCCTTCACTTGGCAACAGCATTAATATACACGGACAGTTCTGCCCCAGGGTTACTCTGAGAGCCCTACTTATTTTTCTCAAATATTAAAGGCAGATTTAAAGGATATTGAGCTTCCAAATGGATCTGTCCTAATTCAGTATGTGGATTTGTTGCTGTGCACATCCTCTCTATGAAAATACACAGAGGACACTGTCCACCTATTACAACAGGCTGCCTTGAAGGGACAAAAGTGCCAAAAGATAAATTGCAATTTTGCCTTCCTCAAGTTAAGTACCTAAGACACGTGAGCTCCCTGCGGTGGCTATTAATAAACCTTGAGAGAATCTCTGCTGTTATGGCTTCTCTCCTGCCCCAAACAAAAAGACAACAAAGTGGGTTCCTAGGATTAACAGGCTATTGTAGAAGTTGGATTCCAATATTCGTTAATGACTTAGCTCTTATATAAAAAAATAAACAGACCCAACCAGACTCAGTCCATTGAGAAGAAAAGGAAAAACAATGCATGGAGGCTCTCACCTGAGCACCTGCTTTAGGCCACCCGAATTATAGCTTTCCCCTTTTTTTTTGTACATGAAATAAATAGAAATGTTCTCAGAGTATTAATTCAAAAAACACAGTGACAATCATAGGTCAACTGGTTATTTCAGTCAACAATTAGAGTCAGCCACAAAAGGACACCCCCTTTATGAGAGCCGTATCAGCCTCAGCCATCTTATATAAAAACGTTGAAGAATGTGTCCTGGGGTCCCTACTAGTCATTTATATGCCCTACTCTGTGGAATTGATACAGAAACCCATTATTGTCTGTCTATATTGCCAGAACCCTTAAAGAAAGGAATAATGCTAGCTGGGCATAGTGGCAAGTGCCTGTAGTTTCAGCTACTTGGGAAGGCTGAGATGGAAGGATCACATGAGCCCAGGAGGTCGAGGCTGCAGTGGCCGTGAGTGTGCCACTGCACTCCAGCCTGAGCGACAGAGTGAGACTCCGACTCAAAAACAAAACAAAACAAAACAAAACTATTAAAAATTAAAAAAAGAAGGGAATAATAAGTTGTTCAAGCAGGCCTGCATATACCTACATTCCTGAGAATTAGCAAAAAAAAAGTATTTTCCTTATCTCCTGTACATTCCCTGTAAGTCATTTCAAGGAATCCTTAGCTCCTTGCAGACTGACAATTGAGAGAAATGAATCCTTATTCCTTATATCAGTAGTCATAGATTTGAAAAATATGATACCTATGTAACCATAAGTCTTGTAATTTTTATAACTTTATGCGTGTTATAACTACTAACTAACAATATATTGTGGTGAATAATGCTTTGTGATGGGCTCTGTTGACTCCCTTGCTCTATGGCAGGCTTGCTCAACTCTTCTGTTTGCTGTTACTGATAAGAGAAACTGGGCTACCCTTGGTAACTGGTGCCAGGAAATGTGGACCATAAATGTCACAAAATGTGGCTGTAGCTTGAGTTCTATACAATGCTCTGTCAGTCACATAGTCAATGTATAGGTACCAGTAACCCTAAACTTATAAAAATGGAGGATGAAACCTAAGGGGTGAGCAGAACAGTTCCATAAATGCCAGGAGCCAGACTCTGTCTCCTTGAACTCTAAATTCAGAAATATACTTTCTTTTGCCAGTTCTCTGCCTCTCCATTTATTGGTATTGAGAGATAGCAGACAAGCATTTACTTGAATTGTAACAGAATCTCCCCTAAACTCTCACCACACTATTCTGTCAGCGCATTGCCTCCTAGGAGGCGCTTTTCCTTTCTACCTGGAACACCAATTTAAAGTGCTCTCATCAACCAGGGTACCTGCATGATCAATGTTTATATACCTAACCCTGAATTGTACCCCACATCTTTACAACAAATAAATGAATAAATAATTTTAAAAAAGAAAACAAAAATAAAGTGCTCTCACACTCTTAACCCTGCTACTCTGTTCTCCCTTCCAGGCGGACAAGAAGAACAGGACTGCAGTCCACTAACTGATATTTTACTTTCCCCTGTGGAAGATTTACAAGAAACTCCCACTGAGAATGCTGAACTGATGTGGTTTATGGATGGTTCTTATCTAAGTCTCCCTTAGACTTAGGGGAGACAAAATTGAAAGCACTCAACTCTGTGGAGTAAAATCAGCCCAGATAGCTGAATAATCACATTAACTAGAGCTACCAATGAGCTGTAGGAAAAGTGGCAAATATATACAAAGATAGCTTTTGGAGTAGCCCATGATTTCAGCATGCTGTGGAAACAGAGGGAGTTTCTCACCTTATCTGGGCAGCTCATAGGAAGGCAATGGGGACCAATCTTGGAGCTATTAGGAGCAATTCAAATGCCAAAGCAGCTTGCAATCTTAAAAATCCCTGGCACTCAAAAGATACAATGGAGAAAGTCAAAGGAAATAATCTAGCTGATGCTGCAGCAAAGAATGCTGCCCTGGGATAGATGACCTGTCCTATATGGAAGTGCACCTCTGTCCTGACAATACCCTCACTAACATTATTCTGTAATATCAACAGACATTGACTCCTCAAGAGAAACAGATTTGGTAGCAAAACAGAGGCATATTTGACCCAAGTGAAGAACTATGGTTAGACCCTAACCAAAAAACCCATAGTTCCCAGGGGTGCACAATTCTCTCTCCCTCAGTTTATTCATGAAATGACCCATTAGACCTCATCAAACTGAAAAGCTGTTGCACAAAAAAAGAAAACATCAAGAGAGCGGGAGATAACCCCAGAATGGGAAAAAATATTTGCTGTGTATCTGACAAAGGCCTAACCTACAGGATCTACAAGGAATGCAAATAAGCCAAAAAGAAAAAAAACACAACAGCCCTATTAAGAAATGGGCAGAGGACATGAATAGACACTTCTCAAAAGGATATACGAGCAGCCAACAAAAACATGAAAAAACGCTTAACCTCACTAATCATCAGAGAAATGCAAGTCAAAATTACACTGAGATGCTACCTTACCCAAGTAAAGATGGCCATCATTAATAAATCAAAAAACAGTATATGCTGGCATGGGTACGAAGAAAAGGGATGCTTCTACACTGTTGGTGGGAATGCAAACTAGTCCAACCTCTATGGAAAATAGTGTGGTAATATCTAAAGGAACTAGAAATTGACCTTCCACACAATCCAGCAATCCCCCTCCTGGGAATATACTCAGAGGAACACAAATTGTTCTACAAAAAAAGACACCTGCACATGCATGTTTATTGCTGCATTATTCACAACAGTAAAAACATGGAACCAACCCTACTGCCCAGTGAAAGTAGACTGGATAAATAAAATGTGGTACATATACATGATGGACTATTACACAGTTATAAAGAAAGACAAAATCATGGAGTTCTCAGCAAATTGGATGGAATTGGAGACAATCATTCTTAGCAATCTATCACACAAACAAAAAACTGAATACCACATGTTCTCACTCATAAGTGGGATCTGAACATTAGTCACAATAGCACAAGGGAGGGATCGGCAGTTGTGAGACACTGCCAGGGGAGAGAAGGTGGAGAGGGGAGAGGGCATGGAACAATACAAAGGGTACCAATTGGAGGACCAGTTGGAAGCCCAAATTTCACCTGTACAACCATTACTTATGTACTTAATCCTGACTTGTACCTCATGTCTTTATAATAAAATAAAATAAAGTAAAAAAAAATCATTTCTAGATTTGGTCTGCCATCAACTTTCCAAAGTAATAATAGACCTGCCTTTATAGCCAACGTGACTGGACTCTGGGAATCAAATAAAAACTATGTATACAAAATACCCATCCTCCATCATCAAAAAAACCCCCCAAAACCAAAAAACTAAAACAAATCATACATTAAAATAAAAAGACTCTAGTCAAGTTACATCAGGAAACCCAATTAAAAATGAGACAAGGCATTGCTCATTGCCCTGCTCTGCGTACCGGTGGCCCTTAAAAGTGGACTTAGGTTAAACTAATTCAAAATTGTGCTTGGGAAACCCTCTCTAGCCCCTCAAGACCAGGGAGAACCTAAAATTGTTAAGAAAAAAAAATAAACATTATGTTCAACAAACTCATCAAATGTCCCAAATGGGACCCGCTGGATTTGTGGGACCGATTTGTGGCCTTGACTACCTCCTGGATGGATAGGTGCCTTCAGATTCCCGTGGTTTCAGGGACACAAGTACAATACCCTACATAGGGCCAAAATAGCTTATTTACCATATCTCCACATTCAATAGAGTCAGTCAGTCTTTAAATGATACAATTATGTGCTCAACTTCTTTATGCCAGAAACAGGATTAAAAAGTGTCTCCTTCCCCATAAAAGCCTTAGTGAAATTCATCCAACAGGACTTCAGTGACAGCAGAAATAACATCATGCTAATAAACATCAAAATGACTCTAATGTGAAGGACAGTGTTACAAAACAAAATGGCCTTGGACATCCTAACTGCCTCCCAATGGGGAACCTGTACAATCAAATATTGCATGTTTATTCCAGATGGGTCAAAAAATATATCTATAATATTAAGCCAGATAAAACCCAGCATTAATACCATAAAAGATGTCAATGCTTATGCTCAAGACATCACTTCTAAGATAACCAATTGGTTTTCAGAAACATTCTTAGGGATCCCCTCTGGGCTCAAATCAATTTTCTCAGACATCTTCAAATTCCTGTTATTTGTTTTACTAAACGGTATAACCTTTTATTTAATGCAAAAATAATTATTAGTTGTATGCCACATCTGAAAAAGTGAACTCTAAAATCTATAAACCCACCAAATCCCAACCAAGGAAAACCAGTTTAAAAAAATCAGATAGAAGACTTCCACTTCAAAAATCCCCTTTTGTCGCCCCTGGTCAGCAGGAAGCAGCCAGGAGACGTGGGCTCTCCTTTACCATATAGAAATGGGAGGTATCAATTGAGAGTGGAGAGTTTGTTACTTGAGTACCCAGTATGCCTGTGAAAGTAGTAGAGTTCTAGGGAATAGTTCTTCCCTAGAATATACCCATGAACATAAGGAAAAATAGTTCTTTTTTTTCATGAGTAGTTATATAATAGAACCTTCTTGCTGAATGCACCTGGTGCTTGAGTTTTAAAACATTTTTTCTTTTTTTCCTTCCTTCTTCACCCCTGGAAGGTGCTTACTCCCTTTTTCTTTTTCTTTTTTTTTTTTGAAGAATTTAGTTAAATATTTATTGAACAAATGCAGAATAAATGAACTAAGGGGAAGGGGTGTTTTAACCCGAAAACATAACAAACAACTTCAAATACTCAGAGGGCTGTCACACAAAGAATAAAAGACTTGTTCAGTATTTCTCCAAAGGGCAGAACTTGAATCAAGAGATAAATATAAGCAACAAATAGGCTGCAGGATGGTTGTACAAAGTGTATCACTTAATAGCTCCTTTCCACATATAACATATTCCATACTTAAGTTTACCTTCTTCTGAAAGGACACAGCACAACTTAATACTTCTCATGAATGTCTTAAATAAGTCCCATTTTCATTGCAAGCCCTCCTCTGCCAGCAATGGGTGTACTCACACTACTGGAAAAAAAAATCTAAAGTTAACAAACTGGTTTTACTATGAGAATGTTTTATTTGTTCTTCAGCTGTATTTCTGTATTCGGCATTAGTAGCTCTCAGGACATGGGGAGAAAAGAGAGCATATTCTACAAAGAAGGTGAATCATAGTCTCCATCAATTCAGATATTGCCCCTGGGGACAGTTCTTCTCAAACTCCAAATGAATCACTACAATTATGGTACAGATGAGTTTGGCCTGTGCTGGGGCAGGGAAAAAAAAGTTGACAACTACTGTTCTACATGAAACAGGAGATCTTATTTTATGAGTCACCACAAAATATAAACTAACCACGTAATACTGATGGGCTCCATCCAGATTGTTAAATATTACAAAATGAGCATTGTTTCAACAACTATTCAGCATTATGTTTTAGGACAAAACACATATAATATACCTGATATTATATATGTATCATATCTCATACTCAGTAAGGAATGCTGAGGTGCTCAATTCATCTAATAAATTGAAAATAAACATTTTACATTTCTATATTTGTCAGTATACAGAATTCTGAAGGTGAATCTTGAACTCAGGGTGATAAATCAGTTTTCAAGGAAAGCCACATAATCGGTCAGTCTGGCTAACTGCAGTTCATTAGGGATTGGGGGAACTGATGTAGGCTCTGACAAGGGAATAAACTTATTAAAGGAAGTATCCAGGGCCCCTGCAACTGGCTTTCTGGGCAGAACCATTCTTGTGGTGGAGTCGGCTTGCCATCCTTGTTCTGATATACCTTTCACAGCCTCTTCTACAGGAAGTCCAATGAAGGCTGCAAAGTCATCGGCTACTATTGAGGTATATGCTTGGGAGACCAGGGCACAGGCACGTCTCCTTGTAGCATCTGTAAGTGCTTCCATGATTGGCTGGACCGTCTCAGACCACTGGTGAGCAGTGATGGTCGTGTAGATCCCAGGGAAATCACTCTGCCAGATTCTTTGTCCTACTGACCAAATTCCCCCAAGTTCAGAATTTGCAGACTTTATAGCAGGTGGAATTCTTTTCCAAAGATATCTTGCATTATTCATGTCATTATGGAGCAAATATAAAGTTAGAAGCTGACCATACACTGGGGGTGTAGCAATTCCTCCAGGAGCCTCGAGTTCCTTGTTCTCGCACTGATCCAGCAACTTTTTGAAACTGAAGGCACTTTCCGCCATCACCGCCACTGGCATCTTCCCGGCCGGTCTCGCCGCCGCACCGCCCCGGACCCCAGACCCGCTTACTCCCTTTTTCTGTTTACACCTTCAGACTTAATCACAGGACCGACCTTATCAACCAGGTCAGTCATCCACACCATTGGGGAAAAGGAGAATGATCAGTGGCACAACTCCCTGACACCACCTGGTGCCAGACTGCTTCTGAATACCACCAGATGCCTTCAGAATGTGGAAGCAGGGGCTGCATGGGCTGCATGTAGCCTAGACGATTTGTAACCTAAACATGGAGGGGCTACACATAGCCTGGTCAATAATTTGTAACCTAGATAGTAACTTCCAAAGACTCACCCTATATAATTTCCTTGGCTCCTTTGTTCAGTGGCTTTTAAGGCATTAGCTTGACACTGTCTCCCTTGGTTTGGCTAAAAATAAATCTCTTCCCTTCTCAACCTTCCTCTCCTGGTTTCATTGGGTTATAGAGCAGAGACCAAAGTGAATTACACAAGGAAATGAAGAGGTTGTAGCACTTGGATAGAAGGGCAAGATGGCTGACTAGTGGCAGCTAGTGTGCAACTCTCATGGAGAGGAACCAAAACAGGGAGTAAGTCTCTACACTCAAAGCAGGAGAGGAACTCACCCCTTGGGACTTGACAAGGGAGCAATGGGTCTCAAGGGAGGCAGAGAAATGTAATCAGACAGCCCGCTGACAGGGACCTGGGTCCAGCACCAAGAGTGAGTCTTCCAACTGTGGAGAATTGGTGAATTGAGCAGTGAGAGAGAAATCCTCAGGAGCTCCAACTGCCACTGCAAGAGGCCACTGACCCCTGTGCAGATCAGTGCTAGCAGCTGCCACTGCCAAGGAAAGGAGGAGGCCCCAGACCCCTCCGCTGACGGACATATACTTTCCAGGTACTGTGGTCCTCAACAGTGTTGCTTCCTGGCTAGGGAAGGAGCTGCACAACAGGGCGACAGCATGTCGTGTGCCCCCCCATGGGCCCACAGCTCCAGTAAACAGGAGCAGCAATGAGAGAGGGCAGGGCACCCTTCACCCTTCCGCATCCCAGTTGCTTTACTGAGATTGGCTTACCTGCTGTTGCCCCCACAGACCTGCCACTGCCACACTCTTTGGGGAGGCCAGCCACCAGGGACTTTAAACAGGCAACCTGTCATTAAACAGGCCACCCACCATTGGGCAGGCAACCTGTGCAGCTGAGCCAGGCCTTTCTAGCACCGTCTCTGTTGCCAAAATAGGTGCGAGCAGAGAGCGATCAGGGGATTCAGCGGCCTCTCTGTCTGGGTTGCTCCCTCAAATCAAAGACTGCCGGCTCTGGGCCGAAGGGGCGTATAGGTCCCTTGTAGGCCCCAGAACTCCACGGCGCAGACTCGTCGCCCTCAAGCAAGCCGGCTGCCGGACCTACTAGGCAAGTCCTCTAGCGCCTCCTACAGGCCTAAATTCTGAACTAAAATACATAGTGGAAAAAATACATCTGCACATCAAGTACCCCCTGAAAGAGGAAAGCGGAACATCATCATTCTAGGACTAGAAGAAGTCAGTGCAAAAACTCCAGCAACAAAAAAGTCAGAGTATTTCGCCTCTCCTACACAATCGCACCAGCTCCCAAGTAATGGATCACAGACAGAACAAAGTGTCCTTAAAGACAGACACAGAATTCAGAATATGGATGGCAAAGAAACTTATCAAGATCCATGAGAAAGTGGACTCCCAGATCAGAGATGCTGTGAAAATGGTTCAAGAACTGATTCTTCATATGGTTTTTAGTCATTAAAATATAGAAGAAAGAATATAAAATAAAGAGCAAAACCTTCGAGAGGTACAGGGCTACGTAAAGAGACTAAGCCTGGCTGGGCATGGTGGCTCACGTCTGTAATCCCAGCACTTTGGGAGGTGGAGGCCAGAGGATTGCCTGAACCCAGGGGTTTGAGACCAACCTAGACAACTTGGTGAGACCTCGTCTCCACAATAAATCAAAAAATTAGCCGGGCATTGTGGCATGTGCCTGTAGTTCCAGCTACTTGGAAGGCTGAGGAGGAAGGATCACCTGAGACCAGCAGATTGAGGCTGCAGTGGCCATGAATGTGCCACTGCACTCCAGCCTGGGTAACAGTGAGACTCTTACTCAAAAAAAAAAAAAAGAAAAAAGAAAAAGGAGACTAAGTCTACATCTGATCAGCATTCCTGAGACAGAAGGAGAAAATGGGAGCACTCTAGAGTCAGTAGTTGCACACACTGCACACATAAACCACGAAAACTCCCCCCATCTTACTAGAGATGTCAACACACAGATACAATCTAGAGAACTCCTGAAAGGTATTATATGAAATGACCATCCCCAAGGCCCATTCATTGCTAGATTATCAAAGATTAGCATGAAAGAAAAAATATTAAAGGCAGTTAGGGAGAAGGGACAGAACACCTATCAAGGGAGACCTATAACAGTAGACCTCTCAGCAGAAATCTTATAAGCCAGAAGACAGTAGGGGCCCATTTATAATATTCCTAAAGAAAAGAAATGCCGCCAAGACTCTCCTACCCTGCCAAACTAAGCTTCATAACTGAAAGTGAAAGTCCTTCCCAGACAAGAAAGCACTAAGGGAATTTGTCACCGCTAGACTGGCCTTACAAGAGATGCTTAAGGGAGTTCTAAACACAGAAACAAAAGAAAGACATTATCCACTATTAAAGCACAAGTAAATACGCAGCCTACAGATCATATAAATTACCCACAAAACTGAGACCACAAAGCAACTCCACAACACCACTATGATAGAAACAAACCGTTACATATGTATAGTAACCCTGAAGTTTAATGGCGTTAGTGCCCCCACTTAAATGACACAGAGTAGCAAATTGGATTAAAAAACAAGATTCATCTTTTTGCTGTCACCAGGAGACCCATTTTACCCTTAATGGCACCCACAGGCTCAAGGTAAAGGAATAGACAGAGATCTACCACGCATATGGAAAACAATATAGAGCAGAGGTTTCTATTCTCATATCAGATAAAGCAGACTTTAAGCCAATAAAATAAAAAAGGACAATGAAGGATGCTACATAATGATAAAGAGCTCAATAAACAACAAGAATTACAGTTTAAAATTTATTTTTGAGTTGAATCTCACTCTGTTGCCCAGGCTGGAGTGCAATGGCACACTCACAGCTGCTGCAGCCTTGACTTGCTGGACTCAAGACTCAGCCTTCCAAGTAGCTAGAATGATAGGTATGTGCCACCATGCCTGGCTAATTTATTTTTATTTATTGTAGAGATGAGGTCTTGCCAAGTTGCCCAGGCTGGTCTCGAACTCGTGGGCTCAGGCAATACTCTCACCTCAGCCTCCCGAAGTGCTGGGATTATAGGCGTGAGCCACCGCGCCCAGCCAAAAATTATCTATTTTAAATATATATGCACCCAATATAGGAGCACCCCAATTTATGAAAAAATAGCTACTTAACCTGAGAGAGGACACAGACAGTCACACTATAATGCTGGGGGACTTCAACACTCCACTAACAACTCTGGACAGATTATCATGGCAGAAAACTAACAAGGAAATCCTGCATTAAATTTGATGTTTGGTCAATTAGATCTAACACACATACACAGAACACTTTGTTCTACAACTGCAGAGTATATAGTCGTCTCATCTGCACATGGGTCATACTCCAAGAGTGACCACATACTTGGTCATAAATCAACATTGAAATAATTCTAAAAAATTGAAATCATACCAAGCATCATTTTAGACCACAGGAGGATAAAACTAGAAATCAAAAACACATAATTCAAAACACAAAATTCCTATAAACATCAAAATTCCTATAAACATCAATAAAAGTCCCATAAACATTCCTGCAAACATCAATAAAAATTCCTATAAACATCAAAAACACAGAATTCCTATAATTCATGGACATTAACAACTTGCTCCTGAACGAGTTTTGGGTAAACAAGGAAATCAAGACAGAGGCAAAACATTCTTTGAAACAAATGAAAATGAAAACACAATATACCAAGGCCTCTGGGACACTGCTAAAGCAATGTTGAGAGGAAGCTTTTGTACTGCAAACCCACATCACAAAAGCAAAAATATCTCAAATAAACAATCTAACATCTCACCTAAGGGAACTAGAAAGACAGTAACAAACTAAAACCATACCTAGCAGCAGAAAAGAAATAACCAAAATAAGAACAGAAATAAATGCAATTTGCAACAAACAACAACAACAACAAAACATAAGAAGGATCAGTGAGTTGAAAAGCTGGTTCTTTGAACAGAAACAAGATCAAAAAAGATCACTGGCCTGATTAACAAAAAAAGAAGGAAGAGAAAATTCAAATAAATACATTCAGAAACGAAAAAGGCAACATTAGAATAAACCATAAAGAAATACAAAAAATCATTAGAGATTACTAGAAACATCTATATGCATGCAAATTAGAAAATCTAGAGGAAATGGATAAATTCCTGGAATCACACAATCTCCCAAGATTAAAACAGGAAGAAACTAAAACTCTGAGCAGGCCAATAATGAGCCACAAAATGACTCTATAATAGAAAACTTATCCATCATAAAATGTCCAGGACCTGATCGCTTTCCTACTGAATTTTACAAATGTACAAGAAATACCTAGTAATAAAACTACTAAAATTATTCCAAACAATTGAGAAGGAGGTGCTCCTAACTCATTCTATGAACATAACTTCATCCTGATACAAAAAAATGGCAGACACAGTTAAGAAATGAAACTACAGGTCAATTTTGTTGATGAACATAGATGAAAAAATTTTCTACAAAATTATGACAAACTGCATCCAGCAGTGCATCAGAAAAATTATGCATCACAATCAGGTGTGATTTATTCCTAACATGCAAGGCTGATTCAACATATGCAAATCAGTAACTGTAATTCACCACATAAAAAGAAATAAAAGGCCGGGTGTGGTGGCTTACCCTATAATCCCAGCACTTTGGGAGGCTGAGGTGAGAGGATTGACTGAGCTCATGGGTTCAAGACCAGCCTGGGCAACTTGGTGAGACCTCATCTCTACAATAAATCAAAAAATTAGCTGCGCGTGGTGGTGCATGCCTGTGGTTCCAGCTACTTGGAAGGCTGAAGCAGAAGGGTCACCTCAGCCCAGCAGGTCAAAGCTGTGGTGGCCGTGAACATGCCACTATACTCCAGTGTGGGCACAGGGTGAGACTCTGACTCAAAAAAAAAACCAAAAAAAAAAAATACAAAAAAAAGAAAGAAAGAAAGAACAAGGCCAACGTGATTACCTCAAAGATAAAGAAAAAGCATTTGATAAAATCCAACATCCCTTCATGACAAAAATCTTCAACCACCTAGGCATTGAAAGAACATTCTTCAAAATAATTAGAGTCATCTATGACAAACCCACAACCAACGTCATACTTAATGGGCAGAAATTGGAAGGCATTCTCCTTAAGAACTGGAGCAAGATAATCATGCTCACTCTCATCACTCCAATTCAACATAGTACTGGAAGTTCTAGCTAGAGCAATTAGGCAAGAGAAAGAAATAAAAGGTAATCAAGGACATTAAATTATCTCTCTTCACAGATACAATTCTATATTTACAGAACCTAATGATTCTACTAAAAGACTGCTAGCATTCATAAGCAACTTCAGTAAAGTCTCAGATTACAAAACCAACACTCAAAACCAGAGGTATATCTATATACCAACACCATTTGAGCTGAGAACGAAATCAGGAACACAATCTCATTTACAACAGACACACACACACACACACACACACACACACACACACACACACACTTCAATACATTTAACTGAAGAAGTGAAAGACCTCTATGACAAGGACTACAAAATATTACTACAAAGGATGTCTTCCTTTGAGGAAGGAAGACACAAGGATGACAAAAACAAATGGAAAAATGTTTTCATGCTCGTGAATTGGAAGAATCAATATTGTTAAAATGTTCACACTACTCAAAGTAATCTACAGAATCAATGCAGTCCCTATCAAATTACTAGGATTATTTTTCACAGATCTAGAAAAAAGTACTTAAATGTATTTAGAAGCAAAAATAGCCCAAATAGCCAAAACAATCCTAAGCAAATAGAACAAAGCTGGAGACATCACATTACCAGACTTCAAACTTTATAACAAGGCTACCATAACCAAAGCAGCATGACACTGGCACAAAAATAGACACATAGACCAATGGAACAGAATCTAGAACTCAGAAATAAAACCACTTCATACAACCATCTCATCTTTGACAAAAGCTGACAAAAACAAACTCTGGGGAAAGAATATCCTATTTAACAAATGGTGCTAGAAAAACTGGCTAACCATATGTAGAAGAATGAAACTGGACCTTTCCTCTCATGGTATACAAAAATTAACTCAAGATGGATTAACAATTTAAATGTAAAACCTCAAACTATACAAATTCTAGAAGGCCTAGGAAACACTCTTCTGGATATTGGCCTAGGCATTAATTCATGATCAAAACCTAAAATGCAAAAGCAGCAAAAGTCAAAATTGACAAGTGGGACCTAATCAAACTCAAGAATTTCTGCACTGCAAAAGTAACCATCAACCTAGGTAACAGACAACCTATGGAATGAAAAAAATATTTGCAAAGTATGCATCTGACAAAGAATATCCAGTATCTACAAAGAAAAACAAATCAACAGAAGAAAAATTAATAACTAAAAAGTGGGCAAAGGACGCAAATAGCCACTTCTCAAAGGAAGATATATGCTTGGCCAGGAAACATGAAAAAAAAAAGTTCAGCATCACTAATAATCAGAGATATGCAAATCAAAAACACAGTGTCATACTATCTCACATTAGTCAGGATGGCTTTTAATAAAAAGTCAAAAAACAACAGATATTGGCAAGAATGCTGAGAAAAGAGAACACTCCTACAATGTTGGTGGGAACACAAGCTAGGTGAACCTCTGTGTAAAGTTGTTTGGACGTTTCTCAAAGAACACAAAAATAGATATATCACTCTAGCCAGCCATGCCACTACTGCATATATACCGAAAGCAGCACATCACTCTACCAAAAAGACACCTGCATATGCAGGTTTATTGCAGCACTATCCACAATAGCAAAAACATGAACCCAACCTAGGTGCCCATCAGCATTGGGCTGGATAAGGAAAATGGGGTACATATGTACCACGGAATACTATGCAGCCATAAAAGAACAACATTATATGCTTTGCAGCAACACGGATGCAGTTGAAGACTATCCTCCTGAGCGAATTATCATAGAAACAGAAAACTGAATACTATATATTCTGCCTAACAAGCTGGAGCTAAACACTGTATGCATATGGGCAAAAGGATGGGTACTACAAATCCTAAAGGAGGGAACTCCTAAAGGAGGGTAGGGGCAGAGAGGGAAACCATTGAAAACTCCCCACAGGGTACCATGTCCACCTCCTGGGTGACAGACTCAACAGAAAACCAAACCTCATCATCACACAATATTCCTGTGTAACAAGCCTGCACAGGTACTCTTTGAATAAAAAATAAATTACAGGTGGCTCAAGTCTGTAATCCCAGCACTTTGGGAGGGCTGAGGTGAGAGAACTGCCTGAGCCCAGGGGTTTGAGACCAGTTTTGGCAACTTGGAGAGACATCTCTATTAAAAAAAAAAAATTAGCCGGGCCAGCTACGTGGAAGGCTGAGGTGGAGGGATCTCCTGAGCCCAGCAGATCGATGCTGGGGTGGCTGTGAGCGTCCCACTGCACTCCAGCCTGGGTGACAGAGTGAGATTCTGACTGAAAAAAATAATTATAAATGTTTTAAAAAGAAATGAAGAGCATCAAAGAAGAAATAGGTGAATTTACATTTACATTTACAGTTAGCCTTCCATATCCAGAGGGTCCACATCCAGGAATTCAACCAACCTTGAATCAAAAATATTTGGAACAAAATTATAATACAACCTTAAAAAATAATATGAATAAAACACAATGGAGCATAACTATTTACATAGCATTTATACTGTATTAAGTATTATAAATAATATAGAGGTGACTGAAAGTATTTGGGAGGATATGCATAGGTTATAAGCAAAAAGGATGCCATTTGACATAGTGGACTTGAACAACCATAGATTTTGGTATAAACAGGGGTTCCTGCATAGTCCTCCATGGATATTGAAGGATGATTGTATTTTTCTTACTGCTAATTGATCTAATAAATAGCAATTTGTTCAAAATAATAACAGGAGATGACATCAGCAAAATGGTGAACTAGGATGTTCCAATACTCATCTCTCCAACAGAAACAATAAATAAACAAATATGTGCCAATGAAAATATCTCTAGGAAAGCTCCAGACTACAATGAAAAAGCAGCAGAAACCCTGTGGCACCTAAGAAACCAAGGATGGCTGCATAGACAAGTATAGAAAACATTTTACCCTGTCACACTATCCCCCAGTGTAGGCTCAGCACCAAGAAGGATACCCTGGGAGAAATTTCTCCCACAGGGAAAAGGAGAACAGGAGCCCCCTGTAATCCTCATTAGCACCACAGACGTCCACAGCCTTCCCCATTGAGGACTCCCACAGTCTTCACCAACCCTGAATGAAGCTGATGGAGCTTCCTAGAGTCCACACTGCTGTGTTCCCTTTAAAAAGGAGCCATGGAAGCATCACTACCCTAAGGCTGGGGTTACTGCTGTGGTGAGCTCGGCCCTCAGAGGCCCAAATCACTGCTGTGCCTGCCCTCGAGGATCAGTGCCTGCCCATCTATGGGATCTGAGCTGCTGCTGTATGTCTCCTGCCCCCTGGAGCCAGAGTTGCGGCTATAACCTGCCATCCCTGGAATTGCACTGCGGCTGCTGGGCACTGCTTCTTGAATCCAAAGTTATGGATTTGACTGCCATCACAGGGGCCTCATTGCCTCACTGCTCTGCAGCTCATTCCCTGACCTAGCTGTGACTATGATTGTACTGACACTGGTCTGTGCTCCACCCCTTGAGGTCTCTAAGTCTCAGTTGTTATCTGCCATTTCTATGGTTTTACTGCTGCTGTTGCACTGAGAGCATTGAGGCACTGAGCATTGCTGTACCTTGTCATCCCTGGGCCTAAGCTGCTGCTCTGCTATACTCCCTTGGTTGGTGAGAGACTACAAGGCCAGGCAGGGAGTGGGGAGGCTGGGTGCTTTCATGTACCTCAAGGACCAATACTGCTGCCATTGCTGTGGGCTGCTGCAAGACTGAGGTACGAACAAACCTGCCTGCCTAGCTGCTCCTGCTGAGATGGGCCTGCCCTTTCTGGTGGCAGGTCTTCAGCGTGGTCGCCACAGTCCCAGTCTGAGTATTCTGCAGGAGGCCTGGGGACCACCCCACCCCTCCCTATCACAACTAGTGCATGAACCCAGGGGGCCCGAGGGCAATTCTGCTGGCCCAGACTCACGCCCCAGGACTCAAGCACCCTTTCCAGGAACCTGGGGATGAGGTTCGTAGTATAATCTTGAGCACAGCAGGAACCCCAAAGTCAGAACTGAGAGGAAAGTGTAATGTGGGTTTATGCTGTTGTGCCCCACCCTTCGTGGGACCACACTAGGAAGGGTGTGGCCTGAGAGCCACGGCTTCTATTCTGGGCAGGGAATCTCATGGCCTAGGCCTAAGATGGCTGTTTCGGCCTACTACTTACTGGTGGCTGGCTGCCAGTGGGGGACCTGAAAAGTCAAGATGGGGTCCACTACCGCCTGCTAGGCAGGGTAGCCCTGGCTGCCCCCTTCCCCCGTTTGAGCTCTCTGGAGTGGTAGAGGTGTCCCTGACCCTCCCTGGAATAGTGTCCCAGGGCCTGAGTACTCCCCCAACGCCAGTCAAAGATGGCACTTGTGCCTGCCATTGGGGAGCCTGAACACAGGCTTTCCTGACCCAGCCCCACCTAGTTTTGCCCTCCCCTACCCACCTGGGACAGGGATCCCTGAGAGTTCCATGGCCCATTGCCTGGGACATACAAGTACTTCTCCTGATTAACAAAGGTCAAACATAGATCCTACTGCTGCTGCCACCACAGCTGCATCCCTCCTGCACGTGTCGCCTACTGGCTAGGAGGTCAACTTGCACAGACCATTGTAACATCTGCTGACACAATTGCACAGGACTACTTTTTCACGACTCAGTTACCACTGTCCTCCACAATTCTCTGGGGATACTCAGGAGACCTTAAGCCTACTCACCTGCCAGAACATTTCTACTACAGCTGGCATTTGAGAAAGCCACCACACGTAGGCTATTTATCACCAAGGACATCACAGAGTCTGTGCCACACCTCCGCCAACTCATCAGGACTGGTGCTTGTGACAGAGATCCAAGGGGGCCTGCCTGGACCAGTACACCCAACTTCAGCCCTACATGCGGCTGAGAGCTGAACTCAGGCCACTGTGTGTCCCAAAAGCCAGTCCACTGCCTAAGACACTACCAGTAGTAAACAAAGAACAAGCATAAACACTTCTGCCACCACTGTAAGCGACCCCTTACCTGCAACATCAAATTGCACAACCCAAACCAAAATCTGCTGACAAAGCACAGTACTGAGGAATGAGATAAGCTCTGTGAGGCTTTCACCAACCTCATCCTGCAGAGGCAGTGAGCCTGCGCACTTGCCCAGTACATTGCGGTTACAACCAGCATTCGTGAAAGCTACTGCACAGAGGCTATCTACAACCAAGGAACTCATGCAGCATCTTTGTCACTGAGTGAGCCCAGGACCAAAGCCAAACAACTCTGCACAGTTGTAGTTATCCACGAGGGAGAAAAAAAGTAAAAAAGTTTGGAAAAACTATTTTAGAAAATAATTGAAGAAACTTCCCTAGTCTTGCTAGAGATCTCTGCAACTGTATACAAGAGACTCAGAGAACTCCAGTAGATACATTGCAAGATGGAATTCACCAAGACATGTAATCATCAGACTAAAGTTAATGTTAAGGATAAAAATCCTAAAACTAGCAAGAGGAAGGCTTCTAATTATGTCTAGAGGATATCCTATCAGACTGCTGACTTTTCAGAAGAAACTTTTCAAGCCAGATCTCTGACACCATTTCAGAGATCTTGAAGAAACCGCCCCCCCAAACTGTGAACCATTAATTTTGCATCCTGCTAAAATTTCATAAATGAAGGCGAAATAAAATATTTCCCAGACAAACACTAAGGGAATTCATCACCACTAGATCAGCTTTAAAGAAATGCCTAAGAACTATGGCTGTGGCTCAGCACTCCTCCACCCCTGTTGCCCGGAGGCCAGAGAGGAAGGTGGGACACTTTTATGTGCACCTGGCCTCCACAGTTCCCTGCCAGGCAGGTTTCCTTGCTTCTGTGGCAGGCCCTGGGCACAGTGCAGTTGCCTTGCCCCTCCCAGAATACTTCAGCTTCAGCTTAGCGCTCCTCTGAGGGCCCAGCTCCCAGGGGTCACTTCTGGGCCCTTTCTAGTCACTACAACTGCTGCCTCCATTCCCACTGCACATAGGTCAGAAAAGGAGTGGAGAAACAAGATGCTTTTGTGCCCCCAGGATGGACACCACAGTTGTGGTGTAGGCGAGCAGGTGATCTGTGCACTGTGTGACACCGGCTTCCATAGCTCCCTACCAGGTAAGGCTAACTCCCAGAGGTGACTGTTAGGATCCTCTCAGTTGCTGCCACCTCTACTCCTGCCATCCATGTGTCAGGGAGAGAATGGGTAGGCAGGGAACTAAATGAAGTCATTTGACCACACAAAACATACACCAAGGGTCCCCAACCCCTGGGGACTGGTACTGGCCCAGGACCTGTTAGGAACCAAGCCACACATCAGGAGGTGAGTGGTAGGTGAGTGAGCAAAGCTTTATCTGTATTTACAGCCTCTCCCCATCACTCTCATTACTGCCTGAGCTCCATCGCCTGTCAGGTCATCAACAGCATTAGATTCTCATAGGAGAGTGAATCCTATTGTGAACTTCACATGCGAGGGATCTAGGTTGCATGCTCCTTAAGAGAATCTAATGCCTGGTGATCTGAGGTGGAGCTGAGGTGGTGATGCTAGCACTGGGGAGGAGCTGCAAATACAAATGATGAGCATTACCAGTGAGGTTTGATTGCACAGAGACCATAATAAATCAATTGCTTGCAGACTCATATCAAAACCCTATCAGTGAGTGGCAAGTGGGTTGATGTACTTCAATTGTACAGTGCATCTGGTGCAGGATTTAAGTTAGAATCCAACATTAAGCTCGTGCATGGCCCACCCATTATTTTATTTACCATTTCTATCCGTGCCTCTTTCCCACACTGTGCACTTGTCTCAGTCACTGTTTTGTTAAGACACAAGTTAACCCTAGTCAAAATGAGTAAAAAACAAACATCACTGGAGAGTCTCTTTGAAAAGGGGAACTATCCAATGATGAGAGAGCAGAAGACTCTAAGACTGCCAATAACAACAAAAAGCTACATTTAAAATACTATGAGTCCTACTTAAATTACAGGTTTGTTGCAACAGCTAATTCACATTCTCCAAGCCCACTTTGTATAATATGTGGTGACTGGCTATCCAAAAAAGCTATGAAACCTTCAAAACTGCTTCACCACATAGAGACCAAGCATTCTGCATTAAAAGACAAGACTTTGGAATTTTTCGAAAGAAAAAAGCATGAACACGAAGAACAGAAGCAATTATTGAAGGCCATCATTTCATCAAATTTGTCTGCAAGGAGAACATTATTCTTAGTGACTAGCCACATGGCTAAAGCTAGGAAGCCCTTTACTATTGGTGAAGAGCTGATTTTGTCTGCTGCTAAGGACATTTGTTATTAACTTTTAGGGGAGGATGCAGTTCAAAAGGTGGCATGTGTTCCTCTTTTGGCTAGCACCATAACTAGACGAATTGATGAAACAGCAGAGGATATTGAGGCAAAACTGTTAGAGGGGATTAATGAGTCGTGGTACACAATCCAGGTTGATGAGTCTACCAATGTTGACAACAAGGCAGCAATGTTTGTTTTTGTGTGATATATTTTTCAGGAGAATGTGCATGAGGATATGTTATGTGCACTTTTGTTGCCAACCAATACCACTGCTGCAGAACTATCTAAGTCTTTGAATGATTACATATCAGGAAAACTGAACTGGTCATGTTGTTTCAGTAGATGCATGGACAGAGCAGCTGCCATGACTGGAGTGCTTTCTAGTTTCTCTTCTAAGGTCAAAGAGGTCACTTCTGAATTTGAGTCTATGCACTGTGTCATCCATAGAGAAATGCTGGCTAGCCAAAAAATGTCACCTAAACTTAACAACGTTTTGCAGGATGCAGTTAAAATTGTCAATCACATAAAATACATGCCCTTACTTCATATCTATTTGCACAGCTCTGTGAGATGGACACAGAACATACACATCTTCTCTTATACACAGAAGTGAGATGGCTTTCTTGTTTTCTTTTCTGAGTTGGAGTCTCACTCCATCACCTGGGTTGGAGTGCAGTGGCATACTCAAGGCCACCTCAGCGTTGACCTGCTGGGCTCTGGCGATCTTTCCGCCTCAGTCTTACAAGTAACTGGAACTACAGGCGCACTACCATGCCCGGCTAATTTTTTGATTTATTGTAGAGATGAGGTCTCACCAAGTTCCCCAGGCTGGTCTCAAGCCCATGGGGTCAGGCAATCCACTTGCCTCAGCCTCCCAAAGTGCTGGGATAACAGGCTGAGCCACCGAGCCTGGCAGAGATGGCTTTCTAAAGGTAGATCACTGGCCAGAATTTTTGAGTTATGAGAGTTGCTCCAGAGATATCTTTTAGAAAAACAGTCACCACTGGCATCACATTTCAGTGACACAGAGTGGATTGCAAAATTTGCTTACTTGTGTGACATATTCAACCTGCTCAATGAACTTAGTCTTTCACTTCAGGGGAGAAAGACAACTGTGTTCAAGTTGGCAGATAAAGTGACTACATTCAAAGCTAACCTGGAATTATGGAGGCAGTGAGTGAACACTTGAATTTTTGACATGTTTCAAACATTGGCAGAGATTTTGAAAGAGACTGAGCCCGGACCTTCTTTCTCCCAGCTGGTGCATAATTACCTATCTCAGCTTTCAAAAGAGTTTGAGCATTACTTCCCAACCACAAAAAATCCCCGAACTTGGAAGGAATAGATCCATGACCCATTTGTGAATAAACCAGGTGAATCGACTTTGTCTGTGCTAGAAGAGGATCAACTGCTTGAGAACTCAAATGACAGTGGCCTTAAAAGTATGTTTGAGACAATTTAAAATCTCTGGATTAAATTAAATTCTGGATTAAAGTCAAGGCAGAATATCCTGAGACTGGCAAAAAGCAATGAAAAGTCTGTTGCAATTTCCAACACTATCTTTGTGAAGCAGGGTTTTCTGCAGTGACAGCAATCAAAATGAGATTACAAAGTAGACTGAGCATAAGCAACACACTTTGTGTGTCACTGTCTCCCATCACCCCCAGATGGGACTGACTAGTTGCAAGAAAACAAGCTCAGGGTTCCCACTGATTCTGCATTATGATAAGTTGTGTAATTATTTCATTATATATTATAATGTAATAATAATAGAAATAAAGTACACAGTAAACTTAATGCTCTTGAATCATCCCGAAACCATCCCTCCCCACCATATCTAGACCATGGAAAAATTACCTTCCACAAAACCAGTCCCTGATGCAAAAAAGGTTGGGGACTGCTGACATACACCACAGTCATACCCACAAGGGGAAAAAAAGAGACTCTCAAAAAGTCCCACCCCAATACTAGCAAGTACTAAACAAAAAATGTGAGTTCCCCTAGATGAAAAGGAACAAGCACAAGAACTCTGGCAGTACAAAAAGCCAGAGTGTTTTTGACACCTTCAATGTACTGCATCTGTTCCCTAGCAACAGATTCTAATCAGAATGAAATGTCTGAAATAACAGATATAGAATTCAGAATATGAATGGCAATAACACTCAATAAAATTCAAAAGAAAGTGGAGATCCAAAACAAAGAAGCCAGAAACACGTTTCAGTAATTGAAAGACGGCATGACAACACTGAGAAAGAACCAAACTGAACTTCTGGAATTGAAGAATTCACTTCAGAAATTTCAAAAAATACATTTGCAAGCCTTAACAACAGTCTAGACAAAGCAGAAGAAAGAATTTCAAAGCCTGAAGACCAATCTTTCAAATCAACCCAGTCAGATAAAAATAAAGAATTTTAAAAAATGAAAAAAGCCTTTGAGAAATACTGAATTTTTACAAAGAGACCAAACCTACCACTTATTGGCATTCCTGAGAGAGAAGAAGAGAATAGAGGAAACCTGGAAAATGTATTTACGGGTACAATTCAGGAAAACTTCCCCAATTTTAGTACAAGTGTTGACATGCAGATATAAGAAATTCAGAGGACTCCTATGACATACAAGATGACCATCACCTAGTCACACAGCCATCAGACTATCCAAGATCAACATGAAAGAAAAAAATCTTTTTTTCCTCTTTTAATTTTTATTTTAAAATTGCAGGGTACAATTTGTTAGGTACACAAATGTTCATTGTGCAGGTACCCTTGTTGATGAGGTGTGCCCCCCTTTCCCCAGGCAGATATCAACTACTGTCAATCCCAGCTCCCCACTCTCATCTCCATCCAGCAGTTTCCCATTACTTTCAATCCCTTTCCTACAGTAATAGAGTAGTTGTTTAAGGTCCACTTATGAGTGAGAACATGTGATACTCAGCTCTTTGTTTCTGTGAGAGATCACTCAGTATTATAAACTCCAATTCCATCCAGGTTACTGCAAAGTTCATGATCTTATTCTTCTTTATGGCTGCATAATATTCCATTGTGTATATGTACAACATTTTAAAAATCCAGTTCTCTTTTTATGGGCAGCACAGTTGGTTCCATGTTTTTGCTATTGTGAACAATGTGGTGATAAACATACATGTGCAGGTATCCTTTTTATAGGGTGACCTGAGTTCTTCTGGGTATATTCCCAGTAAGGGGATTGTGGGGTCATATGGAAGGCCAATTTTAAATCTAAAAGGCAGCTAGAGAAAAGGACCATATCTCCTACAAAAGGAGATCTATCAGACTAACAATGAACTTTTCAGCAGAAACCTTACAAGCCAGAAGAGATTGGGGGCCCCTTTTTAGCATTATTAAAGAAAAGAAATGCCAGCTATGAATTTCTTATACTGCCAAACTAAACTTCATAAATGAAAGAGAAATAAAGTATTTTCTAGACAAGCAATTGCTGAGGAAATTGATCACTACCAGACCAGTCCTGCATAAGGGACCTCTGAATATGGAAACAAAAGAATGATACCTCCTACCACAAAAGCACATGTAAACACATAGCCAATGGACCCTATAAAGTAACCACAAAATCAATACTATGAAGCAACTAGCTAACACCACCACAACAGGGACAAAACCTCACATATCAATATTAACCTCAAATGTCAATGGCTTAAGTGCCCAATTTAAAAGGCTTAAGTGACAAATTAGATAAAAAACAAGAACCATCCTTCTTCTGTCTTCAGGAGATTCATCTTATTTGCAACAACATCCACTGACTCAAGGTAAAAGGATGGAGAAAGATATACCACATAAATGGAAAGCAAAAAAGAACAGGATCATTATACCTTTTCCAATAAAACAGACCTTAAACCAACAGTGGTAAAAAAAAATGAAGGACATTACATAAGGATAAAGTTTCAAATAAATAAGAAAACAAGACACACACACACACACACACACACACACACACACGCACACACAAACACACACACACAAAATTGGAGCACCTAGATTCACTAAACATATATTACTCGACCTAAGAGAAGACATATACTGTCATATAATAATAGTGGGGGACTTGAACATCCTACTAACACCTTTAGATAATTGAGGCAGAAAACTAACAAGAAAATTCAAGACTTAAATTTGACATGACCAATTCGACCTAATAGACATCTATAGAATACTTCATCTAACAACCACAGAATATACATGCTTCTCATCTGAACACACAACATATTCTAAGATCGACCACATGTTCAGTCATAAGAAAAGTCTTAATTAATTCCAAAAAACTTGAAATCATACTAAGCATTTTCTCTGACTACAGAATAAAACTAGAAATCAATACCAGGAGGAAATTGCAAAACCATACACATACATGGATACTAATCAACTTGCTCCCGAATGACTTTTGAGTAAACAACATAATCAAGACAGAAATTTATGAATTTTTTGAAACAAATGAAAACAGAAACACAACAAACCAAAACTTCTGGGTGCCACAAAATCAGTGTTAAGAGGAAAGTTTATAACAGCAAATGCCTATATCAAGCAGATAGAAAGCTTTCAACAACTTAATGTTACATCTAAAAGAAGTAGAAAAACAAGAACAAACTAAACCTGAAGCTAGCAGAAGAAATTACCAAAATCAGAACAGAACTAAATGAAACTGAGACAAAAAAATCCATACAAAGAACTGACAAAATGAAAAATTGGTTGAAAGGATAAACAAGATTAATAGACTGCTGGCTAGATTTACAAAAAAAAAAAAAAAAAAAAAGACAAGATTCAAATAAGTACAATTACAAATAACAAAGGTGACATTATAACTGATCCCACAAAAATAGAAAAGATCTTCTGAGGCTACTATGAACATCTCTATGCATACAAACTATAAAATCTAGAGGAAATGAGTAAATTCCTGAAAACACCTCCCAAGATTGAAACAGGAAGAAATTGAAACCCTGAACAGACCAATAATGAGTAATGAACTTGAAGCAGTAATAATAAATAAATAAATAAATAAATAAAACCTACCAAAAAGAACCCTGGACCAGTTGGATTCACAGCTGAATTCTACCAGATGTACAAAAAAGAGCTGGTACCAATCTTACTGGAACTATTCCAAAAAGTCGAAGAGAATGGATTCCTCCTTAACTCATTCTGTGACACCATTATCATCTTGATACCAAAATCTTGCAAAGAGACAACAAAGAAAGAAAACTACAGGCTGAAATTCCCAATGAATACAGATACAAAATCTCCTAACAAAATACTAGCAAACTGCACACAGCATATGTCAAAAAGATTATCCATCACAGTCAAGTTGTGCTTCATCCCTGAGATGTAAGTATGGTTCAACATATGCAAATGAGTAAACGTGATCCACCACATAAACAAAATTAAAACCAAAAATCATATGATCATTTCAACAGACACAGAAAAAGCATACAATAAACTCCAACATTCCTTTATGATAAATATCCTACACCACATAGGCATCAAAGGAACATACCTCAAGATAATAAAACTCACCTATGAAAAACCCACAGCAGATATCATACTGAGTGGGCAAAAGTTGAAAGTATTATCCTTAAGAACTGGAACAAGACGAAGATGTGCATTTGTCAACATAGTGCTAAAAGTCCTAGACAGAGCAATCAGGCAAGAAAAAGAAATAAAACATTTCCAAATAGGAAAAGAGGAAGTGAAATAATCTCTCTTCACTGACAATATGATTCTGTACACAGAAAAACCTAAAGCTTCTGCCCACAGACTCCTAGACCCAATAAATGACTTCAGCAAAATTTCAGGATACAAAATCAATATTAAAAAATCAGTAACATTTCTATACACCAAGAACACTCAAGTTAAGACCCAAATAAAGAATGCAATTCCATTTATAATAGCCACAAAATACCTAGAAATATATTTAATCAAGGAGGAGAAATATCTCTACAAAGAGAACTACAAAACACAGCTTAAAAAAATCATAGATGCCGCAAACAAAAGGAAAAACATTCCATACTCATGGATTAGAAGAATCAATATCCCTAAAATATCTACACTGCCAAAAACAGTCTACAGATTCAGTACAATTTCTATCAAATGACTAAGGCTGCTTTTCACAGAAATATAAGAAAACATTTCTAAAATTCATATGGAACTAAAAAAAGAGCCCCCAAAGTCAAAGCAATCCTAAGCAAAAATAACAAAGCTGGAGGCATCACATTCCCACTTCAAACTAGGTTGCAAGGCTATGGTAGCCAAAACAAAATACAGACACATAGACTAATGGAACAGAATAGAGAACTCAGAAATAAAGTCATACATCTACAACCAACTGATCTCTGACAATATAAATAAATAAATATAATCAATAAAAATAAGCAAATGGGAAAAAAAGCAATGGGAACAGGACACCCTGTTTAATAAGCGATGCAGGGAAACTGACTAACCATATGCTGAAGAATGAAACTGGACTCCTACCTTTCACCATCTACAAAATTTAACTCAAGATGGATTAAAGATTTAAATGTAAGACCTCAAACTACAAATATCCTAGAAGAAAACCTAGGAAGTATTCTTCTGGACTTTGGCCTAGGCATTGAATTTATGACTATATCCTCAAAGCAAACAACAAAGGTGAAAATTTACAATTTACATACAAATGGTCCACAGATATATGAAAAGATGGCCAACATCACTAATCACCGGAGACATGCAAATTAAAACCATAATGAAATATTGCCTCATACCTGTTAGAATGGCTATTGTCAAAAAGTCAAAAGATAACAAGTACTGGCAAGGACATGGAGAAAAGGGAAGCTTTATACACTTTTACTGGGAATATAAATGGGTACAATGTTTATGAAAAACAGTAAGGAGGTTCCTCAAAAAATTAAAAATAGAACTACCATACAATGTAGCAATCCTATTTTTGTATGTGTATCCAAAGGAATAAAATCACTATCAAGAAGAGATACCTTCCTTCCCATGTTTACTGCAGTATTATTCACTTATAGCCAAGAAATGGAAACAATCTAAGTGTCAGTTGACAGATAAATGGATAGAGAAAATGTGGTCTATATATACAATGGAAAATTATTCAGCCTTAAAAAAGAAGAAAATTTTGTCTTTTGCAACAACATGGATGAACCTGCACAACTTTGTGCTAAGTGCAATAAATCAGACACAGAATGGCAAATACTGCATTATTTCACTTATGTGTAGAATATTTGTTAAAAAGGTAAACTCATAATAACAGAGTATATAATATTGCTTACCAGTGACTGGAGGAGTGGGGAAAAAGGGGATATACTGTTCAAAGGGAAAGTTTCAGTTATAAGATGAACGAATTCTGGATACTTGTACAGCATGGTGACTATAGTTAATAACAACGTATTGCATTCTCAAGATGTGCTAAGAGTAGATGTCGAGTATTCTCACTATAATAAAAAGATGGTAATAATGTGAAGTAATGGATATGTTGATTAGCTTAACTGTGGCAATCATTTCACAATGTATAGGTATATCAGAACATCATATTGTATACCTTGAAGATGTACACCTTCTGTCAATCATACCTCAATAAAGCTTGGAAAAATTTAAAAAAAAAATGAATATCAATATCCTTGATAAACACATATGCAAAAACCTTTAATAAAAATATCAGCAAACCAAATTCAACAACTTATTAAAAATACCATACAAAGATCATACACCATGACCAAACAGGATTTATCCCACAGATGCAAGAATGACTCAACATATACAAATCAATCAACTTGATACAACATATTTTTAAAAATTAAAGAAAAAACACACACACACACACACACAAAAAGAAAAGAAAAAACACATGATCATCTCAACACCCATTCATGATGTGAATGCTCGACAAAATAGGCACAGAAGACTCTTACCTCAACATTATAAAGGTCATATAGGAGAAGTCCACAACTAACATTATAATCAATGGGGAAAAACTAAAAGCTTTCCCTTTAAGAGCTTGTACAAGGCAAGGATATTCACTCTTGTCACTTTTTTTAAATTAAATTTTATTTTATCTCCTTAATTAGAGATATGGAGTATAAGTGAATATTAACTACATAAGTAGGCTGCATGCAGGTGAAGTTTGGGCTTCTAATTGGCCCTCACTCCCCCAGTATAGGGCCAGGTACCCTTTGTGTTGTTATGTGATCCCACTCTCCTCTTTCCCTCCCTCACTTAGCAGTGCCCAGTGATTGCCAATCCCTGCCTTGTACTATTGTGACTAATGTTCAGGGCCCACTTATGAGTGAGAACATGTGGTATTTAGTTATTTGTTTCTGTGATAGATCACTTAGTATGATGAACTCCATCCCCATGCAGTTTGCTGCAAAGTCCATGATTTTGTTCTTCTTTGGCTTTGTAATATTTCATTGTGTATATGTACCCCATTTTCTTTATTCAGTCCACTTTTGATGGGCAGCAGGGTTGATTCCATGTTTTTGTTATTGTGAATAGTAGAGCAATAAACATGCATGTACAGGTGTCTTTTTTGTAGAATGATTTACGTTCCTCCGGGTATATTTCCAGGAGAAGGATTGCTGGATCATATGGAAGGTCAATTTTTAGTTCTTTTAGGAATCGCCACATTGCTTCTCATAGAGGTTGAACCAGCTTGCACTCCCACTAACAGTGTAGAAGCGTTCTCTTTTCTCCACACCCATGCCAGCATCTGTTGTTTTTTGACTTATTGATTGTGGCCATTCTTACTGGAGTTAGTGGCATCTCATTGTAGTTTTGATTTGCATTTCTCAGATGATTAGTGAGGCCGAGCATTTTTAAAAATATGTCTGTTGGCTGCTTGTATGTTGTCTTTTGAGAAGTTCATTTCCTTTGCCTATTTCTAAAAATGGGGCCGTTCTTTTCCTTTCACTTCATTTGAGTTCCTTGTAGATCCCGGATATTAAGCCTTTGTCACATAATTTGCAAATATTTTTTCTGATTCTGTGAGTTGTCTCTTAACTCTTTTGATGGTTTCTTTTGTTGTGCAAAAGGTTTTCAGCTTGATGAGGTCCTGCTTGCCTATCTTAGTTTTTATGGAATTCATTTTTGAAAGCTTGGTAAAGAATTCGTTGCTTATTCCAATGTGCATGAGGGTGTTTCCTATGTTTTCTTCCAGTATCCTTACAGTTTTAGATTTTACATTTGGGTCTTTGATCCATTTTGAGTTGATTTTTGTGTATGGTGATAGGTAGGGATCCAGTGTCATTCTTCTGCATGTGGTCAGCCAGTTTTCCCAGCACCATTTGTTAAATATGATCTCCTGTTCCCAGTGATTGTTATTGGTAGCTTTGTCAAAGATGAGTCGGTTGAGATTGAGTTTTTGATTACAGAATCTCTGTCCTGTTCCACTGGTCTATGTGCCTATTCTTGTGCCATTACTGGGCTTGGTTACTGTAGCCTTGTAGTAAAGCTTAATGTCTGGAAGTGTAACACCTCCCACTTTTGCCTCCTGCTTTGGCTGAAGATTGCTATTCATGCTCTTTTTTGTTTCCATGTGAATTTCTGTATTGTCGTTTCTAGCCTGAGAAAAATGCTTGTAATTTGATGGGTATTGCACTGACTCTGTAGAATGCCTTGGGTAGGACAGACATCTTGACAATATTGATTCTTCTGATCCATGAGCCACTTCTTTTGACATAGGTCTGGAAGTTTTTGCCAGAGCAATTAGAGAAGAAAAAGAAATAAAAGGCATCCAAATTGGAAAGGAAGAAGTAAAATAATCTGTTCAGATGACATGATCATCTATAGAGAAAATCCTAAAGTCTCAACAAAATCACTATTCGAACTAATAAACAAATTCAGTAAAGCTGTAGAGAACAAAATCATACAAAAACAATCCCATTTCTGCACACAAACAACAAACTATCAAAAAAGGAAATTAAGAAAATAATCCTATTCAAAATAGCAACAGAAAGAGTTAATACTTGGGAATAAACTTAACCAAAGAGTTGGAAGACTTGTACACTGAAAATTATAATACATTGATGTAGGAAACTGGGCTTGGTGGCTTATGCCTGTAATCTCAGCACTTTGGGAGGTGGAGATGAGAGGATTGCTTGAGCTCAGGAGTTCGAGACTGCTGGGGACCAGCTCCAGCCAGGTTCAGGGTACCCCAAAGGTGGAGACAGTGTCGGCGATTGGGGAGAAGAAGAGAGAGAAAGAAAGAGACTGGACTCCAGTCTAGTGCAGAAGTGATGTGAGTTATTGGGAATTACAACGGGTCTTTTATACACAAAGTCAGATGTGGGAGGGGCGTCCCCCACCCACCAGAAACCTTAATCCATGAAAACTTAATCAATGATTGCCTTTAAACCCTTTTCATATAATCTTAAAATCCCATAACAAAGGATAACCTAATCTGTGACTGACATATTCTATAAACATTTTTCATCCTAAGCTGATTGATTTATGCCAAGTTAAACAATTCTATAGAAGCTTAAGTATTTACTTTACAAACGAAAGTGGCCCATCCCAGAATGTTTGGAATGTGGCCCAGTCCATAGTTCACAGTGGGCTAACTGCAAGTAACCCAGCCGCATTCTTTCAACAAAATGGCTGTCTTTTAAAACTATTTTCTACAATTTACACTTTCAATAAATCCTAAGATCATGACCCAGAAGCCTGTGACCAATACTAAGGCTCTTAGATGTGACATGAGTTTGAATTATAAGTTGTGTGAAAGCCAAAACTGCAGTTTGCGAAAGAATGGGAGCAATGAGCTTCTAAAGTTAGCTGGTGTTCATCCCGGTCTCAGAGTTTTTATGTTTTGAGCTCACAGGAGCTTAATCTGGTTAGTGCTGAGTAGAAAGGGGGGGGGGAAATGGGGTCAATAGCTCCCGAACGCATCCTAGTGGTCTCAGGGTCAATGGCCCTTCCTGATCCCTAATGCTCAGTGGGCCTCCGTGGCTGGCTCCCAACACAAGACCAGCCAGGGAAACATAGCAAGAAGTTGTCCCAACAAAAAGTAAGAAAATTAGCTCAGTGTGGTGGCATGTGCCTGTAGTTCCAGCTACTCAAGAGACTGAGGCAGGAGGATCACTTGAGCACAAGAGTTGGAGACTGTGGTGAGGCCATGATCATGCCATTGCACTTCAGCCTAGGGGACACAGTGGGACTCTGACTCTAAAAAAATTTTGATGAAAAAAATTAAAGACAATAGAGATAAGTGAAAAGATATCCTGTGTCTATGTGTTGAATGAATATTGTCAAAATGTCTACACTACCCAAAATTATAAGATAAGTAAGTTCTGGAGACCTAATGAACAGCATGCAGACTGTTTATACTTTATTGAATATTTGAAATTTGCATAAGAAAAATAAGAAGGTAGAACTTAAGTTTCCTCACAAAAGAAAAAGATAACTATGTGAGATGATGTTTATGTTAATTAGCTTGATTGTGGTAATCATTTTACAATGTATCTATATGCCAAAACATTAAGTTTTACATCTTAAAAATATACAATCTTAGTCAACTATATTTCAATAAAACTTAAAAAGGGAAATAGAAAGAAAATCAAAACATGCCACTACAAAAATAAATGAAACACAAAGGAAGGTGCTAAGACAGGAAAAGAGGGATAACATAGCTATAACACATACAGAAAACAATGAATAGATTCAATAATAAATTCTTTCCTGTCAGTAATTTCTTTAAGTACAAATGGGTTAATCTCTCTAACCAAAAGATGTATACTGGTTGGGTGAATTAAAAAACAAGATCCAACTATAGCTGATCCTTGAACAACACAGGGGTTAGGGCTAGAGGCACCATCTCGCTGGCACAGCAGAAGACCCATGTACAACATTTTTCCTTTTAAAGAGATGGAGTCTTGCTATGTTGCCCAGGTTAGAGTGTAGTGGCTATTCTCAGGCATGATCATGGCATACTACAGCCTCAAATTCCTGGCCTCAAGCAGTCCTTCTGGCTCAGCCTACTATGTATCTGGTATTACAGAAGCATGCCACCACATCTGGCCTGTATGTAACTTTTGACCTGCCCCCAAACTTAGCTACTGAAAGTCTGCTGTTGAATGGAAGCCTACTGTTGAATGGGTGACAAGAGTGAGACTCCAACTCAAAAAAAAAAATAAAGAAGAGAAAATATAGTTACTATTAATTAAGTGGAAGTCTAACATTGTAAAGGAGGAGGAAGAATCTTGTCTCAAGGATGAAAGAGGCAGAAGAAAATTTGTGTGTTAGTGAACCCTCACTCACATTTCAAACTTGTGTTGTTCAAGGATCAACTGTATTAAATTTAAGAGGACTGAAATCAGGCAAGGTATCCTTTTTGACCAGAAACTAGAAGTCAATAGCAGGAGAAAAACGGGAAAATACAGAAATATGTTAAACAATACACTTTTTTTCAAGTCAGAGTCTAACTCCATCACCCAGGCTGGAGTGCAGTGGCTTGCTCACGGCCACCCCAGTGTCGACCTGCTGGGCCCAGGCGATACTTCCACCTCAGCCTTCCAAGTAGCTGGAACAACAGGCACGTGCTACCACGCCCAGCTAATTTTTTGATTTATCGTAGAGATGAGGTCTCACCAAGTTGCCCAGACTGATCTCGAACCCTTGGGCTCAGGCAATCCTTTCACCTCAGCCTCCCAAAGTGCTGGAATTACAGGCTTGAGCCACTGCACCCAGTCTATGACACACTCTTAACAACAAATGGGCCAAAGAAGAAACCACAAGAGTAATTAGAAAATGCACTGAAACAAGTGAAAATGAAATCACAACTAGCCAAAATGTATGGAATGCAGTGAAAGCACTGCTAAGAGGGAAGTTTCTATTGCTTACATTAAAATAGAAGAATGATTTCAAATCAACAACCTAACTATACCTCAAGGAACCAGAAAAGGAGCAAACTAAATCCAAAGTTAAAGAAAGTGAAATAACCATTCTCAAAAGGCCAAATGCATAATATCACTTACATGAGGTACTTAGAGAGTCAAATTCATAGAGACAAAAGGTAGAATGGCGGTTGCCAGGGGCCAGAGGGAAGGGAGTGGGGAGTTATTGTTTGGTTTTTTTTTTTGAGTTGGAGTCTCACTCCGTCCCCCAGGCTGGAGTGGAGTGGCACGCTCACAGCCACCCCATCATTGACCTGCTGCGCTCAGGTGATCCTTCCGCCTCAGCCCTCCAAGTAGCTGGAATTACAGGCATGTGCCACCACACTCGGTTAACTTTTTGATTTATTGTAGAGACGAGGTCTTGCCATGTTGCTCAGGCTGGTCTCACATCCCTGGGCTCAGGCAATCCTCTCACGTTGGCCTCTCAAAGTGCTGGGATTATAGGCGTGAGTCACTGTGCCTGGCTAAGAGTTACTGTTTAATGGGCAGAGGGTTTCAATTTTGCAAGATAAGTACAGAGAAGACTGAAACTACTAAAATCAGAAATGAAATTGGGGTATCACTGATTCTACAGAAATACAAAGGATTGTAAGATTTCATCCAGTAATCCTACCATTAGGTACATACTCAAAGGAAAAGAAATCATTAGATCAAAATGATATAAAGAGACCTGCACTCATATGTTTATAGCAGCACTATTCATAATAACAAAGACATGGAATCAATCTAAGTGTCTATCAATGGGTTATTGGATCCAAAAATGTGATACACACACATATATATGCACACACACATATATATGCACACACACAATGGAATACTATTCAGCCATAAAAATAATTAAATTATGTCTTTTGCAGCAACATGGAAGAAAGTGGAGGCCATTATTTTAAGTGAAACAACTCAGAAACAGAAAGCCAAATACCACGTTCTCATGTATAAGTGGGAATTATACATGGATATAGAGTGTGGAATAATAGACACTATATACTCAGAAAGGTTGAAGGGTGGGAGAGGAGGGTAAGAGATGAGAAATTTCTTAATAGGTACAATGTTCACTACTCAGGTGACAGTTACACTAGAAGCTTAGACTTCGCCACTAAGCAAAACATCCATGAACCAAACAGCAGTTGTACCCCTTTAAATTTAAACAAATAAAAAGATAGTACAATCTCAATGACATGCATGAACAATTGCTTATCAAAAAGTTAGATAACCTAGAAAAAATGAAAAAATGCTTAGAAACACAAAGCCTACTAGGATTGAATCATGAAGAAAGAAAATCTGAAAAAACTTATAAAGGATATTGAAAGAGCAAAAGCTTCCAACAACAAGACAAACAAAAATCCAGGAGCAAATGACTTCCCTGATAAAGTCCACTAAACATTTAAGGAAGAATTAATGCCAATCTTTCTCAAATTCTTAAAAAAAAACTGAGAAAGAAGAAATGTTTTCTAGTTCATTCTATGAGGTCAGCATTACCCTGATAGCTAACGAGGACAAAATCACTATAAGGAAAGAGAACTACAGGTCAATGTACTTCATAAGTATTGGTGCTAAAATTTGCAAGAGAATACTACTGAACACAACTCAACAACTTCTTAAAATGACTATGCATCATGACCAAATGGAATTTATCCCCAGAATGCAAAGATGGTTAAATATCTGAAAAATCAATGTAATACACCACATTAGCAGAATGAAGGGGAAAAAATCTGCATGATCCACTCAATTGATGCAGAGAAAGCATTTGACAAAATCCAATACCTTTTCGTGATCTAAAAACCCAATAAACTAGGAATAGAAGCAAATTTGCTCAACATACAAAAAGCCTATAAGAAAAACACACAGGTAATGTTGTACTCAATAGTGAAAGACTAAAAGTTTTCTCCTAAGATCAAGAACAAGACAAAGACATCTGTTTTCACATTTCTATTCAATATAGTATTGGAAGTTCTAGCCTGAGCAATGAGCTGAGTAAAATAAATAAAAACAAGAAAGGAGAAGTGAAATTATCTCTGTTCACAGATGATATGGTCTTTTACATAGAAAACTCTGACAATTCACAAAAAATTTATAGAGCTATAAATAAAATCAGCCAGATAGCAGGATACAAAATCAACATGCAATAATCAATTGCATTTATATATTAGTAACAATAATCATCAAAAATGAGTATTAAGAAAACAATTTCATTTATAATAACATTGGAAAAAATAAAATAAGCCAGGTAAGGTGCTCATATCTGTAATCCCAGCACTTTGGAAAGTCAAGGTGGAAAGATTGCTTGAGCCCAGGAGTTTGAGACCAGTCTGGGCAACATAGTGAGACTCTGTCTGTAATTTTTAAAAAGAAAGAAAGAAAAAAAATACTTAGAAATAAATTTAATCACAGAGTTGATGACTTGTACACTGAAAACTACAAAACAGAAAGATAAAAGACCTAAGCAAATAGAAAGACATCCCACGTTCATGGATTGGAAGATTTAATATTAAGATGAAAATATTATCTGTTAGGAGTTGAATTATGTCATGTTCCTCAAAAGATATATTCATGTCCTATTCCCTGTACTTGTAAAGTTTACATTACTTGGAAGTATGGTCTTTGCAGATATAATCAGGTTAAGTGAGGTCATACTTGATTAGGTGGGACTTTAATCCAATTTGACTGATTTTTTTAAGAGGAGAAAAACTTGAACCCAATGCAGAGGGATGACAGGCATGTGAAGATGGAGGCAAATGTTGGACTTACGCTGCCCACAAGCTAAGGCATGTCTGTAGTTACCCAAAATGTATAATAAGCAAGTAAAGACCCTATACTAGAGATTTCAGAGACAGCATGGCTCTACAGGCACCTTGATTTCACACATCTGTGAGAATACGTTTTGGTTGTTTTAAGGCACTCAATTTGGGTACTTCTTTATGACATCCCTAGGAAACTAAAACACTACCTAACGTGGTGTATAGATTGAAGCAATCCCTGCCAAAGTCCCAACGGTATTAGGCAAAAGATGGAAAACTCCATGCTGAAATTCATATGGAATTTCAAGGAAACCTGAACAGCTGAAACAATCTTGAAAAATAACAACAAAGTCAGAGGATTCACACTTCCCAATTTCAAAACTCACTGTAAAACTACAGCAATCAATGCAAAGCAGTACTGATTAAAGTAGACACTTAGGCCTATGGAATAGAATAGAGAGCCCAGAAGCAAAGTATCACAACTATGACCATTTGATTTTCAACAAGGATGTCAAGCACATTCAATGAGAAGAGAACAGTCTCTTCAACAAATTGTGTTGGGAAAACAGGATATCCATATTTTAAAAAATAAAGTTAGGCTTTTACTTTATCACATACACATAAATTAACTCAAAATGGACCAAATACCTAAATATAAGAGTTAAAAGTATATAACTTTTAGAAGAAAATATAGAGACAAATCTTCATGACCTTGAATTTTGAAAAAAAATTTGTTTAAACATTACACTGAAAGTGCAAGCAACAGGTAAGAATGCAAACTGGTGCAACCTCTTTGGAAGACAGTGTGGTGATTTCTGAAAGAACTAGAAATTGACCTTCCATATGGCCCAGTGATACCCCTGTTGGGAATATACCTGGAGGAACTCAAGTCATTCTACAAAAAAGATACCTGCACATGTATGCTTGTTGCAGCTCTATTCACAATAGCAAAAACATGGAACCAACCATGTTGCTCATTGAAGCTGGACTGGATAAAAAAAAAATGTGGTACATATACACAATGTAATATTATGCAGCCATAAAGAAGGACAAACGTATGGACTTTGCAGCAACTTGGATGGGTTTAGAGTTCATCATACTCAGTGATCTATCACAGAAACAAAGAACAGAGTACCATATGTTCTCACTCATAAGCAGATCTTGAACAATTTTACTATAAGGAAGGGATTTGCAGTAGTGGGAAACTGTCGGGGGGTGGGATTGGCAGTTGAGGGAAACTGCTAGCGGAGGGAGGGGGCATACCTCATTAACAAGTGTACCTGCATTAATCAACGTTTGTATACCTAACCCTGAATTGTACTCCACATCTTTATAATAAAAAAAAGAAAAAAAGTGCAAGCAACACAAGAAAAAATAAGTTGGATTTCATCAACATTTAAACTTTTTATTTTATTTATTTATTTATTTATTTATTTATTTATTTATTTATTTATTTATTTATTTATTTATTGAGTTGAAGTCTCACTCCGTCGCCCAGACTGGAGTGCAGTGGCCGCTCCTGGCCACCGCAGCCTTGACCTGCCATGCTCCGGCAATCCTTCCGCCTCAGCCTTCCAAGTAGCTGGAATTACAGGCGCGCGCTACCATGCCCGGCTAATTTTTTTGATTTATTGTAGAGACGAGGTCTCGCCAAGTTGCCCAGGCGGGTCTCGAACCCATCGACTCAGGCAATCCACTCACCTCGGCCTTCCAAAGCACGGGATTACAGGCTGAGCCACCGAGCCCGGCCACATTTAAACTTTTTATGTTTCATCAGACACTATCTAGAACTGTAAAAGGACAACCACAGAATGGCACAAATATTTGCAAATCATAAATTTGGTAAGGGTTTAATATCCAGAATATATAAAGAATTCCTATAATTCAACAAGGAAAAGACAGACTCCAATTATAATATGAGCAAAAGACCTGAATAGACATGTCTCCAAAGAAGAAATACAAAATGTAAATAAACACATAAAAAAATTCTCAATAGAATTTAAATTAAAGCCACATGATGTATTACTTCATGCCTAACAGAATGGCTATAATAAAAACAAAAGGGAAATAAGTGTTGGTGAGGATGTGGAGAAATTGTAACATTCGTTCATTGATAGTGGGATTGCAAAATGATGCAGCTCTTGTGGCAAGCAGTTTGGGGTTTTCTCAAAAAGTCAAACACAGAATTACAATATGACCCAGCAATTCCACTCAGGTATGTGTCTAAAGAACCGAAAACATGGACTCAAACAGATACTTGCATGCTGATGTTTACCACATTATTCACCACAGCTAAAAGATGGAAACAACCTAGGTACCCATCAACAGACAAACAAATATTGTATAGACAAATATAAAAAGAAATGAAGTTCTGATACCTCCTGCAACTTTGATGAATATTGAAAACATTATGCTAACTGAAAGAAGGCAGCCTCAAAAAGACCATTGCATTAGTTTCTCAGGGCTGCCCTGAAGAAGTATCACTAGCTGGTTAGCTTAGAATAACACAAATGTATTGTCTCCCGGTTTTGGTGTCTATAGGCCTAAAATCAAGGTATCAGCAGGGTCACACTCTCTCTGAAGGCACTAGGAAAGGATCTGTTCCAGGTCTCTCTCTCAGTCTCTGGTAGCCTCAAGTGTTGCTTGCTTTGCAGATGACTACCTTCTACCTATGTCTTTTCACACCAACTTCACTTTGTGAGTGTCTATATCTGCGTCCAAGTTTGCCCTTTTATAAGGACAACAGTCATAATGAATTAGGGCCTACCCTAATGACTTCATTTTAACTTGATTACTTTTGCAAAGGCCCTATTTCCAAATAAGGTCACATTTGGAGGTACTGGGGATTAGAACATCAACACATCTGTTTTGAAGATTGCAATTCAACCCATAATAACCATGTATTATATTAATTATCTTATACAAAATATCTACAATAGGCAAATTCTTAGAGACAGAAAGTAAATGAAAGTTTATTGGGAGTTGGAGTGGGAGAATGGGGAGTTATTGCTTAAGGATACAGGGTTTCTGTTTGAGATGATCAAGTTTTGGAAATAGATAATGGTAATGGTTGCAGAACATTTTTAAAGTAGTTAATGACATGGAATTGTACACTTTAAATGATTAACTTTATGTTAATATATATTTTATTACAATTTGAAGACTGATTAACTTCCATAGAAAGAATAGAGAAAATTATCAGGAACTACCATGCAGAAAGCACCAAGCCCAGATAGTTTTATGGGGGAATGCTACTAAACTTCATCCTGAAGAAGTACACATCATTCTAAATGAGGATATGTTGGAGGAATATCTTACAAAGGCAGGGAGGAGACAGGGATGTCCACTCTCACTCATTCTGATCAATACTGTACTGGAGAGCCTAGCCAGGGTGCTAAGGAGTGAAAATTATATTAGAGACACAGGATTAGAAATGAGTAAATAAATTACTGTTCCTGCAGATGATATAGATAACACACAATTATCCACAAATTATTAGAAAGGACTGAAAGGAAGAATAGCAAGTGAAGTTCTCAAGAAGTACAGAATGGGGGCAGAGTGGGGAGAAGACACACATTTAGTACCTGTACTTATGAAGCAAAAATAATTCTAACAATTCTGCGGAATAACCCTGTCCCCTAGCCTAACCGCCTTTGTTCCATCTCAACTGCTGCTTTTTGAGGTGACTTCATGGAAAAGGTCAAGGGTTCCATGATTTCTATTTTCTTTTTTTAAAATTTCTTTTTTATTTTAAAGATATGGGGTACAAGTCAGGATTGGGTACATAAGTGGTGTATGCGCAGGTGAAGTTTGGGCCTCCCATTGGACCTCACTTTGCCTGGATTGGGATCATACATCCTTACTGATGTTGTGTGCCCACCTCCCCCAGCAGTGTCCTGTTACTGCCAATCCCTTTCTTGTAATATTAGGATAGGTATTCAGGGTCCACTTATGAGTGAGAATGTGTGTGCTAAGTTCTTTGTTTCTGGGGTAGATCACTGAGTATGGTAGACTCTAAATCCACCCAAGTTGCTGCAAAGTCCATAATTTTGTCCTTCTTTATGGCTGCATAATATTCCATCGTGTATATATACATTTTAAAAATTCAGTCTACTTTCGATGGACAGTATGTTTGGTTCCATGTTTTTGCTATTGTGAATAGTGATGTTCATTTTCACCATCAAAAGGCTTAGCACCTTTCATCCTCTATCTCCCAGACTCTCATATCTCTCATTTTTCTGCCTGGGCGGCCTCTTGTGGCTCTCCTGATATCTGGCTGCTTCTTGGCACTCACCAGTAATATTCACAGAGAAGTCTTTGTCCCCTGACCCTCACCCCCAACGAGTAGAATAGTCCCCACCTCACTGTTCCAGTAACTCCCACATGGGTATTCTTATCCTCATGGCACTTCTCTGAAATCGGCTTGCTTATTGGTGTGCTGACTTGTGTAGTATTCCCCCACTCCTTCAAAGTTAAGTTTTTTGAAGGCAGAAACAGTGTTTCTTATATCTCTATGTTTCTGAGGGAACAAAGCGGAAGTAAATCAATATCTGTGGAATAAATGAGTGACTGAAACCTCTGTGTTCATGCTTACCTATCCCCTTAAAGAACATTTCTTTCTTTTTTTTGAGTCGGAGTCTCCCTCTGTTACCCAGGCTGGAGTGCAGGGGTACACTCAATGGCTGCCGCAGCCTTGACCTGCTGGGCTCAGGCGATCCTTCTGCCTCAGCCTTCCAAGTAGCTGGAACCACAGGTGTGCACCACCATACCCGGATGATTTTTTGATTTATTGTAGAGATGAGATCTCGTCAAGTTGCCCAGACTGGTCTTGAACCCCTGGGCTCAGGCAATCTCCTTACTTTGGCCTTCCAAAGTGCTGGGATTATAGGCTTGAGCCACTGCATCTGTAAAGAACATTTCAATGGTCCCATTTCACAAGTGAGTGTTTCAAGAAGAAACTTACCCGACTGCTTGTGGTTCAAAGTGGGTCCTACCAAAGCAAAATGAAAGGGAAACTGGGTAAACACACCCAAAGGACAACGACTGGGAGAGCTTGCCTTTTTATTCCCAGCGTTAGAACACCACTTGCACAGTATAGATTCGCACTACTACCTGTCTTCTTCATGAATAATGGAGCTGCAGTTTTACCTGGAAAGAGTGGTCACCACTAGTGTGCTCACCATGGTGTTTCTGTTTTGATAGCTTTTTTTTAGGCCATGCATCCATTCAGGAAATCTACAGACACAGCCCCAAGACCCACTGCTGTTCCCCACCTCCGCCATCAGGGCAGCCGTGTATTTTTGTAAATTAGGCCACTGTGGTAGAATTAGATAACTCCATGTCAGTCCGCTGTAGTGCTTGCAACATCTCTTGCAATTTGGTGTGCACGTGGGCAAGTTCCACTCTGTTGAGGTTTTCCCACCTATATTCATCCAAGTATACCACGCATTCGGCAGGAACAGGGTACTGCACACGCTTCAGTTCCTTCAGCCCTGCTAAGTGCTGAAACACATCCATGATGCCCGGTGTGGAGATGATATTGTTGTAGAAGACGAGGGACCGGAGGTGGGAGCAGCAGCACAGTGCAGGCAGGAGAGCTCTGAGTTGCTCTTCCTTCAATCTGCAGCTTCTCAAGTTCAGGTGCTGCAGGGTGCCTGATGCCTCACCCAGCAGAACCTCGAGGGGTCCAGGAACGGTGTGGGACAGGTTATTGCTGCACAGGACCAACTCCTTTAGGTGGGTGGCATGAATGCTCTGGGACAAGTAGGTGATGTCACTCGTTGTAAGCCTACACCCATTGATCACCAGGGTCTCCAATGGCTTCTGCAGACCACTGTGGAGAGGCAGATGCAGTTACTCCTTGGAAGTTGGGTTGAAGCCCTAGATACATTGGGGGTAGGTCAGAAATCTCTCCTGGGAAACTTGTACTGCTCCACCTCAGTCTAGATGCAAAATGTGGGAGTCAGTCTTCTATACAGGTCAAGAACACAGAGCTCGGAGTAAAATGTTTTCCTATTCCCAACAGAAGCACTCCCATATTTCAGATAATTTATCAAGCACATTACCAACCTCTCTTAGTCTCAGCTTTCTAATGAGCCACATAAACAATCTTTATGTTTCATAAGTTGTCAAGTTGTCAACATTTTGATACAGCCTGACACACAGCAAAGTTTAAGTGTTTACTAGATGAAGATGCTTCCCCACACTTTTAATCACTAGGCCCGAGGAGAACAGCTCCCTATTCTAGGGTATGCCACAGAGAAGCCTCCCACGTAGCTAAGGAGAAGGAGTTGACCAAGTCAACTGGGTTGAGATGCTGTGTGGGTAATTAACTCCTCCAAATGCCATCTTCACGACTCTCATCCCTAGTCATTCTGCTCTTTGTAGGTTTCTGGAAGCAAAGACCCTGTCTGATTTTTTTCAGAGTTTTATCTCCCATTCTTAGTTCTATGCTTGATACGGACTAAGTGCTTGAGTAAATGAATGAATGAGTGGAGGAGATACCTTGGAATCTGTGTCCATCAGTGGCTCTGCAGGAACTCAGGGAAGGGAAACCCAGGCTCATCCTGGACTCAATGTGGCTTAAGAGGTGTGTTCAGGGATCTTAGCCTTTGTACCTCCAGAGGAACTTCCCACAAACTCACCTGAGCATCTTATGGAGCTTGCCTGAGAGACACCCGAAGATGAGGTGGAGCTTTTGAAGGTGGCCCAGGGAACTCAAAAGGGAGAAGCAGTCAGCAGGGAAGTCCCAGGGGATGTCGCTCATGATGAGGTTGCCCAGGTTGCGCATCTGCCCTACCTGGGTGAAGAACTGGATCAGGTCCAGCAGGAAGAAGAACCTACTTCTGTGATGGAGCCGCACCTCTTGGATGGCCTCCAGCTCCAGCATTCCCAGGATCTCTATGAGGCTGTGGAATGGCACTTGGTTGATGACCAGCGTCCGACAGTGGAGGCGCAGACAGCCGTGGCTCTTCTCAACTTTCTGAAGTAGATAAGAGGGGAACCCGGACAGGTGGAAGAAACCGAACAAGCCATGGAAGAAAAGGTCTGTGTGTATTTCCACAGGTTCTTGGTTATGTGGAGCCTGTTCTCTGGCACTGGGTGTGAAGTGGTCTCCCTCTGGCTCTTCCAGCATGTGTGTGATGACAAAGGGTGCAGGCGAGGTCTCAAAGCATTCTTCCCAGTTGGAGTGCTCAAAGTCATGGGTGAAATCTAGCACCTTTAGCTTCGATCTCCTGCGGGGAATAAAGAGCAGACCATAGAGATGCTGGTTTTCAAGACAGTGCTGGTGTGAGACTGGCAGCAGCAGACCTCAGTAAGGGGCCTCCATGCAAGGCAGCAGCCCTGTCCTCCCCATCTGCCATGCCTTCTAAGTGGACTCCTCCATTCTCACTCCCCCTCAGATCTTTCTCAGTCGCCATCCTTACAGAGTACTGGGGTACTCTTAACCACCTCAGCTGCACAATCGGTTCAGGACTGCCCTTTCTTTTCTGTGTGACTCTGAGCAGTGGCCTCGAGGCCTCCTCATGATCAATGTTGTGCCAGCAGCAGATTCTGCCACATTCTTTGGCCCCAGACACCTGAATCCAGCTCCCTCTCCCTCAACTCACTGACTCCACCAACACCCAGGCTACAGCTACCTGGGGCAAGCAGTGGTGGTGGAAACAAACTGCAGCCCATCCAGCACAGCTTCCAACAGGGCTTGGGTTATGGACTGATCCCTCAGCGATCCCAGACGGAGGCAGGGGAAGGGCCAGGTCCTCACAATTGCTGTCACGGTCTTCGTGTGGCCCCCATCAAAGGCTGCAGTGGACAGTGGTGGAAAGAGGCCTGCAGGGAGCTCTCCCAGGGCATGCACGGCTGCGTCCTCATCACGCAGCAGGCTTTGTGCTGCGAGGTCTAAGAGACTGAGAGGGTTCTGTCTGCTCACCAGTGACCTGGTCCAAGGCAAGGGAGACCCTTGAGTGGATTTCACAGTACTCAGCCTCCCACTGCCAGGCCAGGCCAACCCAAGCCTCAACCACCCTACACAGTGGTAACTCAGGAGTGAGTTGTTCCCCACCCCTCCTTTCATCCTGTAATTTCTGGGCATAAATCTCCAATTCTTCCTCTGTCTGTGTCAGCCCAGTGTCACTGGCCCTGATGCCAACTGGCCAAGATGAGAATAATCAGGGTTTTATCTCTGTCCCTCATTGGGCTTCAGAGAGTATAAATTATTCCAAACTTAATTTCTTGACCTTTTCCCAAGATCATCATTGTCACCTCCAAGGTGACTTTAAGGAACACATCCAAATAATCCCCTACCATAGTTTCCCAATGTTAAGAGATTTCATGTCCTGAGGATTTTGTTTTGTTTTGTTTTGCCTTCTAAGGAAGCCAGTATGTCTAGAATAGTTAACAACTTTTCCATATGCTAAGACTTCCCTTTTTTCCCACCCTGTGGGTGAATTCCTACCCACATTTACGAGGCTTCATTGCAATTCAGAGATGAGAATTTTCAAAACAAAACAAAACAACAAGACATAAAAATCCTCTTATAGAACTATAACATTTTGGCACAAAAAGTCAGAAAAAGACAAGAGAAAGGAAAATGATAATAGAGTTTCACATATAAAGTCCTGAGTAAAATATTACCAAGTAGAACACATTTTTCACATATGTCTTATACAAAAGCAGGATTACAAAGGGTTTCTTCCAGGAACAAATAGAGTGTGGCACATTAGAGAGCTTGTCAATGAACTTGTGATGACACAATTGTACAAATGAACACAAGTGCTCTGAGCTGTCACCTGAAACCCAAAAGAAGTAAATGACCTAAAACCAGAAGGCCAAAAAGAATGAATTAGACATTTCCCTTCCCTCAGAAAAAGCAAACTTTTAGAATCTGGAAAAAAAAGTAGATTAGGAAAACTATCGTGCACACCACAGAAACTGAAACCAAAGGCTACGGGGTGGTGAAGTCAGCAGGAAGCCAACCACAGAACCCACAAAGGCCTCGGGAAGGAGACACACAGATACGGCCCAAGAAGGGACCAGAGATCATAGCCAGCACTGGGGCATTCATGGAGTTCTTATAAATGAGTACAGTTACCACCACCACCAGCACAGTCAGAAATCCACACCTTGGATCCAACTATCCTCCAATTCCCACCCTGACTCTGCCCTCATCCCACTGTGGGCTACTCTCCCTGTGGGAGGAGCAGAGGGGACCCTAAGGCAGGTTTGGTAAATGACCATTTTAACAATCAAAATATGAGCTTCTGATCCACTGAACCTTCCCCACTGAAGCATTTTCCACGTACATGTAAGTGAGAAGAGCCCTGCTGAGAGAGGGTCAGGCCTGGAAGGCAGCCTATGGCACAGGCAGTGCGGGGGGCAGGGGGCACTAGGCTCCTGTCACAATCCTCCAATTGTTCTGAAAGCGGAGCTCCTCTGAAACAGCTGGGTCCTTGCAGAGGTGGCAGCTGTGACGAATCTGAACACTCACCTCTGTGCTTTTTCTAAACCATTCATTTCTCTGAAGGACAAGCGCACAGGAAACCACACAACCTCCACTGAAACGTGTACGTAGCCGGGCTCGGTGGCTCAGCCTGTAATCCCGCGACTTGGGAGGCTGAGGTGAGTGGATTGCCTGAACCCGCGGGTTCGAGACCTGCCTGGGCAACTTGGAGAGATCTTATCTCTACAATAAATCAAAAACTTAGCTGGGTGTGGTAGTGCGTACCTGTAAGTTCCAGCTACTTGGAAGGCTGAGGTGGAAGGATCGCCGGAGCCCAGCGGCTCAAAGCTGCGGTGGCCGGGAGTGGCCATTGCACTCCAGTCTGGGCAACAGAGTGAGAATCTGACTCAAAAAAAAAAAAAAAGAAATGTGTGCAGTGACTGCAGCTAATTTGCTGGAAGCAGAATATGCCTGGGGGCACTGGGAAGTGGGAGGATGCCTCTGTTCTTGGGCCCTCCTCTAAAGCAGTCAGAGCTTCATATCCCTTTCCCTCAGCACAAATAAATCTAACCAGGGCAGGTGCAGTGGCTTCACACCTGTAATTCCAACACGTTGGGAGGCGAGGTGGGAGGATTGCTTGAGTTCAAGAGTTCGAGTCAAGCCTGGACAACATAGTGAGATTGCATCTCTACAAAAAATAAAAAGCTTGGCCAGGCATGGTGGTGCACACCGGTAGTTCCAGCTACTCTGGAGGCTGAGGAGAAAGGGTCACCTGAGTCCAGGAGGTCGAGCCTGCAGTAAACCAGGATTGTGCCACTGCTCTCCAGCCTGGGCAACAGGGTGAGACCTTGAATCAAAAACAACAGCAACAACAACAAAACAAATCCACTCAGGAAGGATGTGCAATTTGCTGACATCTTCATGGGGCACAGAGAAAGCTCTCGATTATTCTCCATGAGGCAATCTCCCCTGCTCTCAGCCTGTCTGGTTGGACAGGTGTCAGCTGCCTCCCACTCCTGGACAGTCTCCTTCCAGCCACATGCCATTCACAAGCATCTCCTGATGGAATCGCCACACTCGACTCCCTGCTTAGCACTGAAAGGTCCTCACCGATCCCCTCTCTAGTTGAGGTGGGTGTTGTAAGCAGCACAAACTTGAAGTGTCACACTGATTTTCAGAGACTTCTCCTATGTTCCAACACAGCGTTTCTTTCCCATGAAGAACTCAGTCCTAGGCCAAGGGTCTGTATTCAGCAGGCCAAAGTGAGCTAGGGTCTCTGGTTCCTGCCAGTAGTCAACAATTTCAGCAACTCCTTGCCTTGTCTAGGAAAACCATGGTCATTTGTTGCTGCCTACTCTTGGCCTAGGCAGGGCTGTTGGTCTAATAGGACCATACTCACATACCAGTTCTCTTCAGAGGTTTGTGGTTGGGCTGTGTCTGCTGGAACCTCAATACCAAAGGTAAGGGTGGAGGGAGAGGCTGCCCTATTCCTTAAGCCCATCACCAGGACCCCAAGAGAGTGAATGCAGAGGTCTGATTTCTGGGGTGTAACACCTGTAACATTTGAGGTAGATTTGTGGGGATCAGTCGCCCAAGAGTATGAGTTTATTCATTTATTCAACCAGTAATTATTATGCTCCTATGATGGTTCAGGTGCTGTTCTAGGTATTGGAGAGCCAGAGTTGAACAAAGCAGAATACCTATCCTTAGGAGAGCTGGAGATGTCCAAATCGCCTTCTCCAGAAAGCAGGCTCCAAGATGGAGTTCAGTGTGTAGGATATTTACCAGGGAGTGTCCTTGGGATTGATCCCTGTGGAAGGAAGGGAGAGGATACAGGATTGGGCAGAGAAAGAAACAGCTGCAGTTTCCACTACTAACCCCATGAAGAACTCTGGAGCCAACATGTGGGACAGAGTTGAATCACACCAGGCCTTACACTCTGACTTGATCAGCCTTTGGATGTGAGCCAGAATAGGAAAGGTACAACTTTGGGCGAGGCACCTCCCTACCTCAGAGGTGAACAACCCCGAAGAGGCTGATAGCCAGTGTGCTGTCTGCTAACAACAATCTCAGCAGCGGAGGCACTAGTTCTTCCTTGAGGTAGAGTCTGGGAGACACATCTCTGCTCCCTTTTCTGTCTTCAGTGTGCGCTGCCCAAATGCACTTTTTTGTAAATGTTCTGGAAGGCACTCCTCCAGGGTTCCAGTGGGTCTCTATTCCTGGGGAAACTTGGAAGAGGACAGCTCATGGGACTGATTAATTGTAGCCTCAGCCACTGCAGTCGATGCTCATGTTTTCATTTCTCATGGCACATTGTAGATTCTTCCTGTTCTCAGCTGGGCATGAGGACCCGGCTGGTGTGCAGCCCTTTCCCAAGGACCCATTCGGAGACCTTGCATGATTAACTTTGGGGTCCTTAGCCCTAAAGGATCCCCAGCAGAGCTCTGTGCACGCTATGTCTGAACAGTATTTAATGGGTGGGCAGGTTCTCTGAACCTTCTTTTCCCCCTAGGCATCACGTGACCGATAAAAGTAACTATCAAGGATTGTCTGTTCAGAGTCAGGCACCAAGTCAGAGGCTTCATGTACCTTATTTCCTCCTTGTAGTCCTGCCTTAGGCTCGTGCCTGCTCTGGAATTTTCTCTTCTGGTACATTCCATATTCAATACTCTTTCTTTTCCACTTCATTATCTTCACTAAAGATATCTTACATATTTTATTCGTGCCAAGACTCTGAAAGTAGACTACAGACAGTTGTGCACTTCTGAGAATAAAAACATATTTGTAGATAGCAGGTCACTCCCAACAAAAGCCCCTGGGCTTGGATTAGTTAAGGCACTTCTGGTAGTAAGTGACAGAAACACAAGTCAAATGAGCTCAGGCCAAGGAGGGGATTTATTGGGTTACTTCTAGGAAAGCTCACAGAAGCCCAGGGCTTGAGAACTGTGAGACTCACAGGGGCTGGAGCCTGGGGTTCTGTACCCCTCGATGGTGGAGGCAACTTGGGACTCATACTTGTGTACCTACTATCATTTTCTTAAGAGACATATATAAGAACAGGGAAGGCAGCTCCTGATGGTTGGGGCCTGCTGTAGGCTCTTTATGTTTCTACCTTTAAGCTCTGCTGCTCCTCTTAGGTCTTAAACACCATTTAGGTCCCAGTGACCTGAACAACACCCTTCATAATGGAAGGAAATGCTAGGTCTTAAAAGTTAGTTGTAATGATGGTATTCAAAGATCTACCTTTCTTCTTACACATATGGGTATGAAATGAGAGAAATAGTATAGTTAATGAAAAAATATAACAAAGTATATTAACTTTTGTTAAACAGTTACCATGGTTTTTTTTCTAATCTCTAACTCACTTTGATGCTACTGCTATGTAGCCTTGTAATAATAGTCTTGCTGAGGTGTTATGTTCAATGCAGGAATAGACAATTTAAGGAAAAAAAAAGCCCTGGATCATGCTAATTAAAAAAAAAACAGATGCGATCTATCCTAATCAATAGTGTGATTTTCAATGAGTAGGCAAGTGTGCACACAGGGCCTGATGCTTCCTCCTTGCAACTACAGCTGATGACTATCAACCTTCCTAGGAAAGAGCCTACCTGGCTATGTGGAACAATTAACATTCGTCATGCAACAGGATGGTTGATTTAAGACCAAAAAAGGGAAACTTGTGAGACAAAGTTCATTTCTGCTCGAATATCCCTAACTCTGTGACAACACACGGCTCCCCAGAAGAATGTCTTGGAGACAAAACAAGATAGAGCACATATGCTCCCCCCCGTCCACCCCATGTCATTTGTTTGAATCACTACATTCCTTCAAAGATCAGTGAGCCTGGCCTTACCTCTTCCTATACATACATAACATCTGACAGGTTTAGGGTTTATGCCTCTGTAATCTACAACCAAATGTGCTCTTACACCCAAACCCTGATGTGATTCTGTTTTAATATAACTTATGAGCAAATGTGATATGATTTTGCATGTACTGAACTCTTATAAGCAGTGGGCTGAAAAGAAAAAAATAGCTGGGTGTGGTGGCATACGCCTGTAGTCCTATCTACTTAGAAGGCTGAAGTAGGAAGATTACTTGAGCCCAGGAGTTCAAGGCTGCAGTGAGCTGTGATCATGCCACTACACTCCAGTTTGGGTGACAGAGTGAGACCTCTGACTCAAAACAAAACAAAACAGTGGACTGAAACACTGTGCCAGGCAGTCTGACAGAACTGCTCCTGGGCTACAGGCCTAAGTCTATAGCTCTCAGTAAGACTTCTGAATAAAACTAATGTTAAAACCTTGCCTTTTTGCTTTAGTCAACAGAGCTCACCACAGTTTGAGTGATTACATGATTTTTTTTTGAGTCGAAGTCTCACTGTTACCCAGGCTGGAGTGCAGTGGCACTCTCATGGCCACCACAGCCTTGACCTGCTGGGCTCAGGCAATCATCCACCTCGGCCTTCCAAGTAATTGGAGCTACAGGTGTGAGCTACCACACTTGGTTAATTTTTTGATTTGTTGCAGAGACAAGGTTATATTGCCTAGGGTGGTCTCGAATCCTTGAACTCAGGCAATCCTCTCTCCTCCACCTCCCAAAGTGCTGGAATTACAAGCATGGGCCACCATTCTCACCACTTGGAACTTTTAAGTAGCAAAAATTATAGCAACATATTTGGAAATACCTTTAAAATGTTAAAGCTAGTAATAGGAGAGAATTATGCAATGTATTTGAAAATTTAGCTTTAGGATTTTCTATAAAATGACCCATGGTGAAGGAAGAATATCAAAGTGTTTTTTTTAAAGACTTCATTTGGGTTAAAATACAAGAATGATAAACATGATCAAAATTATTTGGAAAGTAACTACAAATATTACAAATGCATTCAAGGCAAACATAAAGATGCTAATCTTATGAAAGAAAACCAACAATAAAATCTGAATATTAAAGTGTGCAAAATGTATTTAATTATTTTCATAGCACTGATGAGTTGCAAATAGAATTTGCTGTCAGACTTAACCCACGATGCTTCGTCCCAAGCACTGGGGAATTATCTCGAATGGTGTGTTCTGTACAAACATCTGCACTCTTGAGGAACATACTTGCATATCACAGCAGGACTTAGTGTCTCAGATTCAGTCTGGCAGCTTTGAACTTTGAAATCCTCTTTGGAGTTTCTTCCATCCCTTCGGAGACTGTGTCTTTCCTTTTGGAGAGGCAGGTGACACCTGAGGAGCAGAGGCTTGGTGCGGCGTCAGAGGTGGAGGTAAGAATTCTTCTTCTACCATGATTCCAGGAAAAGCCTGTCCTGTGCCTAGTGAGGGTGAGAGCTCTGACTGAGGATTTCCTTGTTCTTCTTCCTTCTTCAAAGAGGGCTTGTGAGCCAGGATCCTTAAACCCCCTGGGTCATCGTGCCCAGTGACTTGCCTCTCTCCAGCACCACCGCATCCAAGAGTCTTTCTGCATCCTGGCCTCATGATGGCCTTCCAAGAGCCATGCTCCCCATTCTCAGGGTCCACAAATATATTGTAAATATCTGCTGGTGTTCTGATAACTGAGTGACCCAGGGCAAATGAGCCATCTCCAGGGCTCAGTTCCCAGCTGCGTCTGCCTCCCTCTTTCCTTTTACTGAAAACTGACGTCATTTTTTTCTTCCCCTGTATTTTGGGTTCGGTGGTGTGGGAAAAGTAGAATATTGGAAATTCATCGCGGTCTCCTGGACTGCCATGATCACAGTGGTCAGGGTGTGGATGGTGCTTGGAATCACTGGCTTGACCTTGCGCCAATTCTGACTCTGACATGTCCTTATGAAAACTCCCCTGGGTAAATGAACCCATAGACTCATGGGGAATCCAATCTTTTTTTCCTCTTCCCTCCATTTGTGACCCCCATCTCCAGCTCACTGTCAAGCTCACCCGGCAGGTTTTCTTGTCTCTCCAGTTCTTCCAGTCGAGCCCACAGTTCCTCATCTGTAAGCAAAGCATCCTTGAACTTGACGTTATTTTCAAAACCTGAAGTTTTGGGTTTTGAATGAAGTTTGTGTGCAATCTGGGGGTTTTCTTTTGAATTCAGATTCTTTGAATGTGTTTTCTTATGTCACTAAGATCACCACCCTATCACTCCATTCCTACAGATCTGCTGGGAATGCAACCTTAGATTCAAAGTTTTTCATTGCTTTCATGAAGTCATCCAGGGCTTTCCTTCCACATTCCTTCTTACTCTCCACTAGACCCACCGCTTGCTTTTCAGAGCACTGGCAATGCCAGTTGTCCCTGAGGAGGACAGTACAGTGATTTTGTTGGTGTTTACAAGCCTTCTTGGCATGAAGGTCAGAGGCCTGAGCAGCACCATGACCTCGTAGGGCAGCCTGTTGGGTAAGACTCGAAGGTGCTTTTTCCCTGTTGCTGGTACTTGGTTTCCTCTTGGTGCCTAAAGACATCTGTTCCTGTTCTTGCAGCCTGTCATGGGTGCAGCTCCCTGGAGGCGACCAAGCAGGCTGGGTGGTGGAGCACACAATGGGGCTCCATGGCCTCCGGCTGTGTATGTGTGTTGTGGGTACCACTGTCAGGACACTGCTCTAGTTGTGGAAACTGCAGTATCCAATGTCCTCCAGCTGAGTTCTTGTCAGATCCTTTCTCCAGTCAGTCTTCCCAGCTCCTCTGAAAAATTCCACTGAAAGATAAATCATTCCGGAGATGGATGGTGGTGATAGTGGTGCTAGGATTACAGGCATGAGCCCCCTCATGTCTGGCCCACAGTTTTGTTTAATTTTAAAGACAGGATCACTCTGTTGCTCAAGACTGTGTGCAGTGACACGATTAGAGCTGACTGCTGCCTTGAACTCCTGGGCTCAAGCAATTCTCCTGTCTCGGACTTCCAAATTGCTGGGATTACAAGCATGAGCCTAGGATCATCTGAGCCTAGGATGTCAAGGCTGTGATGAACCATGATTGTGCCACTGCGCTCCAGCCTAGGTGACAGAGTAAGTGCCCAACTTAAAAAAAATAAAAAAGATTAATTAGTCCCAACTGAGATAAGTAACAAAAAACTTTGCTGTCATGGTTGTGATTTTTCTGGAACAATTTTTGGTTCTAATTAAACCAAATACATCATCCATCTGTATATCCATGTTCACAGCAGCATTATTCACAAAAGCCAAAAGGTGGAAGCAATCCAAGTATTCATCAACAGATAAATAGATAAACAAAATGTGTTCTATAACTACAATTCGATCTTGAAAAGGCAGGAAATTCCAACACATGCTACATCATGGAGGAAACTTGAAGACATCATATTAAGTGTTATGGACTGAATGTTTGTGTCTCCCCCCACCACAAAATTCATCTGCCAAAGTCCTAACCCCTGATACGATGGTATTTAGATGTGGGACCTTTCAGTAATTGGGTCATGAGGAGGGAACCTCCATGGTAGGATCTGTCTACAACCCAAAGAGGGCCTTCACCAGAACTGGACCTTGCTGGCACCTTGGTCTCAGACTTCCAGCCTCCTGAGCAATGATAAGTACATTTCTGGATTTCTTTTTGTTTTTGTTTATTTATTTATTTTTAGAGATGGGGACTCACTATATTGCCCAGGCTGGTCTTGAACTGCCCTTAAGTAGTCCTCCCACCTTGGCCTCCCAAGTATTGGGATTACAGGCATGAGCCACCATGCCCAGCCGCATTTCTGTTGTTTTTAAACCACCCAGTCTACAGTACTTTGTTATGGTACCCCAAACTCACTAAGCAAAAAAATCACAAAAAGGCAAATACTATATGATTCCACTTATATGAGATACCTAGAATAGTCAAATTCATAGAGACAGAAAGTGAAATGCTACTTGGCAAGGCCTAGGGGGAGAGAGAAATGAAGAGTTGTTGAATGAGTATAGAGATTTAGTTTTGCAAAATGAAAGAGTTCTAGATTGGTTGCACAACAATGTGAAGATACTTAATGTTACTGACCTGTACACTTAAAAATGATTAAGATGGCAAATTGTGTTATGTGTATTTTACCATAATTTTTTTGTTTAAGAAATGGTGTGTGCTCTGTCGTCCAGGCTGAAATACAGTGACTATTTGCAGGCATGATCATGGTGCACTATAACCTTGAACTCCTGGGCTCAAGTGATCCTCCTGCCTCCTGAGTAATTGGGACTGCAGGCATGTACCACTGTGCCCAACTCTATTTTACTATAATTTTAAAAAAAGACAATGTCTCCTTTTTTTACATGATCGTGGCATTAAAGGAAAGTTTGGTGTATATTAAAACATCACAAGTTGTTATTTTAATACTACATATAAAATGGAATAACTAGGTTTTTGGCTCCCTTTGGGTGGGGCACTTGAAAATTGATTGCCACGGGCGTTGGTTCTTGGCTGAGTGGAGCCATGCAGAGAACTCCTGACTGGTTGGTATTCCTGAATCCCTGTTCAAAAAATTAAAACAAGTTCTCAACTCAATCACTATGACACTACAGGGGGCATTCTCCTCAGTAACCCATGGGATTTGGCCCAGCCCCCTTAAGTCTAATTTGAGATGCTCTCCTCCTTGTTTCTGTAGGCCTCAGCCACATGGGCTGCTTCTATTTCCGAACACACACCAAGCTCACTCCTGAAACAGAGCCTCTCCTCACGCCCGCATCTCTGCCTAATAAATACAACCCCTGCAAATCATGGAACTGGGTCCTTCTCACCCTTCAGGTTCACCCTATTTTTCTCCCCCAGGAGGCCTTTAATAACCACCTACTCAGTAAAAGTTTCCTGGATAGTTTCTCTCACGACATTTATTCAAATATCTAGTTGTGTCAGGCGTGGTGGCTCATGCCTGCAATCCCAGCACTTTGGGAGGCTGAGGTGGCATAATTGTTTGGGCCTAAGAGGTTGAGACAAGCTTGGGAAAACATGTTGAGAGCTCCCCTCTACAAAAAGTTAGAAAAAATAGCTGGTTGTAGTGGAACATGCCAGTAGTCACAGCTACTTGGGAGGCTGAGGAGGATCCCTTGAATCCAGGAGTTTGAGGCTGTGGTGAGCTATGATTGCACCACTGCACTCCAGCCTGAGCAATAAAGTGAGACTTTGTCTCAAAACCAAACCAAACCAAACCAAACCAAACCAAACAAAACCAACAAACCAAACCAAACCAAACCAAACCACTGTCATTGTTTATTTCCCCACTAGGCTCCCATAATGCTTCCCACTAGACTCTAAGTTCCACAGGGGCAGGGACCATGGATACGCACAATGACCACTCTTAACCAGAGTCTCCAAGAGTGGCCCTCACATGTTAGATTAAGGAAAAGTTCATATAAGAATCCAAATCCCAATTTCTCCTGAAATGTTGAAAATGGAGACCTCCAGGTTAAAAACTCTAGGCCTGTGCTGGGCAGCTGTCTCCTTTTTCAGACAGGGTGGGAGAATTCCAGCTTCCACAATCCCCCACAGCCCTCTTTATTCAACCCACTTCCCTATGTGGTCATTGTAGGCATTTGAGTTTGTAAGCCCTGGATACAAAGTGGGTTAGAGAAATGCCTGCATCAATCTATCTCACTCACCTGGTTCTCAGATGCAGGTCCTGATGGTGGGCTCATGTTGTGATGAGTAGGGCGGGGGAATCCAGTCAGAACCTCTGGGTAGGTTTGGTCCTCAGCTCAGAATTGTGGTTCCTCTGTTCTCCATAGACAGGAAGGGTTGATCTGACTCAGTAATGATTTGAGCCAAGAAAAAGCGAGGGAGAGATGGAGGGAAGAATCTTTGAATCCCACTGGTATCTAAATACTGGGAGAATGGCAGCTTGGGAACAGGAAATTTGGTCAACCCAGTTCCTTATAGAAATACCAACTTATGAAATACCACCTTTAATGGGACATCATGCCAGCCTGGTCCATTGGCAGAGAGTGGTAATCTGGAATTCCGGGGTGTTGGAACCTCCCTCTAGGCTTCCCAAGGGTGGAGCTCCTTTGACACATGAACCTGATGAGACATGTTGTTTGATGAAAAGAAGGGAACATTTAACTACTTTCACATTCTTTGGGCACAAATAAGCCTGACTGAGTTTGGTGCTCTGGTTCAAATGTTCGACCTGATTGATTTCATCATGTTTTCTTGTTGGACTCATCAACATGTCTATCAGAATGGCCATGTTAAAAAGCAAATTAAGTCACCCTGTACCAAGAGTCACACACTCAAATGCCCACACAGGTGAGGGGGAAGATATAAATAGTAAATATGTCTCATTAGGGCCTATTAAAGGAGCTGCCAAGGAGCTGGGACTACAAGCGTGTGCCACCACACATGGCTAATTTTAAAAATTTTTTGTAGAAATGAGATCTTACTATGTTGCCCAGGCTGTCCTCAAACTCCTGGCCTCAAGCAATCCTCCCACCTCAGCCTCTCAAAGTGCTGGAATTACAGGTATGAGCCACCGTACCCAGTCTCATCCACATTCTTAGTCTCCTCCATGGAATCATGAGCTTCTGCCCCTCTCAAGGGACTGGGACCTCAGTATGGGTGACATTGCTTTGCCAAGTCTCAGGAGCCCAACTGATTTGTGTGAGAATTTCCACTGCTCCCCCCAAGAGCAAGAGGCTGAAGAGAAGGAGAAGCAACGTTGCAATGCTGGTGCTGCCGCTGCTATAGCTTGTGGCCACCATTTGCTAAACCTCACCTGTGTGTGCACTCAGGAGTTGGTCATGCATATCACCTCCACAAGAGAAGCATCATGCATTCATTCATTCATTCATGTTGTTACACAATTGTGAATACAGATGACGCTTGAACAATGCAGGGATTGGGGCGCTGACCCCTTTTGCAGTCAAAAATACTTGTGTAACTTTCTGACTCTCCCAAATGTAACTATTAATAGCCTACTGTTGACCAGAAGCCTTTCTGAGAACACAGTCACTTAATACCATCTTTTGTATTTTATAAGGTTTATATACCGTATTCTTATAATAAAATAGGCTAGAGGAAAAATGTAATAAGAAAATCTTTTTTTTTTTTAGTGAGAACATGTGGTACTCTGTTTTTTGTTTCTGTGATAGATCACTGAGTATGATAGACTCTAACTCCATCCAACTTGCTGGGAAGTTCATATGTTTGTGCTTATTTATGGCTGCATAATATTGCCTGTGATCTTTTATAGATGTTCTTGCCAGATAGAATGACCTTTGTATGTAGATATCAAAAATAAAAAAAGACTTCCCAATATCTAACCTGAGTATCTCAGTGGAGGAATGACTAGCTGAGAGTATATACTGGGGGTGCCAAAAAATGTATACACATTTTAAGCAATATGACCTATGTATTACTTTTAGTTTGCCATAACCAGAAGTGTCTAGATGCTGATGATAACCACTTTGAGCACCTCTTGCAATTGCAGAAGTAAAATGAGTCTTATATTAATCTACAATTTTAATACAGTTTTTTCCTTGCTTAAAATGTGTATACATTTTTGGGGGGCACCTCTGTAGTGATGTGGAGCCTGTACCAGCTTCTGGTATAGCTCTCAGATGTGTGTGTGTGTGTGTGTGTGTGTGTGTGTGTGTGTGTGTGTATGTGTGAGTAGGAGGTTGCTTGCTAGGGAGTCAAGTCATTTAGGTTAAAAAACTGGTTCTATTATTATTATTATTTTATATCTTTCTCTCTTGCCTTTAACAGTGAACCCTACTCTTAGGATGGTCCTCCTAAACTGAAAGAGAAATTGGTGTGTGTCCTGCCAGATTATCCTATTAACCAGGTTGTGTCACTAATTAGGCAAGTTCTTTAACCTTTCCTAGCTTCAGTTTCCTCAGCTATAAATAAGGATCGTGCGTATCACACAGATTGTTATGAGAATGAGACAGTTCATGAAAAATACCTAGAATAGAACCCGGCAGGGAGTGAGTACTGTTATCATTTGGGAAATTTGAAGTCCACTTACATTCTCATTGGCAATGTACTGTCAATTCTTTTTTTTTTGAGTTGGAGTCTCACTCCATTGCCCAGGCTGGAGTGCTGTAGCACACTCATGGCTACTGCAGTGTCGACCTGCTGGGCTCAGGCGATCCTTCCGCCTCAGCCTTTCAAGTAACTGAAACTACAGGTATGCGCTACCATGCTCAGCTAATTTTTGATTTACTGTGGAGACGAGGTCTCACCAAGGTGCCTGGGCTGGTCTCGAACCTGCAGACTCAGGCAATCCACTTGCCTTGGCCTCCCAAGATCTAAGAAGATCTTATGTCCTTACACTGGGAGGATTGGTGAAGGTCTTCCACTACATGGAACCAGTCTGAGAGAAGTGACTGTTTTTTTGTTTTTGTTGTTTTTTTCCTCACATACCTGATTTTCAATAAAAGATCACAAGGCATAAAAACAGAAAAATATGCCCTACTCAAGAGATGAAAATAAATCTTCAGAAACCAACCATAAAGAAACATAGGCTTCAGTTATTAGAAAAATATTTTTGAATAACTGCCTTAAATATGCTCAAAGAGCTAAAGAACAGCACAAACACAGACTGAAATAAAATCAGAAAAACTAAATATGAACAAAATAATATAAACAACGAGAATTTAAAAAAAGAAACTAAGAAATTTTGGAGCTGAAAAATATAGCAACTGAATAGAAAATTCACTAGAGGGGTTCAATAGCAGATTCAAACAGGTAGAAGAAAGAATCAGTAAACTTGAAGACATGTCATTAGCAATTATTGAATTGAGGCATAGATAGAAACATATTTAAGAAAAGTAAACAGAGCTCAAGGAACTTATGGGACAGTATAAAAAAGACAAACATGTTTTGGCATTTGTAGAAGGGGAAGACAGAGAGAGAAAGGGGCATAGAGCTTATTGGAAAAAGAAATGGCCCAAACTTCCTAAATTTGAGAAAAGACATGGATATACAAATTTAAGAATCTCAAAAAATTCTATGTAGAATATGGAATTTATTTATTACAAGTATTATGTTTCTTCTTACATGTTTAAACTTCGGTCACCTTCAAAGTACTCTCCATTTGATATAATATATCTACTGAGATACTTTTTCCACAGCTCAAAACAGTTTTTGAACTGATCAATTTTTATGCCTTTTAGTGCTTCTGCTGCTTCTTATTTCACCTCTTCCACATCAGAAAAATGTTTCCTTTTGAGGACATATTTTTTCATCCAGGAAAACAAACAAACAAAAAGTCACTTGGGGTGAAACTGGGTGAATAAAGAGGGTGGAGCATGGGAGTCATGTCATTTTTGGTCAAAAACTGCTGAACACTGCACAGTGTGGGCATGGACATTCTTATAGTGGAAGAACCAGTCACCTGTGTGCCACAACTCAGGGCATTTCTTCTGCAAATTGTGATGCAACCTTTTCAAAACCTCCAGATAAAAATTTCCATTGATTATTTGATCCAGAGGAACAAATTCCAAGTGTACTACAAGGGTCCTGCCCTCCGAAAGATAATACCACTTTTTTTGGAATTCATCATAAACCCAAAGAGATCCATACTGAAACATGTTAAACTCTTAACTCTGAAAGCTAAAGAGAAAGAGATAATCTTGAAAGCAGCAAGAGAAAAGTAACTCATCCCATCAAGAGAACCTAAATAAGATTATCAGTGGATTTCTCAGCAGAAAAATTGAAGTCAGAAGTCAGGAGATGTTATAGTTCAAGTTCTGTTAGAAAAAATAACTGTCAGCCAAGAATTGTAGCCCTAGAAAAATTATTAAAAAAAAAAATGAGTGAGAAACCGGGCTCGGTGGCTCAGCCTGTAATCCCGCTCCTTTGGGAGGCTGAGGTGAGTGGATTGCCTGAGCCCGCGGGTTCGAGACCCGCCTGGGCAGCAAGACCTCATCTCTACAATAAATAAAAAAATCAGCCGGGCGTGGTAGCGCATGCCTGTAATTCCAGCTACTTGGAAGGCTGAGGTGGAAGGATCGCCCGAGCCCAGCAGGCGAGGCTGCGGTGGCCGGGAGCGGCCACTGCACTCCAGTCTGGGCGACAGAGTGAGACTCCAACTCAAAAATAAAAAAAAAAAATGAGTGAGAAATTAGGATATTCCCAGAAAAACAAAAGTTGAGAAAGTTCATTATCACCAGACTTACCCAGCAAGAAAAGCCAAAGGAAGTCCTCAAGTTGAAATAAAATGATATCAGAGAGTAACTCAAATAGAAATACAAAGCTCTCTTGTAAATGTAAATACTTGAACAAATATAGAAACCAGTGTTATTGTAATTTTAGTTTGTAACTCCACTTTTTATTTTCTTGCATTATTTAAAAGATAAAAAATTATAAGTTTATGTCATTAGGTACACAACATACAAAGATGTTATTTGTGACATTAATAACATCAAGTGGGAGGTGGGATACAACTGAAAAAGAGTAGAGTTTTTAAATGTGATTGAAGTTAAGCTTTAATAATACATTTAGAAGACAATTAGCAAAATGGCAATAGTACATTTTGTAACTATTTTAAATTTAAATGAACTAAATTCTCTAATCAAAAGACACAGATTATAAGACTAGGTTGTACTGGGGTATCAGACAGTCTAGACCCAAGCCCTGCTCCTCTGCTTGTTAGATACGCAATTTCAGTAGGTTACCTAAACACTTGGAACCTCAGTTTCTTGATTTAGAAAATGGGGACGATAAGTTCTCATCTAATCAGAGGATTAAACACAAAGTCGTTGATGTGGCATATTTTTTAAAAAGCTATCTGTAACTAAGGATTCTATTTTTCTTGGGGTCATTATGGAAATGCAGAGAAAGGAAAAGAGGAGATGGGAGGATGATACTTGAAAGACATTTAAGATTTGAATAGGAACACATGAAGTCATTAAGATGAAAGTGACAATTCAGACCAACATGAACTTGATGACCTTGTAATTAGAACTTTGTACTTGGTCACAATTATGGAGCACTGATTGCATGCCAAATACTTTTACCTGTTGTTTTGTTTTTAAATGACCTTATCCCCATTTCACAAATGAAACTACTGAGACTCAGGGAAGTGAGAAAATAGCCAGGCTGGGAATTGAATCCTGAAGTATAAGCTTTTTCCACAACACTGTGGCAAAAACTATCTTCGGTTCTGTGCTTCTCAGCCTAGCAGAAGCAAGACAAAAAGAGTGAGGCCACCCCCATCTTCAACCCCTCATCACAATCCCCTCCCTCACCGTCTCCATTTGAGCCCAGTAGTCCAGCACATCACTTGCAAAGTTAAATTCCTCAGGGGTGTCATAGTCATTCCATCTGAGAACTCCAGGTCCTGATAAAGACTGGCATCTCAGCTGCCAAGGTGCAGAATGGAAGTGGTGGGAGGATTTGTGGATATCACAGAGGACCCGGAACCTCATAAGCAACTGCATGGTGAAACAGTTCTCATGAACTGGGCAGAGTTATCAAGTTCCCACCTGCATTGAGAAGAGATAGCTAATAGGTTCATTCTGTAACAAGAACTTTCTCCACAAAATAGATGCATATTTTTTGTTCATTCCTAGAGTTATAGCTTTGTCTCAGTTCCCCAGAATCTGGAAGGCATAACTCAATGATTTTGGTGGGGATTTCTCTTCCCAGCTGAGGAACTACAATTCAGGAAATGCTGGGTAGGGACTGTAGCTATTACAAGAGGTTGCTATAAATTCCAGGGGTCTACTCCTTCAACTCACTGAAATTTAAGCCTAGAATTGCAGTTATGTGGCTATTCACTTTGTGGTAGAAACTCACCATTTAAAAAGTTCTGTACCCTATGCTACCCTTACTCTGGAGACCTCTCTTTCTGCCACACCTGATCATGTGGTTCACACGTAAGTCATCATATCTTTAGATGATTCCACTCCCTGACTAAAGTTGATTGGTCCGTGACTTTTTAACCTAGGCTGAGCCAATTGTAATTCCTCTCCAAAATTCTGTGTGTGTGTGTACTTGATAATAAGATAAGATAAATAATGCTTTCTTTCTCTGGTGGAAGGCATACAATGCACATTTTGGGTACTGTTTGTGGTTATGATTCCTATCATGTGGAGATAATCCCCCTACCTAAGAGAATGAAGCAAGTGTACAAGAACTTAGAGATGAGAATCCTAAGAATCCTCAATCATTCAAGTCCCTGGTTCAAACTGTTCTGAGATCGCTCTGCATCTTTCCTGCTCTTGTTAATATCCTTCCTGGGTCCTGTGATCCAACTGTTTCTGTTTTGCCTGAGATTGGGTTTCTGTCACTTGGGACTCTAAGGATACTGACAAACATTCATCATTATCCTCAGAGCAGACACTGATAATATTGCAGCACCTTCCCACAGGCCTGGCATGTGACCTTGAGATCTTCCCTAGGATAATGTTCCAGGCAGCTATTACCAATCTATCAGAGTTGACACATAAAATGAAACCTCTTTGCCCTCTCAAATCCTGACAAATGCCACAACATGAGAGCAGAACCTTCAATTATTAGGGAAATTCTTAAAGTTTTATTGCTAAAATTGGCTTAAGCTACACCCTCTATTTCTATGAAAATGTTGATTGAAGAAAGTCACTTCACAAATAGCTTTTGGAGTCAAACACTTTATCGCTGGTGACAATTCAGTCTCCTCTCCCCCACCGTTATTTTTTTGGAGTTGGAGTCTCATTCTGTCGCCCAGACTGGAGTGCAGTGGCCGCTTCCGGCCACCGCAGCCTTGACCTGCTGGGGCTCCGGTGATTCTTCCGCCTCAGCCTTCCAAGTAGCTGGAATTACAGGCATGTCTACCACGCCTGGAGAATTTTTTGATTTATTGTAGAGATGAATTCTTACCAAGTTGCCCAGGGAGGTCTCGAACCTGCGGACTCAGGCAATTCACTCACCTCAGCCTCCCAAGGTGCAGGATTACAGGCTGAGCCACTGAGCCCCCTCTCCTCTCCCCTAGTTTCAGCAAAAATACAATACTTTTTGACAATAAACTCATAAATTAGACCAATAAAACTGATAATGTTCAGCAAGTGGTCCTTTATCTCAAACTGACATCAATAGGCTGCCACTAAGAATTATCTGCTTTGCTTAAAGGGGATGCTCTCCAATTTGACTTGGTTCCCACCATCCTCAGTTTGTTACATCTGCCTGCTTCTCCACTTATGGTAGGTAGTTTTTCAGCCCCTAGGGACTTTTGAGCTTAAGATCTCTGATCTAGACCAATATCCCAGGAGGGACAGCAATTTTCTAAAGGTTGCAAGGCAAGTTTCACCTGCAGAACAGATTCTAGAAGTTCACCCCACTCTGCTGCTTCTTTTTTTTTTTTAACATGTACTTTCCCTCGCAGGCCTGAGCTGATTTAGAGTGAGAATATCAGGCTCAATTGTTATTTTTCTAGCCATGTGCATATGTGACCTCAGAATCTTCCTTAAAATACTATCTCACTCTTTTCCCCAAAGACAATATAAACAACCCCTTAATAAGTAACTGAAAAACAAAACAAAAGAGAGACATATAATAAGAAAATCCATTAACCCTTTATTATGGGTTGAATTTGTCCTTCCCAAAATGCCTATGGTGAAGTCCTAACCTCCAGTTTTTCAGAACGTGACAGTATTTGTATACAGTATCTTTGAAAAACTAATTACTTTAAAATGAGGTCATTAGGGTAGGCCTTAATTCAATGTGACTGCTGTTCTCATGAAAAGAGGAAATTAGGACACAGACACACTTGGAGGGAGAATGCTATGTGAACATGAGGTAAACTATCCACAAGCCAAGGAGAAAGACTTCAGAAGAAAACACCCTGATCTTGGACTTCTAGCTTCCAGAACTAATAAATTTCTGTTGTATAAGTCACCTAGTCTGCAGTAATTTATTATGGTTTCCCTAGAAAACTAATATACTCCTCTTGATCAAATAAAGAATAAATGATTTTGATATCATCTTATAAATGTTTGTGATTCTAATTTAATCTTCCTCTTGTGAGAGGGACAAACACAGCTGAAGTAAACTGTGGTAGCTGAGAGCACAAGAAATCAAACAGAAGTTCAAATTCCAGCCCTCTCAACCACCACCTACGTAACTTGGAACAATTGGCTTAACTTCCCTATACAACATGAAAATATTGCCAATATCTATAGCCTAAAGTTGTGATGGTGGATGAACAACATTTGCATAAGACACTTGAACACAGACACAGCACGGACAACTACTCTGGAAATAAGAACTCCTGTTAGTTATCACTCTCCCTAGGGGAAATTCGCATTGAATAATGAACCCTGACAAAAAGAAATGACTCCTTTACCTTTGGAATTAACCTTAAAATGTCATTTTGGTTAGTGATGAACTGCAAATACACAGTGGTCTCATAAAATTATAATAGTGCACTTTTATTGTACATTTTCTGCATTTAGATATGCTTACATACACAAATACTTGACCGTTGTGTCACAATGACCTACAGTATAAAATATAGTAACGTGCTCCACAGATGTGTAGACTAGGAGCAATAGGGTATACTAGAGAGCCTAGGTATGTAAGAGATGACACCATCCAGGTTTGTGTGAGTACACTCTATGATGTTCCCTCAATGACAAAATCACCTAACAACACATATCTCTGAACTGTCCAGGTCGTTAAGCAACACATGACTCCATGTCTATGTCTATATCCATATCTATCTATTCCTCACCATGCTTGACACATAGTAGCTACTCAAAAATGATAGATTCTTCTATTCTTTGACATAATTCGGAAAGCTGACAGATGAAATGTGGGAAGAGAAAAGCCAATGTTCCCCCAAAATAAAGTTATAAAAACATATTTTTAATTTCTCAAGTATTTATTGTGAATGTGCCACGTATGGCTTTAAATATTACCAGAGATTAATTAGACTGAAAGAGTTTCTACCTTCTTGAAGCATTGTCTAAGCACATCCTATAAAATAATTTTAAAGAACAATTTCTTGAAATGCTTAAAGTACATTCTGAAAACTATCTGTCACTGTGGCTTTGAGAGGCAGCTGGACTTCCACTACATGTCCAGATACACAGTACCTTGAAGAGTTCTTGCAACTGAGCCTTGACTTCACAAGACTTTGAACTAATAAAGCTACTGAATGAGGCAGCATACTAGGTGTGTTATAGGGTATCCCAGAGTCACAAAGTCAGGATTTGACTTTTGGTTTCATCCCCTACCAGCTAAGTAATCTTGGATACTGTTCCTGTCTCTGAATTTGAGGGTACAATAACAATACCTACTTTCTGACTTGTAAGGATTAGTGAACCAATCCACATAAATCACTTGACTGGCTCCAAGTGTGGTACACAGTAAGGACTCAATAAATGTTGAGAGGCTTTTTAAGGGGTGAAGCCACACCCCTCCCCATTAGTTTATTTCAAATTATATTTTTAAATGAAAGGCATTCACTTTATAGAAAGTGGACTAACTTCTGCATAGAGAAGATTTATTTTGAGCATTCACCTTCTGGATTTGTGCCCTCCTTCCATGGGCCACCACATTCAGAGTCGCCCAACATTAAGTCAGTTCCCTTCTGTGTGCCAGCCACTGTGTTACACATATTACAGGAACTTTCCCATTTAATCCTTTCACCTGATATCAGCAGCTTCATTGTGCAGTTAAGGTAATGAAGTATCAGAAAAGTTAAGCAATTTGCCCAGATTAATTCAACTTATAAGTAACATTGCCAGAATTTGAAATTGGATTTTAAGTTTAGGAATCCATATAGAGTTTACTGCCCCATGGCACATACATGCTCATGCACATGCACATACAAATACATATACACACCAAAGAAGCTGTTGCTCATCTCCTTACCTGGTATGATTTAGGACATGGCTAGGGTAAGCCCTGAATAGATATAGTAAAGGAGGCGTTGTATATTTGGTTCTCTATCATCAGGTCCTTCCCAGGGGGTGTGCACACATCTAAACTTGGCTCCTGGCCACAGCCAAGGGGAACTTTGAACAGAGAACTTGTCAGGAGTCCAGTGATTCAGTAGGGGAAGGAGATGCTCAGGGAGAACAGGACAGAAAATAATTACAGGTCTTTACAGAGAACTAATTAATTATAAAAACAAATCCTGGGTATGAAATCACCTGCAGTACTTGTGGAATCACTTAGCATTCAAGAGAACAAAGTCGAATGGGGCACTTTCACTAGCAGCTAACCTGTGCCCCACTCCCAACCCACATCCTCATGTTTTCTCCTCAATGACAGCTGAGAGGCAGTGTGGCCTCATACATAAGAACTTGTGTTCTGGAGGCAGAAAGATCTGGGTTTGAGCCTTAAGTCTGCCACTTAAAGTCTGAATGATCTTTGTGGATTTTCTCACTCTCTGCCTTAATTGTCTTATTTGTTTTTTATTTTTTTATTATTTTTTCTTATCGTCCATGCAGAATTAACTGTTTTTGGTTTGTAAAATAAAAATGATAATAGTAACAACTACCTTCCAGAGTTTTTCTCTGCTTATTTGTTTGTTAGGAATAGATAAAGTAATTTATATTTTATAGTGCTGGGCATAATCAATGTTCATTGTTTTTATTAATTTGAAATATTAAGAGAAGCAAAATAAAGGGTCGTGGAATGCCAAAGTCTTGAACTAAAATCCTGGCCCAGACATTTATAAGAAGGCACTTTGGCTACCCATTTATCTCTCAAAGATTGTTATTCTCATCTGTAAAATGAATGACATTGATAAGACTTGTTTCATGGGATCATTGAAAGGGTTATGTGATGTTAAGTGGGCTAAACACCTAGTTCAGGCATTCAGACACTGGGTTGATAGTGATGTCACATTAGATAAGCTAAGGTTGTCATATGTAGTGCCTGCACTGTTGGTCTTCTGCTGGAGTCATTTGAGAGCTATATCATTTAGCAATGGGGAATCTCCAGTTTTCTACCCCAACTTTCCATCCTAATCTCCTTTGAATCTGGGAAGAAAACACCTCACTACAAAGTCACTACTAAGGATTTTGGAGGACATCCAGGACATTCTTGCCAGGGCTGACAGGCAAGAACTGGTTAACTGGCCATAGTAAGCAAAACATTAAACACTTTGAGATTAGATGAGATTGGGCATGCTCAGGGTGTAATGACTGTAGACAAAACATTAAATACTTGAAGTATTAAAGTAAAAAAATTCCCATTACTGAAGGAGAAGGAATAGAAGAAAATTATCTTCATTTTTAGAAGAGAATGAAAATAGGAGGAAAAGCCCATGAGACACTCTTTTGGAAGTTCTCCCTGTGAACTGTAACATGAGTCTGTGGTCAAGAAGACAGGCTTTGGAGTCAGGCAGCTTAGGTTTTACCTGTTACCAGCTCTGTGACACTGAGTAAGATTTTTAAATCCCTCTATACCTTGGCTTTTTCCTCCTTAACAATGGATAAATAGTAGACACAGTAGAACTTTCTAAAGAGTCTATCCATGTTCCTCCTTCATTTCTCAACATTTATTATAGCCAGACTAAGACCATTTAACTCCAGTTCTGGTGAATAAACTCCAGGTAAAAGTGATACAAATCACTTCAATTCTAGAGTTTTTAAGAACAGATATGAGTTTTTTAGGGTTTTTGGGCACATATTACTATTTGAAATTCTCTTGTTTATTTAACTGACTTTTGACTTGTTGACTTGTTTTCTGTACTCCTGATTCGATTCCCCTAGAAACTGTGTGTGTAGAAAAGAACCTCATAACATGGCAAAGACTCCTGCCACAGTACTGCTCCAGCAGGTTCAGGGTTTCCTGAAGGATGAGCGGTGTTGGCGAATGAATGGACACAGACCTGATGCTTATGTGGGACTGCTCGTTTATTATTATCAAACTTACAATATTTATAACATTTTGTTATATAAGTTTTTAGGTGACACACACAGAAGAAACATCATTCAAGTTTCCCATGATGTAAGGACACATTAGGAACATTTCTCTTTAAACTTTTCCAAGTACGTTTTTCTTAACCTTCTAAAGTCGAATACAATCATTTTCCATGAAATCACTCACAGAAGAAAAGTAAAACAAAGCCTTATTACACCATAATTGCTTATGACCTCTTAAACTCGGTTATATACAAATTACAAAACAATTACACAAGCCAAGCACATAATCTATTTTGGTATCTGATAAACTACTCTCCGGGGCATTGGCATTTCTTAGGGTCCTGCCAACAGATCTGGCACAACAGCTCACAATTGGTGGGACATCTACAACAGCCTCATATCTCTCTCTGACTCGCCTCCAATCTGAGGGAACAAATGGTTTTAATCTTTCTTTAAGGAACACATGATACTTAAAGTTCTTATCCACAGTTCCCTGGCAGGGGAAGTGGCTTTTTGTTGGTTGGTATGCAACCAAACAATAGAGAAATGAATAAATGATTTGTGAAATCAAATATTATCTTGCAATTTAAAATAATACAGATTATTTGTGTTTGACATATAAATATCTTAACATATGTTATTAGGAAGGAAAAAAGCAGACTCTGGAAGAATATTCACAGCATTATGCCATCTGCTTATAAATAAAGTGTGAGGAGACACACATGCCTGCAACTTAACATTTCCTGCTTTGTAACACTGTGCTGCATTATCTTAATATTTATGATAAATACATATTATGAAGTTCATGGCTAACATTGTTTGAGCACTGACTGTGTGTGCTGGGCCCTGGACTCACTGCTCTACATGCATTGTTATTTCATGTAATCTCTGCATCATAGATAGTATAACTAACCCATTTTACAGACATAAAACTGAGACTCAGAGACCCAAAGTCAAATGTCTGAGGTTGCATTCAATAAGAGGCAGAGCTGGAGCTCAAAACCACATGTGTCTCACAACAAAGTCCCTGACAGTAGGCCTGACTCCTCCCAGAGTGTGGAATAGATGGTACCTCCCCCTTAGGAAGGGCTAGGTGTCACTGTAGGAAGCAAACAGCCCCAAGCAGTGGAGATTTTCCATGATGAAGATTTGTTTCTTGCTCATGCTACACACACAAGCACCATGACTCTCTCGGGACCTGTTTTCCATATCCCCACATCCTGACACCCTGATAAAGGAACAGCCCCCATGGAGATACCTGCCAAGTGCTGTAAGAGATGGAAGAGTGTTGGGAGCTGGCCACGGAATCACACTGAGTGTTAGGGATCAGGGAGGGCTGTGGACCTGGAGACCGCTAGGATGCGTTCAGGAGCTGTTGACCCCATTTCCTCTCCCTTTTCTTATTTGGCACATAAGCCAGAAAAAACTCTGCTAGTTCAAGCATAAAACTCTGAGATCTAAAAGGAACATAGCTAACTTTAGAAATCTCATTGTTCCCATTTTCTACTAACTGCAGTTTTGACTTTAGTACAACTTACAGTTTAAACTTGGGTCACAGTTGACAAGCCTTATTGCTGGTGACAAGCTCCATATATTAGGATTAGGAATTAGAAACTTTTATAGAAGTTGAGATAGATATATAGAATTTTAGAGTAGCCATTTTGTTAAGAGATTGTAATCAATTGTTCCAAGAAGTGGCCACTGTGAACTTTGGACTGGGCCACACTCTGGAGAGCCCAGTGTGATTTTTGGACTGGGCCACATTCTTTAGGAATTGGTTTGAGCTATAATTAAGAGTTTCCATAGCAATTGTGTAAGTAGAATTACCATAGAATAGAAAGGTAATAGGATTTAAGTTAGTCATCATAGGTGTTGTGTATGCATAAGCTTTAGAAGTTATTGATTATTAGAACATCATGATGCTAGTAGGGATTGTTGCTTTGCTTTTGAGGAACATTAACCAAGCATAGGGAACAGTAAGACAATTTTGGGTTTGTCCTTTCTCATACCTGAGAAAACATCTGGTGGGTGGGGGATGCCCTCATCCACCTGGCTTTGTGTTCACGTGAAAGACATGTGAGACTGACTGTGCAAAATTTGGGGATAAAAGATCCATTGTAATTTCCAATAAACAGCTTCTGCACTAGACAGGGGTCCAGTCTCTTTCTTTCTCTTTATATCTATCCCTCCAATATAATCGCCAACACCGTCTCACTGACCAGAGACCCCCGATCCTCAGAGGGGCAGGTCCCCTGCAGAAAAGAGAGTGGCCAGTCTCAATGGCTCACACTCTTCTGCCTATAGGTGACACATTTCATTTCCACTCACATATCATGGGTCAAAGCTAGTCACATGACTACACCCAGCTTCAGGGGATGAGGAGGGAACTGAATACTCGGTGGACCCCATTAAGGCTACCACATGGTGACATCCTGTTGGGGGACTGTAGAGGGCAAAAGAGAGGAGTGGGGGGATTGGCAGGACACGACAGCAGAACTAAGTCACCTTGAATTTTCTTTATCCTCAACCAGGTAGAGTTTGTCCAAGCTGCCCAAAATCATCGTTGGCAAGATTAGGCACAGTGAACTTTGGAAAGAGGAGTTTGGTCAGATGTAATCAAAAGTAAACTCAGAATCAGTAGTGTACATTGGGCAAAAATCCCTGGATGCCTCAGTTTCCCCACTCTGCTGTTGGCGAGGATGAGAAACTTCATTTAGTAGGGTGTCAGGATGCCAAAATTCCAAAGTAGTTGCTTTTTTTTAATCAATATTTTTTATTTTGATATTGCGGGGTACAGTTAAGGGTTAGGTATACAAGTATGCTTCATTCAGGCCCCCTTGTTGATAACAGGTGTCTCCCCGTCTCCAGACAGATGTTTACTACCATTAGTCCCATCTCCTCCCCATAGTTTCCCAACACTGTCAGTCATTTACTTATAGTAGTGCATTGGATGATCAAGGTCTGCTATATGAGTGAGAATATATGATATTCAGATCTTTGTTTCTGTGAGAGGTCACTTAGTATTATAGACTAGCTCCATCCAGTTTGCTGCAAAATTCATGATTTTGTTCTTTTTTGTGGCTGCATAGTATTCCATCATGTATATGTACCACATTTTTTCAATCCAGTCCTCTTTTGATAGGCAGCATGGTTGGTTCCAGGTTCTTGCTATTGTGAACAATGCTGCAATAAACATTCGTGTGCAGGTATCTTTTTTATAGAGTGATTTGGGTTCTTCAGGGTATATTCCCAGTAGGGGAATTGCAGGGTCATATGGGAGGTTGATGTTTAGAGCTTTTAGGAATTGCCACACTGCTTTCCACAGAGGTTGCACTAATTTACACACCCAACAAGAGTGTAGAAGAGTTCTCTTTTCACCACACCCTCTCCAGCTGCTGTTATTTTTTGAGTTGTTGATAATTGCCATTCTGACTGGAGTTAGGTGGTATCTCAGTGTGGTTTTGATTTGCATCTCCCTGATGATTAGTGAGGTTGAACATTTCTTCATGTGTTTGTTGGCTGCTCGGATGTCCTCTTTTGTGAAGTGTCTGTTCATATGTTTTGCCCATTTTATAATGGGGTTGTTTGTTTTTTTATTTTCAGCACATTTGAGTTCCTTGTAGATCTAAGATGTTAGGCCTTTGTCAGACCTGGAGTTGGCAAATACTTTTTCCCAGTCAGTAGGCTGTCTTCCTGCTCTCTTCATGGTTTCTTTGGCTTTGCAGAAGCTTGCCAGTTTAATGAGTTCCCACTTGTCTATCTTATCCCTTATGGCCTGTGGGTTTTGAGTTTTGTTCAGGAATTTGATGCCAATTCCAATTTCCATGAGGGTATGTCCTTCATTTTCTAAGGTTCTTATGGTTTGAGGTTTTACATTTAGGTCTCTGATCCATTTGGAGTTAATTTTTGTGTATGGAGATAGATAGGGGTCCTGTTTCAATCTTCTGCATGTGGTCAGCCAGTTTTCCCAGCACCATTTACTGAATAGGTTCTCCTCTCCCCAGTGGTAGGTAGTGGAGGCTTTGCCGAAGATGAGTTGGTTGAGAAATTGAGGTCTTGCCTCTGGAATCTCAATTCGATTCCATTGATCTATATGCCTGTTCCTATACCAATACCAAGCTGTTTTGATGATTGTAGCTTTATAGTAAAGTTGGAAGTCTAGTAATGTGATACCACCTGCTTTGTTTTTTTTTTTGCTGAGGATTGTTCTGGCTATTCTTGGTCGTTTGTGTTTCCATATGAATTCCTGTGTTGTTTTTTCTAGGTCTGAGAAGAATGTTGCTGGTAATTTGATAGGTATTGCATTGAATCTGCAGATTGCCTTAGGTAAGATGGACATCTTCACAATGGTGATTCTTCCAATCCATGAGCATGGGATATTTTTCCACTTGTTTGTGTCATCTTTGATTTCTTTGAGCAGAGTTTTGTAGTTTTCATTGTAAAGGTCTTTCACGTCTCTGGTTAGGAAGATGTCAAGGTATTTCATTTTTTTGGTGGCTATTGTGAATGGAATTGTGCTTCTTATTTGGGTTTCTGTTTGTTTATTATTGGTGTAAAGAAATGCGATTGTCTTTTGCACATTTATTTTATATCCTGAGACTTTGCTGAAGGTCTTTATCAGTATAAGGAGGTTTTTGACAGATTCTCTTGGGTTTTCAAGGTATACGATCATGTCATCTGCAAAGAGAGATAATTTGACTTCCTCTTTTCCTATTTGGATACCCCTGATTGCTTTTTCTTCTCTGATTACTCTAGCCAGGACTTCCAATACTATATTGAATAGGAGGGATGAGAGTGGGTATCCTTGTCTTGTTCCAGTTTTCAGGGGAAATGGTTCCAATTTTTGTCTGCTTAGGAGTATGCTGGCTGTGGGTTTCTCATAGATGGCTTTTACTACTCTGAGGTATGTTCCCTGTATGCCTAGATGTTCAAGGGTTTTTATCAAGAAGTGGTGCTGGATTTTATCAAAAGCTTTTTCTGCATCAAGTGATCTAATCATGTGGTTTTTGTTTTGACATCTGTTGATGTACTTAATTACATTTATTGTTTTACAAATGTTGAAGCAGCCTTGTATCCCAGGGATGAAGCCTACTTGGTCATACTGGATGATTTTTGTGATGTGTTGTTGAACCCGGTTTGCTAGGATCTTGTTGAGAATTTTAGCATCTATGTTCATCAAAGATATTGGCCTGTAGTTCTCTTTTTTTGTTGGATCTTTACCTGGCTTGGGTATCAATGTGATGTTAGCTTCATAAAATGATTTGGGGAGGGTTCCATCTTTCTCAAGCACCTGAAATAGCTTCAGTAGGATTGGAATCAGTTCCTTCTTAAATGTCTTGTAGAATTCTGCTGGAAAGCCATGTGGCCCAGAGCTTTTTTCTGTAGGTAGTTTTTTTTATTACATAGTCAATTTCCTTGATTGTTATTGGTCTATTTAGTGTCTCAATTTCTTCTTGTTTCAACCTAGGCAGGTTATGTGATGACGGAAAGTCCTCCATTTCCTTGAGGTTTTCAAGTTTGTTTCCATACATGTGTACATAGTAGTCTCTGATGATCTTTGGTGTTTCTTCAGGGTCAGATGTGACTTCATCTTTTGTGTTTCTGATTGTGCTTATTTGGGTTTTTTCTTTCTTTTTCTTGGTCAGTCTAGCTAGGGGACCATTGATCTTGTTTATCCTTTCGAAGAATCAGCTTTTTCTTTCATTGATTTTTTATATTGTCTTTTTGTGTTTTATGTCCTGGATTTGGGCTTTTATTTTGGTGATCTGTATTCTTCTGCTGAAATTAGGGTTTTTGTGGTCTTGCTTTTCCAGCTTCCTTAGGTGGCTTGTTAGGGTATTAATTTGTGCTCCTTCCATTTTCTTCATGTGTGTTTGTAGGGATATAAATTCCCCTCTTACTACAGCTTTTAAGGTGTCCCGGAGATTTTGGTAAGATGTTTCTTCATTTTCATTTGTTTCCAGGTATCTTTTGATCTCTGTTTTGATTTCATCATTGATCCAGGAGTTGTTTAGCATCATGCTGTTTAGTGACCATGTCTTTGTGGGTTTTGGGAGGACCTTGTTGGTGTTAATGTTTATTTTTGTTCCACTGTGGTCCGAGAAGGTGCATGGTAGAATTTCGGTCCTTTTAAATTTGCTTATGTTTGATTTATGGCCGACAATGTGGTCAATCTTGTAATACATCCTGTGCAGTGGTGAGTAGAATGTGTATTCTCTGGTCTTGGGTTGGAGTGTTCTGTAGGTATCAATTAAGTCCATTTGGTCCAGAGTCACATTGAGGTTCTGGATCTCATTGCTCATTTTTTGTCCCAATGATCTGTAAAGGGTTGTGAGTGGGGTTTTAAAGTCCCCAGTTATGATGGTGTTAGAGTCAATATCTTTCTTTAGTTTTCCTAGGAGTTGCTTTATAAAAGTTGGTGCACCTATGTTGGGTGCATATATATTTAGGATAGATATTTCTTGTTGATGGAGTGAACCTTTTATCATTATGTATCTTTTTAAATTTTTGATAGGTTAAATGGTATTTTTTCTGAAATTAGGATCGCGACTCCTCCTTTCTTTTGTGTTCCATTCGCCTGGAAATTTGTTTCCCATCCTCTTACTTTGAGTCTGTGCATGTCCTTTCTAGTGAGATGGGTCTCTTGAAGGCAGTATATTGTTGCCTGGTGATGTTTTATCCATTTTGCCATTCTATATCTTTTCAGTGGGCATTTAGTCCATTCACATTCAGGCTAATTATTGAAATGTGATAGTTCGTCCTTATCATAGAGTTCCTATAGAGTTGTTCTTCCACTTGGTTTATTGTCTTTCTTTTGTTTTTGGGGTTGGTTCATGTGTATTTTATTCTTTTTCCTGTACTCTTGTGAAGAACGTTGCTCTTTTTCCCCCCTTTTCTTCTGCGTTTAGTACTTTCTTAAGTGTTTCATGTAGTGGTGCGTAAGTTCTTCGGGATTGGATATGTGGGAAAGATTTTAATTCTCCCTCGCTGATGAAGCTTAATCTGGCATTGTAGGTTATTCTTGGTTGAAATTGTTTATCTTTTAGGACTTTGAAGATAGGGCTCCAATCTCACCTAGCCTGCAGGTTTTCTGTAGATAAATCTGCTGCTATTCTAATTGGTTTTCCATGGTAGGTGATCTGGCCTTTTTCTCTTGCTGCCTTTAGGACTTTTTCTTTTATACCTACTTTGTTTAGGCGAATTATTATGTTTCTAGGAATTGGTTTTCTCATTTGTTGTCTTGCAGGGGTTCTCTGGATCTCTTGTGTTTGAGTTTTTGCATCATTGATTAGATAAGGCAGGTTTTCTTGAATGATCTCATGGAAGTTTTGTCTTACAGGGGTTCTCTGGATCTCTTGTGTTTGAGTTTTTGCATCATTGATTAGATAAGGGAGGTTTCTTGAATGATCTCATGGAAGATTTGTTCCAACGTGGTCTCTGTCTCTCTTTCTGTCTCAGTCAGGCCAATTACTCTTAGGTTAGGCTTCTTGAGGTAATCGCTCATCCTTTGAGGGTTTTTTCCTGTCTTTTTGAGCTTGTTTTCTGTGTTTTTGAGAGTTTGGGTTATTTCTATATTTTGGTCCTCAAGCTCTGAGATTCTTTCTTCTGCTTGGGTAATTCTGCTTTCCATGTTTATCAGTTTATTGTTTATTTAATTCACAGTATTCTTTATTACTGTTATCTCAGATATCAGCTCCTTTCTAGTTTCTTCTTGAGTCTCCTCAATTCTTTTTAATCTCTCCATTAATGTCTTGATGTCTAGGTTTGTATTATGAGAACAGTCATTCTGGGGGGTCTTCATTGTTCGCATTCTGAAATCAGTTTTCTCAGTGTCTGCCCTCCCAGGAGTCTGAGAGAGACCCATATTCTTCTTTTGGTTTTTCTTCATTTGTGTAGATTTTTATTTCTCATCCCTTAGTGGATAAAGTCCCTTGAGTTCTAATCTCCAGCCTCTCCCCTCTGTTTTTGTTGCAGGCAGGCAGGAAGTTTGTTGCCTGGGAGATCTGTGACACTGATCTCTATTCAGCGTAGGGGAGGGGCTTTGTATCCTGTTTAATGACATCACCATGGGAACTGAGGTGGAAGCTCTGATAGGTGGGCGGGGTGATGTGATGTAAATATGCCTTGAAAATGGCGGAGGTGGTAGTTTTACTTTCACTTTTAGGGAGGCTCCTGTGGGTCTCTAGGTGGGACCAGCTGCACAGCTGGGTGCTATATCTGGGGTGCCCCTAGCAGGCTGGAGTGGAAGAGAGGGTCAGGAGTTTCCGCCTCTGGAGCTTGAAGCCTGCGATTGGCACCTTACTCCAGCTTGCGGTTCTGCCCCCTTACACAGGCTTGTGGTCACATGCTGAGTACCTCAGCCAGGGTGGGCCCAGGGCTTCAGATCTCCAAAGCTCCAGGGGCCGGGTGGTGGCTCTGGGTCCCTCACAGGGCATTTTAGCCAGAAATGGGACCAGTATCTCTGAGAGGAGGGCGCTCACAGCCTCCCTGGGTGACCAGCAGCTTGGCACTGGGTGCTGGTCATGACAATGTAGCCAGGGATGGAGCTGGGATCTGGGATTTGGGATTCCCCAGCCGGCCAGAATCACATATAGTGGAGCAGCCATGGTCCCGCAGCAATGTCTGGCCCTGCATGGGACCAAAAGTCCCCAGGCCTCGTACCAGTGCAGCTGGCGGTGGGCAGGGGGGGGGCAGGAAGAAAAGTAATAGTCTTTTTGGGAACTCACGTTTGGAGAATCTCACAGATCCACCTATGCTGTCGCCATCTTCAGGTTGCCCCCAGTGCTTGCTTTTTTAAATTATATGTAGTCACTATCCTCCCTCCAAGTTGTGTGTTTTATTTTTGTTTGTTTTTTGTTTTGAGTTGGAGTCTCACTCTGTCGCTAAGGCTGGAGTGCAGTGGCACAGTCACAGCCACCCCAGCTTCTCCGGCAATCCTTCATCCTCAGCCTCCCAAGAAACCGGAACTACAGGTTTGTGTTACCATGCCCGGTTAAATTTTTTTTAAATTTATTGTAGAGACAAGGTCTCTCCAGGTGCCTGGGCTGGTCTTGAACCCATGGGGTCAGGCAATCCACTCACCTCAGCCTCCCAAAGTACTGGGATTACAGGCTGAGCCACTGAGCCCAGCCTCTGTGTTCTTTTAGTGTTTCTCATGTGAGCACTCAGATTGGGTTGCAGATATTAAAACACTACTATCATAACCCCGTGTGCTGTGCATTTATTCTGTGAATGAACCTATGCTAAATGCCCTTCACAACTCTTCCTATCCTCCATCTGAGATATCCTGTGGCTTGCTTCTACCACCTTGAATAGCCAGGAGGAGGGATGCTCCTTGTAGCTCTAGGTACCTGTTCTTGCTTTAGGAGAGGTCAATCCTGGCTTGGTGACTACACTTAATTGTCAGGCTATCCAATGGGTTCCCTGCCATGATGACCCCCAATGATGCTGCTGCTGCACATGGGTGCCAGCCTGAACCTGTTTTGGGTGAGTGAGGAAACCAACCTCTGTGATTCAGGTTAAAGGACCAAGATGGCGCTGATATGCCCAATGAACAGTCATTTTTACACTGCCTAGTTCTGTCATATTCTCTCAACTTTGCCTAGCTTGCTCTCTAATCAAGGACAGAAGCAGTTTCTCAGCTATTGATAATTATTTTGCAACTCCCTTCCCAGCTTTTTTTGTAAACAAGTTAATCTAATCAGTCTTTCATAACCTTGGTGATACAGACCCCATCAACATGGCAACAGCCATGTGACTCAACCACCCATCTGCCTGCCATTCATCACCCGATGTCAGTACCTATGCTCTTTAGTGTCCTTCATTATTACCTGAAAAAGACCACCATCCAATCACCTTAATGACCTGACTCATTCAAGGGGAAGGTTTAAAAGCATTCAACCTCAAGCAGCCATTCGCCATTGCTTTGCTAAACTCTGTTCTGGCCACGTGGCTCTTTGAGTTACGACTACCATGTTTTTCTAGCTTTGGCTCACTTCCTTACCTTGGGAAGGTAAATCAGCTCTCTCTCTCTCTCTCTCTCTGTCTCTCTCATTGGCTTTCTAAATAAACTATATTTTCCAATCTAACTTCTGTGCAATTCTTTGCATCTTTCATGTGACACCAGATTACAGACCAGAACTCCCTCACTAGGACTGACCTAACACAAGGTATTCTGTACCCCTGCCCAAGAATATGAACCCTACTCCCCAGCTTCATGGATCATGCCTTCCCAAGTTCCCAGGACCTCTATCCTTCAGCCCACTCTCCCAGGTCCTTGGAATCCGCAAGCTCAGAATCCTCAACATATAACACCCCCTTTTTCAGTACAACCCGTCCAGAGACCCGGAACTCTCCCCAGGACCCCTATCCTTGGCCTCTGAGATGGAACCATCAGAGGCCACCAGAGGCTGAGAGCAGGTGGGGAAAAAGTAGTGCAGTGCGGGGGTGGGGGAAGCATGAATTGTCCCTTTCTCATCCATCCCTAGTGGTCACCAGTAGAGAGGTTGCACCAGCATCTGCCCATTTCTAAGGTGCAAGGCACATGCATTACAGGAAAATAATCTGAAACAGAAAACACAGAGACCAAGAGGTACAGAACCACCCCAAGCCTCAATTGGGCACTCAAGCATATGGCCCATGGACTCACTCATGCACAGACTCATTCTGCAGACACACCCGCTGACACATCCAAAACAACACAGAGATACACACAGGTCCATGTGACACAGCTCCACAGGGAAGATCCACACAAGCAATAGACACACAAACACAATGGCACAATCCCACATGCAGAGACAGAGACACAGAACACAGAGATTTGCAGACAGACACTAGGAGAAACACAAACACACACAGACACACAGGCACAATCAGGAACACACAAAGGAGGAGCAAGTTCACACACACAGTGATGCATTCACAGATACGCAGATACATACATGCAGATTTACACATCAAAAATGCACACGCCCTCCAATCCCATCCCACAGGACAACCAGACAGACCTGGCACTCCTGGGGTCATTCCTGTGGGCAGTCGAGGGGAATAGACTCTAGTGTGACCTGCACCACCTGAGTTCCCATGAAATGGGATATTTTCCAGGGTAAAATCCAGGGCTGAGTTTCTGCCCCTTCTAAGGCCTTTGAGAAGACTGTACCTAATCCCTGAGATGCCAGAGAGTGGCCAGGATAGGATAGCTCTGGGGACAGGGTACAGTGTTGGGACTGGGACTCTGTCAGGATGTGCTTAGGGTCAGGGGTATTGCATGGGCTTAGCAGATCTAGAGGTTAAGAAAGAGAGAAGTATGCCCCCAGGACCCAGACAAAGTGGGCTAGCACCCTCTGTCCCACACTAATGAAATTATCAGGAGTACTATATATGATATCATATCACCATCACCGTAACAATAACTGACCACTCACTTGCAGGTGGGGGAACAGGGCTAAAAACTTGGCCACCTGGTTGGGACTCATCTGAGCAGGGCCAACCCCTGCAAAGCTGGGCAGTGGACAAATCATCTCTCTGGCCCCTATCTTTGGGGAGTCTACAGGCCTCAGCTTCCTCCTCTCTCAGAGGCCCCACCCAGACTCAAGTTCCCTCAGATCCTCTACTTTGGCTGGTACAATCCCTGCCCTGACCACTCTGAACCTGATTCCCCATCTGTTCAATGGGAGAGTGGTGCCACCTCAGGGACCCAGGAGATGATGTCTGCCAAGCACAGTGCTTAGCGCAGTGGTGACAGGAGGGGCTGCTGTTATCGTCACTGCCTCTGATGCTAAAGGCTTCCCAGAGGCAGTTGTGTGAAGAAAGACACTCTTGGGAGGTGAGGAAGCTCATGTGCACAGAGGCTCAACAGACCGCCTCCTCCTGTCCTCAGTCTCTGCACACAGCCACTGGCACTCCCATTTGAGAGAAGAAAATTGGCCCAGAGTCACATAGCAGGTCAACATCGCAGCTGGTCTCAAACACAAAGTTCCCGCCCTGCCAAGGGCTCCTGGCTCTGCCTCCAGGGGCACACAAAGGCCTACCTACAAGAGAGGTTGACATGGCTTTGGGAGCACTTCCGGGACTGCAGGAATGAACTTCCTGTGTGAGGCTCCAAAGCTCCAGCTATAATCAGGGTGATCTGAAAACCCTTCCCAGAAATGATGGGTCTCTCTCTTGTTCCCTTTTGGGCTAATATGACTTCAACTGGACCTTACCTAGTTTCTCCTTTTACAACCAGGACAACCCAATTCTAGGGCTCTCTCATTATGTAGGCAACAGCACATAAAGAGAATTTAATACCATTATTTTGGTATTCTTGCTTTGTTTTTCTTTTGCTGTTTTTTTAGGGTTTCTTTATATTTGTGGTAAAATACATTGATTTTTTTCATTTATAGCAGTGATAGGATGTTTCTTATTTACTATAAATTTATATATTTCTTGTTTACTATAAATGTATATAATATCATAAATACTATGAATAGTAATACTATATATGTTATATATAATACATATATAATACCATATATATCATAATACGATAAACTATAAATAGTAATAGGATTTAAAACAATGATTTTAAGCTGTCAGAGGCCTAAATGAGTTTGGTAACAGTTTGTGCAATTAGGCAGAAAAAGACCTTTAGAACGTTCATCTGAGGACAGGGCTCAGGCGAGATGATCATCAGTGGGGTTTAGGCCCATCACTCCTGGTGCTGCCAAGCCCTCTGGGTACTGTCATCAAATTCCTCAGGAAAAAAGCTGATGACCTCTGTCTCTTCAAATGCCACATTCCTTAGAGATCCCCGGGAGGTCGATCATAAAACCCAGCTTGAGTTTTCTGCCCATTTGGAGTCCAAATTTAATGTTTATGCTCACAGGCAGTAAAGTGACGTAGATAAGTGATATGCTTATCCCATTTCAGATGTTAAATATCCAGGTTAGTTAGGGATGATTTAAGACCACACACTCTTGTTACCCAAAGTGGAACTCCCAGGACAGAGGGAGCTATTTTATTGCCATGTTATGATCATATCATTCAGTTCAAACAGCCTCTTCCTTTTGATTTTATCTTATATTTCACTCATAAGGGTACTTTGAATTTCCAACTGTTCAGGAATTTCTAGTTAGCTTTATTTCCTTGACTTTTAGCACAATTACATTATCAGAAACATACAATGTGATTTCATTCCTCTGAAATATAGTGAGATTTACTTTATGAACAAATAAATAGGGTTAATTTGTGTAAAGGTATCATGTGGTTAAAATTAATGTATTGTCAACAGTTTCTATATAGACAGAATGATGACAGCTAGTAGACATGACTGAGATGCTTTGCTATTAAGATGTTCTATGTCTTAACTGATGTTTCCTTGCTTATTGTATGAATTGCTGAGCAAAGAGTGTGAAACCTCCCACTCTGCTTGGGTGTTGGATTCTCCCTGCAGCCAAAACTGACCACAAGAAACCTTGGGATTTGGGAAAGGAAGGAGTGGCCCAGGGAACAGGGCTGGGAGGGACCAGAAATCATAAGATCTGTGAAGATTCCAAGAAAGACCTGTCCGTGTCGGTTGGGATGGCGCAAGGGGGGCTCACGTGGAGGGGGGGAGGTTCCTAGAATGGGGTCGGGTCCGCGAGGTGTCCATTGTGATGCGCCTGGGGCGGCAGCAGGGGATTGGTCCAGAGAGGGTATAAAGCATCTAGGCTGTCAAGGCAGCGACCACACAGGAGTTTTGGAGGAAACCAGAGCTCTGGTCTCTCCAACTGTTCCTGAGAGTTTCACTCACCTGCCCCTCGTATCTTGCTGGTACTGACCTACTCACCGACCCACCTGTCGCTGAATCCTTCTCTCGTAGCTCAAGGACTTTGATCCGAATTCTGTCCCAAACCCCTTTTTACTTCTTTCCCAGATTCCCCACTCCCCGCTTCCCTTTACCCCCACCCTAATCGCGACGCTCCCCCCACCCCCAGCCCTAGCCCCACCCACATCCACATTCACTCCCCAGCCCTTAGCTTCTCCCACAATCTTCCTGCTGTCCTCTGGGCACCCTAAGAGGACCAGGACATGTGGGAACAGAGGCTGATATTCTGGCTCCTCCTGCTGAGGTCTTCTTGTCACCCATCTGCCAACGTAAGTAAGAACTGGACAGGCGTGGTTTCTTCTTTTTTATTGGGTCTCGTCACGCTGTGATTTACATGAGGTGTTCATGGTGTCTGTGATGGGCACTTGGTCCTCTTTCACTGAGGTCCTCAGTACAGGCATCTTGAGCAGGTGTCTGGCTGAGCTTGCTCACACCTGTGCCCATCAAGTCTGCTTGGGTCAAACACAGGGAAAGCTGACAAAATGTAAACCTGAAATAGTAACTCTATAGCAGTTTTGTGGTGGGAATTATATGGTACGTGATTTAACTCAAGAAGGTTGTTTGTGAAACCATAAGGAATTCTTATTTAATAGGAGTCATGGGCATATTAGACTGACTCCTGGAAACCCTGCAAAATCATCCTCAATTCCTGCAAGTTTTGGTTCCACCCCATATATGGTTTCCCAGAAAGTTCGTTATTCATATTTGTGCAAGTTTGCCTGCCCTGGGAACTGTGGTACCTCATCCTTGGTGTTAGTACTAGTCTGTTTAAAGGGAAATGTCTTTCATGCTTTTGTGTTATCTGGTTTGTTGATTTTCAGCAGAAGCTGGGTTATCCCTTTTTTCTGCTCTTGAAAGTTGCCCAGAGGGATTATGTCCAACCAGTTTTATGGGAGCTGTGAAAAGCTCATCCGATGTGAAAACAAATGGCTGCACTCTGCTAGGATGTTTATATTGGGGGAGCCCCTAGGGATGACACGACCAAGACGTGAATGAGTTATTGTGTTGCTTTTTATTTTGTAAAATGTGTTATATACAGATTGTTGATATATCGAAGGTAGAAAGGGTCTCTAAAGTCATATGCATGCCGTATGTATTCTGCTGGGCACAGTGTTTCTGAAATTATTCACACAGTGGAATAGATCCGTACTGCTTTCCTTTCCAGTCCTGACTCAGCATATGCTGAATCCAATCTATTGAATGACTGTGTGCAATTCACCATTTTTAAAGAAACATTAAAAAAATCAAAGTGTTGAGTTTTTAAGAGCAACCTATTAAATCCAGTATTTATGTAGAAGAGGTGTCAGAATCAGTCTGAATTTAATAGAAGTCTTTGTCTTCATTCACATAAGAGTCTAATAGAATCTGAAAGATATTCCATACGATTAGTGCCAATCTCATTATCACCACCTTGGTTTTTTTAGGCACTAAAGTGTGATAATTTCTGAATAAAGTCATCTCTTGGTTGTATTTTTTTTACTTATCCTTAAGTGACTAAGATTTGCCTACTAAGAGAAAAGTATAATTCAGAGGGATTCTTACCCAGTGTTAGATGCAGGAGAGAGTGGGAGCCATGGTGAACCAGAAACTACTTCAAGACACCCAGTAACTCTACGAGTAATGCATTTGTGAGCGAGATTTAACAATTTCACAATATATGTATACTTTAAAACTCCACTTTGTACATTATAAATTCATCCAACTGTATATTTCAATTTTAAAAATAAGAAACTTTGACAAAAAGCCAATTACTTTAGACCAAAAATTAAAAGACACTCCACATTCACAAGGTATAACAACACTACAAGCCGGGCAAGAAACACGAGACTGATACATTTCAACCTACCTTGAGCATTGAAATTGCCTAGAGATATATGAGAGGTGTGGCTACCTCTTGCAGGGGGTTAGGTTTTCTAAGGACAATTCTTTGTGACTAATGTCTTGTCAGTGTCGTTAAGGCGTCTTATTATTTCAAATATTATTATTCCAGCCATTCCATATTGGGCATGACCATCTTCTTCTTGGACCTGACTCTTTTGGAATTTTGTGGAAACCTATTGTTATTGCTGCCTTCCTGGGAATTTCGACACTTGCCATTTTCCTCTGGAGAACTGTCCTTGCTGTGAGTATATACACCTATCATATAGGTATAGTTATAAATAAGAAAATAAAATTTAAGTCACTGGATCTTTAATTTGCATTTATTGATATATGTTTCCCTTGTAGCACTGACTTTGTGCATCCCACAAATATTAGTCTTCCTATTTTACTGTCATTTAGATAGAAATATTTTTTAATTTTTGTTGAGACAAATGTTTTGACCCACGTGTTCTTTAGAAATATGTTGTTAAACCTCCAAATATTTTGTAGTTTTCCATCTATCTTTGTGTTGTTGATCTTAAATCAACACTATAGTGCAGAGCAAACTTTCTATGATTACTATTCCTTTAAATTCATGAAGGTGTGCTTCATCGCCCTGAATGTGAATGTTTGATGTGAGATGGAGGAGAATGTGACTTCTGCTGTTTTAGGGTGAAGTGTTTTATAAATATCAAAAGATCCAGTTGACTGATGGTGCTATTCAGTTCAACTATATCCTTATTGATTTTCTGCCTGCAGAATCTGTCAGTGACTGATAGAGGGGTATTGACGTTTCTAGCTATTGTAATGGATTCACCTATTTCTCCTTACAGTTCTCTCAGTTTTTGTCTTGTGCATTTTGATGCTCTCTTGTTAGGTGTATACACACTAAGGATTGTTAAGTGTTCTTGAATAACTGAGCATTCCATTATTAATTTAATGACCCTTTTGATTTCTGATGTTTCCTTGCTCTCTAATGTGTTTGGGTGAAATTAAAATACCTACTTCAGTTTTCTTTTGATCAGTATTGTATCTTTTTCTCTTTGCTACTTATACATGTGTGTCTTTTTTTGTAGGCATGATATTGTTGGGTTTTGGTTTGTTATCCACTCTTTCAGTTACTGTCTTTGAAATGGTGTATTTAGACCATTTATGTTTAAAGTGATGATTGGTATGGTTGCATGAGTATCTCCCATATGTGTGAGTTTTCTTTTTTGTCCTCGTTTTCTTTTTTCTTCCATTTTTGTTTTACATTTTCGGGTTTTAGTTGAGAATTCAGTAAAACTGTATTTCTTCTGGTCTCTCAGTATGTCAGTTATCCTTATTAAACTTAAAAAAAATTCTTTTATTCTTTTTAGATATTGTCCTCAAATTTGAAATAGACATTTAAAATTAACCCAGGTCCTCTTTTAAATAGCACTGTACCACTTCCAAAGGAAATGTGAGCATCTTCTAACAGAAGATTTTAAATGCCCCTTTATAACCTTACCCTTATTTATTTATCTATAAGCTATAATTGCCAAATGTGTTTTTGCTATTATTCTTTTTTTTGCAATTATTGATGTGACCATACTTTTCAATCTAATGCTCTTCCTTTCAATGTGTAGATCCAAGTTGCTGACCAATAAAACTTTTCTTCTCTCTGAATCCCCTCTTTTTAATAACATTTCAAGCCAGATCTATCAGAGAACATATTCTTTAAATTTATGTTTATCTGAGAAATTCTTTATTTCTCCTTCACTTTAGAAGGATACTTTTTCTGGCTACAAAATTCAAGGTTATTTATTTTCCTTTAACGTATTTTATTTCACATTGTTTTTGATTGCATGAATTCTGGAGAGAAGTCTGATGAAATTCTTACTCTTGTTACTAAGTTAAGAAGTTTTTAATTTCCTATCAAGTTTCTTCTCAAGATTTCTTTTTTGAATTTTTTTAGTTTGAATATTATCTGTCAAGATGAAAGAGTTTTTTAAAATCTGCCTCTACATTCCTGTGATCTGTGGTTTGGTGCCAATGACTTACCATTCTTTTAACCAGGCTTCATCATAAATCTGATGTTCTTGCATCAATTTTAGCAGAATTCATGTTGATCTAATAGAGGCTGTTTTTGATCTGATGTCTTATCCCGAGTGCCTTAAACTACATCCTGGTCAATCATGTTATAAGTTAGTATGAGTTCATTTTGGTACAAAAAATTTTGATATTTATGCATAATATTTTTCATAATAAGCATTTTCCATGAAATTTTTGTAGAGCCCTCATACTCTACAAGAGAATACTGTAAGATATAAAAAATTTCCCTTAACAAGAAAATCTAAATATTAAGTAATTGTGTGCCTATTGCTTGTTTACTTTCTCATGCCTGGGGCAAGAGTGACTTGGGGAAGGGAAGCTCAGTATATGATGAGCTAGAGATAAGGAAAAGGAACAACCATGATTTCCTGTTTCCCTTTCTTGCATGTGTTTTTGATATTGTAGTGGTATTTCTTATTTCTTGGCGAGATTTTTGGGCTGGCTTCAGCATCCGGTTGCCATTTATTACTTTCTAGTAGGGAAAAATGTTTTAAGTGACAACAAATGCATGTTTACATGGTATTTGAAAGAGAGTCCTGCCTGGATTTTATTCAGCTGTATTTCTGTGATGTTTTGCGTTTGGGAAGTTTTTTTTTTTCCTTTTCTCCAAGTGTTACCTTTTCTTTCTGTTGTTGCACGTGCATTTTCTCTAGCCATCTTCAAGTTCATTGTGACTTAAAAAAACCACATATTTTAGTGGTCTGGAAAAGACATAGAATCTGATTTGTCAGAATTGCTTATTAATTCACCAAACATCCAATTCTGTTTAAGCTGTCTAAGGTATTAGCTGATGAGTTTGAAAATAATATGTTAGTGAAAAAAAAATTTATTTTGCCTTTTTTGTTGACTTAAAAGCTTTTAAAACTCCTAGGCCAGGCGCAGTGGCTCACACCTGTAATCCCAACACTTTGAGAGACAGAGGTGAGAGGATCTCCTGAGCCCAGGGATTCAAGACCAGCCTGGGCAACTTGGCGAGACCTCGTCTCTACAATAAATAAAAAAAATTAGCTGGCATGGGGGTGTGTGCCTGTAGTTCCAGCTACTTGGAAGGCTGAGGGGGAAGAATTGCCTGAGCACAGCATGTGGAGGCTGTGGTGGCCATGAGCATGCCACTGCACTCACTCCAGTCTGGGCAACAGATTAAAACTCCAATAAAAAAATAAAAAAGCTTTAAAACCCCTAGTTCTGGGCTTTATTATAAATACTGGGCTACACAGGAAAAAAATTAGGTAAAAATGAGTATAATATGAAAATGCCTGCCATTTACATTGCAAAAATTATAGGTTGGCATTTGTTTAATACAATGTAAATAGATCTTTGGTCAGAGGTAAACTATTTACCTTTGTGCTTTTTATGAGAAGTGGGCTATGAAGTATTATCATTAAAAGAAGAAATTCTCTGTAATATAATTTATTTGTAATTTCTTGTAGGGTGGAAGGAAAGCTTCCTCTCTCCTTTCTGAAGTTTCATTATTGAAATGAACTAACAATAAACAGATTAATAGGAAAATAAACACAGACAAATGTATTAATATGCATAAACAGGGAAGAGACATAAATAATGAGACTCTAATAAGGGCCAAAAGGTTGCAGCTTAAATAGCACCCTCCTCTTACAGGAGAGGGAGATGAAGATGTGGGCAATGTAGAAAAGGACATGAATGAACTCATAGAAAAACAATTGACCTGAGATAAGATTCCTCAGAGCTCTAAGGGAGGCAACAAATTGCAGGAAGGTGAGAGACAGCACTGCACTGTGAACAAAGGTTGTCTTATGCAGACAAAGTTTCCTTGGTAATCTTTTGGAATTTTCCTCAGAGAAATTTTTTAAAAAGTCTATCTGGGCATGGGTGCCAACTTTCAATTTTTTCTCTTCTCCAGTGGTTAACCTTTCCTGGTTATTTCATGGGATTCCTAGGAAGGGAATTTTAAAACAATTTGAATTTTTCTGGAGGATTTTCTTTTAATCAGATAATAAAACTTCAAGAAAGTCCTTCTATGTGATTCCAGAAAGAAAGAATCAGAGATACAGGAGGCAGGGAAGGGTCAGAAAGAGACCTTGGTTCTGAGGCTTACTTCTGAGGCCTTATAATTACTGTTCATTCAGAGCACTCAGCATGCCAAAGTGCCATGCCTTGCATATGGTTTCCTGACACCCAACACCATGAATCCAAGAAGTTGAATTAAATGGTTATTACAATTTCATTGGATTAAGATTTTGATTATTTTTATCAGACTATAACCATTTCCTAATATGCATTGACATAAAATATAATTTGTTTCTTCATTTTCTAGATAGAGCCTCCAACATATCAAGGTAAGATTTTTAGGCTTCTACTTCTTTGCAATATTTTGTCACCACTGGTATTTCATGTGTATTCTACTTCAGCAAGGATATGTACAGTTTCTTCAGATGTCTGGTTGACTGCTGACTTCCATAAAATTTTACTCTTCTTGTGGTGAAATCTAAGTGAAATTGTAGAGGGACTTACTATTTATTGAGACAAGAGATGAGGAGGAGGAAAATATCATAGGAGTAGGGAAACAGTATGCGTTAATCTTGCACAAAATGTTGACCTATCAATAAACTTACTGAGCCTATTAAGAAACATAAGGCTTAGAGAAGAGCCCAGATATTGCCAGACAAATGTATGCCATTCTGGCAGTTTATAACATGTATTATGAGTGTTAAGTTATGAGAGCCATTAATATTGGTGGAGAATGAAGGAAACAAGGTTGCTGTAAATTGTGAGGAATGTATTCTGTGCATTCTTCCTAGACTGTGACAATTAAGATATATACTCTGTTGAGAGGCAGAGTGGCTGTCTGGCACATAGTAAGCTCTCAACTGCTAGGGTTTGTTACCATGAATGCAGCATTGATGATGTTGAGAACAGTGAACCCTGGACTGCAGAGCTCTTGCAATGGACAAATAGAAGATAAGATTGGGGTCAGACGGGAGAATTAAGTACCTGTCAAAAGGTTCTAGAGTTGTGGGCTAAGTTTTAGGTGTTTGCATGTATGACTCACCTATAGGATGAGTGCTTTATGGATGTTATTCACCTTTATGATGAGTAGTAACATTCTCCTCTTGGAGATGAAAAGGTTTGTCTTAGAGGGAGTGTATGTTATCCAGATAATTGAGAGACCAAGTGGTAACTCCATGATTGTACCCAAGTGTGTTTGATTTCATAAAGCTTATCACAAGAGCCACTATGATCTCTCAAGAAGGACAGCCTGATGGGTAGCACAAAGTCACTGGAAGGCTTTCAGTAGGCAATGAAGAGTGACTGAAAGTAATCAAACTTGTCCAAATAAGCAACTCTTTGATGGGAACTATTTATTTGCTCTGGTAACTGGAGAACAGAAGTATTGTAAATAGGATGCTTGTTTTTTCTATCATTTGTTTTGTCACTGATTATGAAAAAACTATTTAAAGTCATGACATTTTCTAAGAAGAATAGAGTTTATTGATGGGAGATAAATTAGGTAAGGATAAAGTGGTTCTCACTATTTGAAAAAAATTTAAATGGGAGCTTTACTGAAACGGTTCTTATATTTATCTTTGTCTTATTGCATTTAAATGCAACTAACTAAAACTTGCTATCTTCAGGCACAAAACTAAAGCTAAAAACTTATTTTTATGTTTATAGTTTTAGATAATGTTTGACTCTACTAATATAATGGATAAATATAATTTTCTTGTGTTTTTGTAAGCTTAGAGATAGTTTTAATATCATTTTAGTAAACTTACAGCAAATTGCTGAGAAGATCAATAATCTCGTGAAGGAAAATACAGAATTAGTGGAAGAAATATCCATTTGGGAACAGAAGGTATCATGGTCCTTTCCATTTATATTTTCACATAGTTTCCCTTTAAATTACTTGCACCCTCAGTTCAGCTACCTCTTCTTTGATGTAGTATCCTGTTTAATATGGTTCTTTAAGTTGTCCACATTCAAAGTAAACTCCATATATGCAACATAGTACTTTCCTTCTTTGGATAAGGAGTCACACCCTTTATGACAGGTTTTTGCACTACTATAATTAATATTTTTGAATTCTGATTCTTTTATTATATACTTACATAAATTAATCCATGAAAGAAACATTTTCACGGAAGTAACAGGCAAAATAAGATTCTCTTTGATGAAGCAATAAATATAAAGCAAAACACTTGGTTTTGCTGGATCACATTTCAAAAGTATTAGTAAAATAATAATTCCTTTTTTGTTTCAGTAGCTTTGGGGGTGCAAATAGTTTTTGGTTATATGAATGCATTGTATAGTGGTAAAGAAGTCTGGGCTTTAAGTATACCCACCACCCCCATCTGTGCGATTGTACCCGATAGGTGATAATTCATCCTTCCGCCCCTTTCCACCCTCCACCTCCTGAGACTCCAATATCCATTATAAGCATTCTATATGCTTTTGCAGACCTTGTGTTTATCTCCTATGTGTAAGTGAGAACATGCAGAGTTTGCTTTTCTGTTCTGCATTATTTCACATAGGATGATGTTCTCCAATTCCATCCAAGTTGCTGCAAAAGTTACTGTTTCATTCTTTTTTTGGCTGAATAATATTCCATGGTATACCACATGTTCATTATCCACTGATTAGCTGATGGGCATTTAGTTAGTGCAATTGTGAATAGTCTGTGATAAACATCCGAGTGCAGGTGTCTTTTAAATAACAACTTCTGTTTCTTTTGGTAGATACTAAGTAGTGGGATTGTTGGATCAAACGTAGATCTACTTTTAGTTCTTTGAGAAATCTTCATACAGGTTGCACTAGTCATCCATTCCATTGTCTTCTAAACAGGAAGATAGTGGATGATGCCACCAAATATTCATGCTTCAAGATGGTTCTTTGTTTCTCATTTCTTTATGTGCTTGACTTTTGCTCTAGTCCTAGAATGAATGGTCTACTTCCCCATAAAATATAATGGTATCAAGCTTTTGAAATCACTCACTGTGAGTTGTGTATATGTTTTGTTTAATCATTTTACCATATCACCCAGTGCTTCTATTGAATTGTTTCTATCGTATGTGCAGGTATTGGAAAGAAAAAAATTCACAGAGAACTCGAAAGTTATTTTGACGAACTCCTCAGGAATTTTGGAGGTAAGCCATTTACATTCACTGCAGGATTTTCATTGTATGTGTTAGCTTTGATGAGGAACAAATAATTCATGTCTTAGATTAAAATCATATGATAACTACGTAGACTTGTTGTTCATGGGGAAATTTAAATCATTAGTGAGAATGTTTCATGTTAGGATCAAATTCGCCTTAAGGAAGCTGGTGTGAAGGAAAGGAAAGTGGGCTCTGAAGATGAGGAAGGACTGAAGGAAAATGATGCACTGAATATCAAGATAAAGCAGGTGACAAAACATTACTCTCATAGATTTTATAACTCAAAAGTTGAATGTAATGACTTTATTTTCAAGTTCTATAAAAATTTTCTCTGTGGTAAAAATGTTCATACCATGATACCTCACTTAACCTTGTTTAAGTTAAGAGTTCAGTAGTGTTTAGTATATTCACATGTTTCATGTTAGGATCAAATTTGCCTTAAGGAAGCTGGTGTGAAGGAAAGGAAAGTGGACTTTGAAAATGAGGAAGGACTGAAGGAAAATGCTTCACCGAATATCAAGATAAAGCAGGTAACAAAACATTACTCTCATAGATTTTAGAAATCAAAAGTTGAACGCAATAACTTTATTTTAAAGTTTCATAAAATTTTCTCTGTGGTAAAATGTTCATAACATGATACCTCACTTAACCTTGTTCAAATTTAGAGTTCAGCAGTGTTTGTATATTGACAATGATGTGCAATCATTATTTCTTAAATGTTTTTCTCAAATCTGTCTTAAAGTCTGGAGATGTAGAGAATAGTTTTGAACATCCAAACCTCAAATCCTTGAAGTCCAAAAACTGTATTCCAGAAGGTAGGCTGTATGTGGGAAATCCCCATCGCATGGAATGAGTTTGCCCTGGGGAGGGAGAAAAGGGTTTCCAGCCCTCAGGATTCTCATCTTCTCCTCTTCTCGCTGTAACTAAGCTGTCACTTCCCATGTCCACACACAAAATAAGTTGTTTTATCTGTTCCAGAAATGAAAAGCACGGAAGACAACGGTGATCTATTGAGCTCTATGGATGCAGTAAAGGGAGTGAAATTCAAAATGCTGAAAATGAGAGTTAGCAGTCTCAATAAAATCTATGGACAAATAAAGATGGTGGACGAGTAAGTATGCTGTTCATATGTTCTATGATACAAATACTGTTGCATGACTGCACATCAACCAATGAAGACAATTTCCTTTAAAATAATTTCTGCTATATTTGTCGCTCATTAAGTTGGTAAAAAGTTGTGCTTGCCGTTCATGCCTTGATTTCTGTGACTGGCATGGTTTCTTTAGCTTCATATATTTGTGCTTGCTAATTACTCAGGGGAACATGAGTTATTGGTACCAGCACCATCAAGTTCAATATCTGGATCACCTCTGGATCCATTTTCATAGTCTTTTAGATTTTGATTCTATCACTTTGTATTATCTCCCCATTTGTCTAGTTATTTTTTATTAAATATAAGACACTGGGTAAAAAAATAGAGAAGATTTGAGATCTAGCATGTTATTTTGCTGCAGAAAACATGAGAGTGTACTCTGGCAGTCCCTAATGATTTCAGCATTTGAAATCACTCATTGCAAGCTCAATCCCTACAAAGGCCAGGGCATTTTCTGTCCACCTTTATTCTTGGCGTGTAAGTCTTCTGGGTCACATACAAAACCAGTAGTCTACACTAGGGAAAACGTCTTTATCGGATCATAAACTCCATTTATTTTCCTCTAAAGCACTGCATGTGTGTGAAATCAGCTCAGCTTGTTTGCATCGCAGTAGTCTCTTTGGGAATTCAGTGATGAAAGTAACAGAGGTTGGCCCCAACTCTAGGCTGACCTTAGTCCTGGGTATTTTTCTTTTCAGCCTCATGTTTCTTTACTGCCATGATAGCAATTTGATGCATTCAGTCATGAGTTTTATATACTGTCCAGTGTTTCTGATTATTCTCCAGGGAGATCAGGGTCTTCAAATGCACTCTATTCACTCACAGAAGCAGAATCTACCTTAGCTTCCCTCAAGACTCAGGTTTTGTGCCACTTCTTTGTAATTCACAATAGCTTTAGCTACTTTTTCAGGCATTTTTAGG